>VZTU01008498.1:737-174679 GCA_013400835.1 Zapornia atra | reverse complement strand
AAAAAAAAAAAAAAGAATGTGAAGGGGAAGCAAGGAAATAAAAAGATATAACTAAATAAGGAAAAAGATGTTACCATCTAGGACTGTGTTGTTAGACCTGTTTGGAGTTAGACCTGTCTGCAAGTCCTAACACTGATCTAGACACTTCCCTTACAGCTTGCACTTGCAATGTAGTTATTCTCAAGGCTTCGCAAAGTCCTTTGGTCAGGATGAACTGAAACACTGCTGGAGAGACTTGCATTTCCTTGGGCTGGGACAGAGGACCATGAAACACAGGACCAAAGTGTAATTAAACTTCCTAATTTGTTTTCCCATCTTTCTGCAGTCCTCTAGGTAGGTGCTGGCTTACCCACAGATTCCTTGTATGTAATTCCCCTAAAGGAATTTTTATCCCTTAAAGGATTTTTATTGTAATGGTGTCTTAAATATTTGTGATCTGGATTCTGCCCTCCATCCTGCCCAGGGAAACAGGACTGTATGGGGAGAGAAGGGAATTTCAGAAAGATTAATCTTTACTTCACTGCTTCTCTCCTGACAGACCATAACAAAAATACCAATATTTGAATTTTCCATGTTAGGCCATTTTCTGCGAGATGGAAATTTCTGGATGGAAATTTTGAGATGGAAAGTATATCAGGGTTGCTTCTGGTTGTATTGTAAAGTTCTATCACCCCAAAGATGAAAAAGTGTTTTATATAGCCCTCCTAAATTTTGCTTCATCATTAACTCCCATAGGCAGAAAAATAATTTCCTAACAATTGTTATTAATTAGTGGGAAAGCTATTCTGGCTGCACCTTTTTGCTTATATAAAGAAGTACTATGAAAGTCACAAACTTTAAATTCAGTTTAGCTTCTGCCATAATTGCCCTATCTGGACGTGAATAACCTGATGAAAAGTGGCTGTGGCGTACTCCTGTGGATTTCTGGATACCTTTAATTAGAGCTTAACATTGGTACAGACACAGCTTGGGGAGCCTAACTAACTCCAGTTTTAAAATACTGATTTGGAGGAAAAAATTAGATCAAATCTCATGATCAGGTTTATTGTGAAACAAAATACTCTCTTAAATAAAAAAAAAAAGCTCACTAAGTGCAGACAGTTACTGCAATGTGGCCCAACAGTGATTGGAGTTACTGATCTCTGATTATATGCCAGGTTGCTGCTACCAGTAAAAGTTAAGGTTAAAGTCTGAAATGCCTAATTTTCTGAATGCAATTTCAAACCCATAAATCAGTTACTGTGGTTTATGATTATAATCAGAGAGTGTTTCTTACAGATCAGAATCACTTCTTACAGTGGAAAGGACAGCAAGGCCTATAATCAGTCCCACGTGACATATTCAGTTACATCAAGTCCTTCCAAATTTATTTGAGTTGCTTGAATAGATAATTTTTGTCATACTTGTTACATAATGGCTCTACCCTGAAAGTAGGACTTGGACTTATTTGTTAAAATGTCAAATAGTTGTTTCCTGTTTGTATGCAGTTTACCCCACCAAAACCCCTAAATCCCAGCTTCTGTTAAAGTTTAACAAGAATTACGTTCGATACTGGATTCAAGTTGCCAAGTAGACATGGGAGTTTATATAAGGATACCATTGTAGTCATCAACACACTAACTAGAATTCTGCCTTAAAATTCATATACAAATTCAATGAAAATTGGGTCCCTACTTGCAATGGCACAGCAGGCAGTTTCAGGCAGGAGGTCATGCAATTGCTAGACAGAGGGCTAAGTCTTCCCGCTCCCTTATTGCTCCTTGGAAAGATGCTGTGGAGCTTCACGAGTGTCCTCTACAGTTCTGAACATGATTTTGGAACTGACTCCATTAGCAGTGAGCCTTGACCTTTAACTCTTAGTCCTCTGTCTAGTAAGCAGCAATGTCTGAATGCAGGCAAGTTATTTCTTTAGCTATTTCTTTGTATAATGGGAATATTTGACTCATTTCATTCTAATTTCTACTTGGATTTTTATTATTATTGTTTTTAGGACTGCTTAATGCATAAGTTTCTGACACTGTTAAAAAATCAGTTGGAATTGTGGTAAATACATGTTTTTTTTAGTTGCATGTTCTACTTACAGAAAACTGTGGTACTGTTGTAAAAGGATCGAAAAAAGGATTAGATGTATCAGCAGGGAATGTCTTTATCTTTAAAAAAGATAAAGAAAAAGATGTTACTTTCAGAGCATAAAAATGCAAAAGAAAGAAAAAAAAAAAAGCAGCAAAGCATTGCAACTACAGTGACAAATCCAACAAATCAGAGCAGTTCAGCAGCGCTTGGACCAGACCAAAAAAGACCCCTCCAAAGATGTATACAGAAACCTGATGATGAATAATCAAAGCATAAATGCAAACACTTGAGATATTAATTTTACCGTGTAGTTAAACCTGTTGTGCACATATGGAGCTGATTGCACACACTGTACCTTCCAGTTCTGTCACCAGCCATTGGATCATTACCTGCTTCCTTCAGCCAGCACTACATTTTAAAATATGTATTATGAAGTGCAGGAGCAAATCCTGCACTCCAGGAACTTTGGCTTAAGAACATGTGCTTTATGGATTTCAGACTTCCAAATTTTCAGCTACACAGTTGCTGCCAAAGACAAACAATTACCTAATGTGGGATCAAAAAGAAAACCACGTATAAAAAAAGCACCGGGGATAACTGTTTGTTTCAGGCAGCTACAAGGTCCTGTGTCAAGAGAAGAGCTGTGGATGAAGGATGCTCTTAGGAGGGTTTTTTGAAAGGTGCCTGGAGACGGGGAGGTGAGAGACCAACATGTCCATGTGTTGAGATGCCTTAGAGCACTGGTCACTGGTGTGACCAGGCCCTGCTGGAAGTCACTTCTGCCCTTAAAATAATTTCAAAGATTAACTGGAATTAAAGAAATATTAAAAGCAGCAACAATCTCTGTCCCACTTCATTGTGAATGCTGTTTCCCATGATTTACCTCTCCAGAATGTAGATTTCATTCATTCATTCATCCATCCATCCATTCAAAGAAAGGACACAATTTCAAATAAAGGTATAAATTTTGAACTTCATGTCATGCTTTCCATTTGAAAAAAAGCATTTTTTCACATGAAGGTGTGGTTTTCACTTTGTTATAGAAACTGCTGTGCATTTGTTTGCTCACTATATATCTCTTCCGGCATAATTCACTAACTACAGCTACATAACCGTTGCTTAACAATGAGGAAAGCTACCCCGAGGGCCCTGAGCCCCTGTAGGCCAAAGAAAAACCTGAAATTATGATGTCAGATATAATTAAGTAAATGCATAGTGTTTATTTTGTAAATAAAATAACAAAAGCATATTGGCTTATAAAGATGCCAAGGGAAATTAAGAGCCGCCTGTGGGCCCACTTCTGCAAACACATGGAATTAATCTTGGTGTTAAAGGTCAGGCTTCTTACACAGGAGGAGTATGGATGGCAAAGACACAGCACAGGGCCTAAACACCTTTTTAGCAGAACAGAGGTGTTTATAAGTCAGTTACACTGGTGCAAATGAACAGCCAACTGTGCGAGGGAGAAATTCTTTTTACAGTGTTCTGATCCAACATACTAAAGAAAAGGTCACATTCCTGTTAGAGGCCGACACTCACATCTCCTAGCACAGCAGATGCATACTGCACCACTGACCGGGCCTACTCATCGGACAGAAGCAACAGCTCCTTGTGTGTTACCTCATACCCAGAGCCAAGCCTGCCAACGGGAGACATGGACAGCTACAGCGCGCCCCAGTCTTCTGAGAGGCAGCAAATAGCCACGAGTCCCAGCTGTCACTCTCAGGTGATGAAGGGTTTACAATATGATGCTACAGAACAAAATAGTACCAGTGCTCTCCATGACAAACATGACCTTCGAGCCAAAGGCAAACAGGGATGGGAAGCTGGTTGCTCATAAGCAGTACGAATTTGATATGCTCCAGCCAGTGTCTCTCTAATTTTGCAGGTTGATCTCATTAAGGAAATGAGGCACGGTTACAGAATACAGAAAAGGAAAATGACACAGAACAATACCCAAGAGCTCAGTGGGATCTGGGACGAGGGGTGCATAGGAGTCAGCCCTGCCTGCACACTGTGGCACATAGCTGTGCAGAATACTCTCTTGCAAAATCAGCACTGCAATCTGTGGATGTACCTGAGACCAGCCTACGTGTCAAGCACGGCAAAAAAATGGTTAGTCTGCCTTAGTTATAAGTGTGAGTTCCTCATGCTGGGAGCTGCGTTTATTTAATCTCTGGAATAAGACAAGCTGAACAAATGAAAAGCTCTCTGGGTTCTAATCCCACCAATTTCTGGCATTTAAAAGAAACTGAAATCAGAAATTAAGGAACAGAAGAAAAAAACCCACCCATACTTGCATTCAATTTAAGAGCGACAAAACAGAAATCATCCTGCTCAGCATTTAGGATTTACTCTTTCCCTCATCTTTATTCCTCCTGAGAAGAGACCATGGTTACTCAAATGGCACCACAGAGTTTATTGGTTTGGCCCAGGGCAGTGCTAGGAGCGCTGCTGACAGCTCCCACAGGCGAAGCAGAGAGAATGTTGGTGATGTCTCCTCAGCACTGGCGAGAGGTTCTTGCCTACTCATAAGATAAAGCCCTTTTGAGTAGGAAGTAAGTGAAATGTCCTTATCCACATGATGGCAGAGAAATTCTGTATATTTGAGAGCACTTTTCAGATAATTGAGGATATGTAGGATGGGGAGACAGACGGTACTGTGGAGAGCACCAGCTAAGCAACTGGTTTATGTGAAACTGCATTTGGAGATTTGAAAGGTCTTTTCACCCAGGAAGATGCTTAGGCCTCCCTGTCCTGCGTATGCACCTCAGCCAGCAGCGAGCTGCTCACAGCAGCAGTTGCCACCACCTGGGAGGAGGAAGAAAACCCTGTGGTTCCCACCCCACCACGCAAGGAAAGCAGCCTCATGTCTGAGTCTCTCACTGACCCTTGTTCTCGAATTGAGTCTATTGCATGGAGTCAAAACTCTCAGAGTTGCTCAAAAAGCACAACTCCCTGATCAGAACAGGAGGCAAAGACCTAAATGTTATGTGTTCCTCACACAGTGCACAGCCTCTATCCCTGCCCCAGGAGAACACCACCATACCTTTAAGTGTCTCCTGACTCACATGGCAGAAGCAGTCCCTAAACTTTTCCTGGGTGCTTTCTTCTCCCTGCTGCAGCAGCATCTGTTGAAAGATGCCACTGAGAAAGAAGAGCAGAGACATCTCCACCATCTATCATAAATCTGCAGTTCCTCCAGCCTCTGGAGACCTTTGGCAGCTTCCAGGCTTCACCTGGGATTGCAAACATGAGGGCAAGAGAGGGGAGAGGAACCATGCAGCTCTGTGTGCAGGACAATCTCGTGAAGATGAATTGTAGCTGCTGAGAGCAGCAAAACACAGTAGCTGCTAGTGTGTGGATTCCCTATAGACAAGGTGCTGTGGAATCCTGTCTACTTTGGTGTATGACTAAACATGAGAAATAACAGTTTTGAAGTTCACGGCTGAGCACAAAAATTCCTGTGGTGGTCAGTGGAGGAGCAATTGTGTCCATGTTGCAGAGCTGCTCAGATGGGCATGTTCTGGCACAGTCAGGACCTTCCACAGGAACAAAAGGGACTAACTGGCTCTAGATAACAGCACAGACTGACTTTTAAGTATAAAACCTGATTTCAAACACACCTACTCTCTCTGCAGGAGTGCAAACAATCTTGCAGCCAAAGTTACAACCATAAAAAGCCCCCTTTAAAGCCATTCCCATAAGTAACCATCACGTCACAGGGGCATGCCATGAAAGGCGAGTGAAGGCGTTCTGAGTTCCCACAGCATCTCACACGCTGAGGGTTTGTTGCACAACCTCAAATGCCCCTTGCTTGAAAGTTCAGGGTGCATTACCACAGCAGAACTAATTTGGACAAGTGTCTCCTTGTCTAGAATATTTATCTTGGCAAGCTGAGAATTTACTAAGCTTAAAAGAACAGTTGACTTAACACAAAGGAAATAAAAAAGAAAAGAAGAGAATAATGCAACACAGTCTCAGGAAAAATCCAGTGGTTGAGTAGTCCTTAAGGAGAAAAATCTGAAAAACAGTCAATGTAACAGTCACATCCATTCTGTGGGAAAACGAGTGAATTTTTATTGCTCTTTAGATGATTTTCTGCTAGTACTCAAAATTCTTATTGCCTTATTAGCTGTCCACTGAGGTGCTGCATTTTGGAGGTTTCTCCACAGCCAGAAAGAATTAACAGTACCTTGATATCTGTGCTACAGGGAGGAACAAAAAAGCATGAAGGAAGAAAAGGCACAACAGGAGCAGGGCCTTCCCCTTTTGTTCACCTTTGTGCAAAGAATTCTTCTGGACAGAATGTAAAATTTCAGTGAAAACAATTGTACTTCCCTGAAACACATTTTAGGCAGTGAGAGAACTGTAAGGTTCTCACAGAAGCTGAGGGAGACAAAGAAGGAGTATTCCCACCTGGAATGAAAACAGCAGGACTGGTGGAAAATAACTCCGTAGTTGGAATGTGTTAATCGATATAAAATTAGCTATTTTTGGTATTTCTATCTGAGGGCAATATAAGAAATGTCCTTGCTGTCACAAAAATAGACCACTTCTGGTAGAAAGTGGGCTTCATTTAAATACGTCCTCTTACGTTTAGGACAGTCAGTACATTCACTGCCCTGCCACAACTTCCTTTCCTTCTACAAAGTACCGGCAGCATTTTGTGCTGCTGACACTGCTTCACTCCCATCCCCTGCACCTTGACTGGAGGCCTTTCATAACGTGCCAGAGAGCACGTGCGATCGCAGTGGGTTTCCACCATTGCTTTGCATACTGCCCGGGTGGAAGAGAAACTCTAGGCCAAAGACTTCGCTAGGTTCCTGCGCGTTGCAGCAGAAGCAGAGCTGCTAGCACCTCGAGCGCTGCCTTAAACACGGCTCTCACTATTCACATACAGCCAGAGGGATATTCTGTGGTGCTTTATTTAAAAATGCATAAGCTGAGTAACATCACATTCATACAGCACAGAGATTTTTTTTTTCTACTCGTCAAATTGGAAAAGAAAAGCAGCCAAAACCACTGGAGTACATGGCGTCAGTGTTTCCCAGTCCTGATGTGTGAGCTGACTTCAAAAACACCAGTTATCCATCAGACCCAGTTTGTAAAACCAGTGATATGACTCTGGACTCTGTGATTGTTTAGTAAAGCTACTTGTCTACTGTCATACCATTTCAGTGGCTGAAATTAATAATGGGGTGGAAAATGTAAAAGCAAAGCGTTTCTGGTGTTTTTCACGATGTAATGCTCCTGTGGCCAAACCAATTCATTTGAGCAGGAGGAGACCCTAGCTCCAGTGATCAGTCAGGTAATGCCAACCCCAGTTCACTCCCTTGGCATGTGGCAACAAAAACAGTGTGATGGGTAGGCAGGTGTAGTCACTGCCTGTATGCACAGGGCAAAAATCAGACCAAACCAGTACAGTCCAAGAAACTTGTAATGGGATAGAGGTGTAAATCAGCACTATCATTGGCTAATCAGTTCTGGAAAGGGCTATGTGAACTAAATGATGAACCAAACTTGGCACGAATCCCACCTGCGCTGCATCCCAGGCCGCCTTCTTTTCACTTGATGCAGGGTTCTTCCAGCTTGTTGAAACAATATCCAGGTGTCAGAGTCAGCAGATGGATTTCGTTCACACAGTGAAGCGGGGCAGTTTTGCAGACATGGACTATTGCAAACACTCTAAGGCACCAAATGTGAAGTTTCTGAAGAGGATGGGTTTTTGTGCAAGCTGCCAAGCCAGGGCAACACCACATGTTCAGAACCTTCCTGCCTACTGTCACCCTCTCTGGGGAGGTAACACTGTGAAATGCCCTTTCTATTTCCATTTGGTCTTTGTATCTCCCTTGTTTATCTTGCAAATAACTGGTGGAGACTGGAGTTGAAGGAAATGCTTTGAGCAACATTCAACATTGTTGTCTAAAAACCATCATAAGTGAATCCAACTGCTTGACTCATTTGACTGATCTGCTTCGTGTGAGGTTCCACAGGACGGCAAGACTGCAGTAAAGTCCCCCTTCCCACTCCTTTTGGTAAACAAAGAAAACTCCACCTTGAAAGCCACATTCATTCCGCAGTCTCCTTTCTGTCAAGCTGTCTTGGAGTCCCCTTGACTGGTGAACTTGCCATTCCTCTGATCACTGCCATACACCAGCCCTTCTCTGAACCTTGCTGCAGGCTGAGTCCATCTGTCCTAGTATGAGCCTGGCAGCATGCAGCAGCTTCTTAATGCCTCACTGGGTGCTTGTACAACAGGGCTAATTCTTCCCATCAGATACTTCTGTCCTTAGAGAGTGACTTTACGCAACCCTTGCTAACACAGAGGTGAGGTCAGGAGGTGACTGCATGGCTCCTTGGCTATGCTCCAGTGACCTCTGACTCTCAAATGAATGCTCAAGGGAGTTCAGGGGAATGACGTACAAGGTTCAGCCTCTGTTGAAGCATGGTAGTTTGTAGCTGCAGTACAGGCTATACACTATTTACAAGCAGGTCTACCTAAAGCACCATAAAGAAGCCTTGGGTAAAATTCTGAATCTTCATGCCAACTTTTGTACTAATTTGCAAGGGCAGTCATGCAAATCATGTTGGTGCTAGTAATCCCTCTTATGTTGCCTTTAAAGATGGGGTATTCTGTTGGCTTTTACTCTCAGTATTGTGATTGTGGGTTGCTAGTAAAGCGATTTCAGAGGTATTGGAAGGGTACAGGGAGACAACGGTGCTAATGTTATTAAGTCAGTCCAGCATCTCTAGAGCACGTCGTAAGGGAGTGCATGGCCTGGACATTTTCACAGTTTAGCTTTGCCTTGAGACTATTTTTGACAAGACATTTTCCAAAAGCGTACAAAGTAAAGGACAATTCAGATGTGACAAAACCAAGACAGTGTCCACGCTCTTACAGGTCTTCGGGACTTTCGTTACTCTTTTGCTGATGCTGTGAAAGTGAGTGAGCTTAAGCAGAACATAACCTCAGCATGGGCTGACAGCCCAGTCGCCATCCCCTGAGGAAAACGTGGCAAGGCAAAATGCTGTCATGAACTTGATGTGCTGGCTAAAGTTTGCAGCATTTGCTTGGTCTTCACTTAAAACACGGAAATGAAGCAAACACAAGAGCAGTAGGTGTACTTTCTGAATGTGGTTGCGCTCCAGCATTGCTGCCGAGTAAGCTAATTGCATTGCTAGGGCAGCAAATGTAAAGTTACCTTTGTCTTTACCAAAGAAATCAACGGCGATCCAGTGCCAGGTGCCTAGATTGTGCGTACAGCCAACAAAATCAAGTGGCATCTTCTGCAGATGGAGGCTGTTCTCGTAGAAGAAAGTCACTAAAGATGGATAACATGAAGAGGAGGAAATGAGTACTGTGACTCCTGCCGGTTGGGAGTGCCCCAGGGAAGCTGTATATTTCCTGATTTCACTGCCAGCAAGCAGACTGTACATGCATTTTGTACCAGATGGAAACTCACCATTAGGCACACCTGACTATTTCTAAGCATACACATTGACAGCTCGTCATCTAATAGCTGTTGCTTCACCATGTCGTACTAACACGGAGACTTCAAACCCGGGGACATTTCAGCAAAGGCTGACCAAGAACCACGTAGCACACATGTACTTTTTCAAAAGCATCAGGATCACATTCCTCCAGTGAAAAGTTATGCTAGATTGACGCAAACAGTGCACCTCCTCACCCTTGTCTAACACAAACAAATAGTTTAGCTTTTTACTGTAATCAGTCTCTACTCGTGTGCAAGCTAAGGCTGGCCAAAAGTCCTTAAGTGTCCAGAAAACTTGACCAATCACAGTCTCTTTGAATGTCAGGATAGCAAGAAATACTTTGCAATTAATTTTCTGTCCTATTTTTCTAGTCTATTGAGCTCTGCCAAAATCCCCAGGAGTTTATACAGTTCATTATTCGAAAGGAAAAGAATAGCACAGGTAGATTAAAGTCAGTGGAGCTGCAGAAAACTGTTAAATGACAAATGTGTGCTCTACTTTTGTGTATCCATCCAGAAGGACACTCGGGCGTGTTTTCGACTTCAGCGTGTGAGTAGTCCCAGTGACAACGGCAGCCTCAAGGCGTGCACGTGCCTACAAATTTTGGTGACCTCTCACGGATGAGGATCTACTCAGATCCACACGGGAGTGCTGACTGCTGCGCTGTGCTGCAGTCTGCCAGTCTCACTACTCTAAAAGTCTGCTCTGAATTAAGCTTCTGCACCACAATAATTCTTTCCCATCACAATATGCCACCCTTTCCAACACGCGTCGTGGAAGCAGCACTGCTTCTTGAAATGTAACAGATTCAAAACTATATGATCCTATCAATCAGACCAACTCAAATAGAAGCTTAAAGTCTATAGGGAACAATGTTTTGCTTGGTTTAAGATTTTGGCATGAAGAAATCCGATCCCATATCTATTAAATCAGTTGTGATAAACGTTACGGATAAAATCTTCCTTCTTCATAGCCTGGCGCCCTTGGCTATGGAATCATTCATACTGCTAGCTGGCAGGCATTGAAAAACCACAAAGTTTCTGCACTGACTGCAGGTAAAATCTTGGTGTGTTCAAACACAAGAGCTCATTAAGCATATACAGTTACAGATTCAAACACTTTCATTGTAGTATTTTGCCAGTTCAGTGCCATGAAACACATTAGATGCCTCTGTGTCTGTCATATCCCTCATTAAAGCAATCCAGCATCAAAATAAATGTACTGCTCTGTTTCTCAGCTTATTTTCATCTTTTTAAGAACTAATTGGGATGCTACCTTAAGAGCCAGTCTCCCAGTCTGAGACACTGTACTCAGGCATGTTCCATAGCTAAAGAGATTAGTCCCAGCCAAGGGATAATCCCAATCGATTAGGGCTATTAGCACATAGCTCACTCTCACCCATCCTTAATTACAGCAGAAATTTCTCTTTTGGACCGAGGGCAAGAGTACAAAGCTCTTCTGCTTGGCCCAAGCGTGACAGCAGTTTCAATGCCAGAAGGCCCCTCTGTTATTTGAGCAGAACTCTGCTTCCCCATAATTTGTTTATTGGGCAAAGGAACCAGGGGATCCATTATTAAAGACATCTCTGTGAAAGCAACCGAAGAAGATCATAATGCTGCAGTGAATGGGAAAAGGGAAATGGGAGAGAAGCCAAGCAGTGACAGTCCTCTCCCTGGATGTCAACTTGCGGCACTCCTTCGGGGGAAGAAAGATATTGTGAATAAAATCTCACAGGCAGATCCTGGTTCCCAGTCAGTGACTTCCTGCCCATCCCAGCAGGAGCTCGCAGGGGAGCTGAGCTGGGGATTTCCTGTGCGGCACATTTCCAGCACCGCTGCCTTCAAGGCCCCTTCCCAGCACCATGTGGTGATGGAAGAAGCCAAAACACGCTGTTGTCTGGCAACCTCTGCTGATGTTAGGGTCCCTGGGAAGATTATAGTTAACTCACTCGATTCAGAGAACCCTGAAGACTTTCTCAAATGTAAGAGGAGCAGAAATTGGTCCTATTGATGTTATAACTAGGGAATAATGAGGGGGTTTACAGCAATTACTTTTAACTTTCTGCCCAAGGCTAAGACCTGGGATACTCTGGTTTTTAGAGGTGCCATTCTGATTTGTTGCTGGTTTTATTTTACTTCTATCAGTCCTGTGCTTGCTGCTTTTAAAGTGTGTTCTCTGTGAGCTTGGGAACTTATAGTTATTGGTGCAGGAATATGCCCGCTTCAACCACACTGCAGATGTGAAGACAAGCCTTTACCCACACACTGCCCCAGAGCCTTGATTCATGGTGAGGGAGAAAGAAGAAAGCAGAGTTTCTTCAACCCCTTTTCCAAATTGCTAGCAGCAAGACAGGAGAGATCTGAAGGATGAAATATTTTGAGAGGCACACACAAAGATGGGCTTTGCTGACCACAGACATTTTGAAGACAGGGAGCTCTGTCTGCTGTCTGGGCAGTTCAGCCACTGATGGAAACACATGGGCTCTGTCTGGATGCGAGCACTTGAGCTTCATGGTTATTGATTTTGACAGTTCGCTCAGCTCAGATGCAGCATGAGATGAGCGCCAAATTGTGCACAAATTCAGGTGGTCAGAGGCCCACTGTACTTGGCACATGAGTTCCCATCTCCAGCCCTGCCAACAGGGTCCTCAGCAGAGCATGTGCACATGGCTTGGTGTGCGTGCCAGATAGCATGGGACAGCTCCTTCATCAGAACCCTTCCTGGTAATATCTGTCACTTTGCCCAAAGTGGCCAGGTGACGTTCCACAGCATCTAAGCACTTGCAAGACTCTAGCCTTTTTTTTTTTTTGGCAGAGGAACAATAAATGACATTAACTTGCTAAATGAGTTTTGTAGAGGTTCACTTTCCTGATATCACTGGCTGTTCATGCAAGAAAGGGTGTTCAGTCTTGGGTTGCTGAACATGAAATGAATGTCATACCATAAAGCAAGCTATAAATCCACAGTTCTTCCATAGTAATAGTTTTGTGGCCAAGTTCCAAGGGATAACTCTAAGGAGCATGCAAGAACTCTTTTCTAGTCATCAGGTTTAAACTGGGCACACAAATTCTTCCTCAGCCCAAAACAGTACAGGTTTTTTTTTCCAGAGGGTGACACAAGGGGTAATGAACAGAAGAAGATCTTTCCCACTGAGCTCAGTGGTTTTTAATCTAGTTACTACGATAGCTGATTAACTGGAATTATGCAGCTTCTGTTTCCTTCCTTCCACAATGAAATTAAAAATTTTGTCTATGATCTACAATATTTGGGACAAGGTACAGAAACCGTGGAATTACCACAGGCACGCTGAGATGTATGCAAACACCAATTTATCAGTTCCATTTAGTGGTTATTTCTACTACTGCCGCTCCTCTGAGTTACAGGCCTTGTACTAGGCTTTGCACAAAGTCAAAGCAAAAGATCTGTCCTGATGTAAACCTCAGAAGCAAATGACTCTGTTTTGATTTTGCTTCCTAGTAGACAGACTAGAAGAAATTAAATAGATAATAGGCCTTGGTAGGGGATTTTCCCACTGGTAAGAATAACAGGAAAAAACAAGAGATCAAGTCAGTGGATGGGCCACAAGAGAAAGTTGATGGTCACTAAGGTACTGCTGGCAATTCATCAGAAGAGACTGCTACTGGAACTGCTTAGGGGTTCTCATTGGAAGACACCTATCTGTTCAAACCGAACGTGCTATGAAGCAATTGGTGCCAATTCAATTTTTTTCTATGCTTAAAAAAATCCCCAAAAAATTAAAAATTGTTTTATCTCAGTATTCAGTCAGATGAGGTTTCAGTGCCCAGCTTAGAGTAGTTTTGGTTGGAAACATGAGTTCATTGAAATTAATCAACAAACATTGCTTGAAACTGAAACACTTCCTAACTGCTAAAACAGAAACTCTTCAAACTGGCCTGATCCTTCTCTCTACCTTTTGTACCACCCTGACATTTGGTTCAGGATGTGTTCCAAAACTCAAGCTTTTGAAAGAAAATGTAGACAACCAGATTTTGCTTTAATAAGAGAAGAAAAACACCATAAATTTCTATCAGTTCCTATTATTCAATTGAGTGGCAAACAAAAAAGAAAATTTATCTGCTCTTTTTGCTGGTTTTGCAAGTTGAGTCACCCAGCCAGTCAAAGAACAGCTCGGAAAGCAGATGTTTCCATTTTCTGTGGGAGCTTGGAGGCATTCAATTGAAATTCCACAGAACAGCCAAGCAGTTAGCATCACACTTGCTATCACACTGGAAAAATGTGAATTAGAATTACACATATATCAATTCATTAGTGGATTGGAGAGAAAACAAACATACAATAGTTACTCACTGAAGTCTAAATGCAATTGTCACTAATCACACTGAGGAAGAGAGATTATGAACTTCACAGCTGCTGAGACAAAAGGAATGATGTACTTCTCAGGCAAAAGGAAAGGTGAATAATATGCCTTTATCAAAAGACTTTGAAACATAATAGCTTCATCACCACAGGCCTCACTGAGAGCAAACACAAGAAGATATACCTAGTTTTAAGGAGGCTTTTGCACAGGAGGTGAACACTTTCCTATCACATGGATTGCCATAGAGTGGAAAAGAAGACTCGGCCAGCACCTCCAGAAGTTGCTGCTCTGTGTCTTAAATGCCCTGTGTATCTATTGTTCACTTTTACTTTTCTTAGGGAGGTGGTACACCTGCTTGCTGCTGCTAAGGACGTGAAACACATTCACTTGAGAAGTAAAGCAATGAGCTGAAATGAAAAAAAGATGTTGAGCAAAGGTTTGAGTGAACATTACCAGAGCTGATTTCCAGCAATACGCAGGTTCTAAAAGATTTGTTTGCCTTCTCAGCTTGCAGCAGGAGGCAGACATCTGCCAGTTTAAAATCTGTTTGCTTGCATTTATTTGATCGCCTTCACTTACCCTGCTGCTGATTTCTAGCACGAGAAAGCCGTTACTGTCATGCAATGATCATGTTTCTGATGGGGAGGCAGGAGAAAGGGATTGCAGGTAGTGGGGTTTTTTTCTTTTTACTTAAGCTAACCATGTTTGTGATCCTCAAGTTTTCTGACTTTACTAACCTCGTCTAGAAGTGGTGGCAACCTATATCACTTCAGAGGCACTTAGAAAAGCTTTGGACTGAAAACGGTTATTGCATTAATTACACAAAAAGAGAGGCACCCAGACAGTCTTGCTCTGCTCTGTCTATGGTGCTTGGCAGTTTCAGATGCTCTGCATCATTAGGGAGAAATCTCCCTGGCATCTTGCCTGTCAGTTGGCCTCAGGTCACGGTTACTACAGTCAAGCACATAGAATCACTGAACAGTTTGGGCTGGAAGGGACCTTAAAGATGATCTAGTTCCAACCCCCTGCTTTGGGCAGGGACACCCTACACTAGACACTCTCATCAAATTGGTCAGGCTTCATTTTAAAATTACTTCAGCAGCCACAGTAGTCCCGTTTGGAGTACTACTCTGGAAACTACACTGTTTGCTTATTTTATCACTTCCACAGTACTTCAGAAGTACCTGTGGAACAGATGATATGACCTAATGCTAAATCATTTTGCCTGTGGGTTTAGTGTTCAGCTGGATGAGTGAGCTGATCCAGTTCCTGCACGGCCCCACTAAGGAAGCTGGGACAGATGAAACCATCCAGCACCCATCTACTGAATGACTTGCGTGTACAGCTGTGACACCACAACTCAGCCCTCCAGCTTCATAGACATGTCTGCAAATGGCCATCAAACCGCTCAACATACAGGCACAGCAAACATCCCACCACGGGACTTCAGTTACAGAGCACCAATACTTCTCTAAGCTATTTTCCTTACTACTTCCCCACAGGCACACAGGTGGTAGAATATCCACTGGCCTTCTGGTGCAAATGTCTTCTCAAATGACCTCCCACCATGTGGCAGAGTCCAGCCAAAGCTTTATGATCCAGGACCAGCTCTGCTTACATGATCTGGCAGAGACCAGATTTATGGACAAGCCTTTGTTTATTTTATAATTTCTACAGGCATGGGGCTAGCACATGGAATGCCAGGGGACGGCTAAGACAGCATGTTAAAACATACAGAGATGGGTAAAAGTAACTGTATATGGCAGATGTTGTCACTTCTCCAGGTAAAAGCTTATACCCTCTTGATCCAAACTAACTTTTGACATTCCACCCTTCACCTCAGATTTTAGAAAAAGTTAGCCAGTGGGTCGTTCAATATTTTAAAGCAGTGAATTAGATGATACAAAGTAGGCACAGTGCAGCATCACACCTGCACTTTTTTCCACCTAACACTTTCCCCTTATTTTGGTACCTTTCCTTGCTCACGCACATTGTATCCAATTTATCACAGTGTCCACTGGTGCAGAGTCAGCAATAGATTTCACCTGGTGGATCCTTTTATTTCCCGCAGAATTTGCTTTCAATTAGTTAAAGAAATAGGGAAGTGCCAAAGCATCTGTCAGACATTTGCAGAGTACACTGAGTTACTCTTCCACTCAGCATACGCATAATGGGGAAACAGCCCCCCCCTCACCCCCATTCACTGAACAAATGCATTTAAATCACTTAAAGTAGAGGAAAAATAAAAAAATAAATCTAGATGCTTGTAGTTCATCTTTTCCACATTCTTTCATTTTGTTTCATCACTGACTCTGTGTGTCTTTCTATAATGGATGAATGGGAGCAAATCCCCAAATAGTTAAGTAGCAGCCAGAGTCTCACGTTTTTAGTGAATGTTAAACTAAGACCCAACAGGCAGTCTCTGACCCTGACTGCACTCCCAGACACCCAGTTATCTCGCATGTTAGTACTTCAATAGACTGCTTAGGAGACTGGCACCCACCAGTAAAGCCCCATGCTTGATCATGCAGTGCTATGTATTACTGGCAAGTCCTATTTGCAGTGCTTCATGTGTGCAGAGGACAAGTACCAGCTATCAGGGAGCGTGAAAGTACAGTCCAAAATGTATCCACCCATCATTCTGGCTGCCCAAGTAGCATGATTGGTTTTAGAAAGGTGCTAAGCCCCCTCTGTAGTTAGTAGCATGCTTTACAGAACGTGATGCTCAGGTAACTTGCATTTTCCTGCCTTGCTTGCCTGCTGCCATGGTTTTCCCCCAGCTGTGCTCCCAGGAGCCTCGCACTGCCTGCAGCACTGAGTGCCTTCTGTGGACCCCCAGGCAAATGTCCCATGCTTGATTTGCCTGGGCATTAATTACAGCACATCCCTTTGACTTATGTTTTTATCTAGTTGGTGCCCTTTTCTTGCAGCAGAAAAAAGGTCTTTTGCAATATCAGTAAATGTAAAGTATTCCTCAAGTTCCTATGGAACTGGATTTATTGACTGTTGTTACAAGTGTTTTTGTATTAAAGTTGCTCGCTTTAGCAACTGCTGCTCTTTGCTCTTTCTTAGTTTAATATGGAGCTAAAGGGCATGAACCTGAACCTGGGAATAAAGGTACATTTCAGACGTGGCTTGCTGCTTTGAATTCTTATCTGTACGTATAACAGCACATATTAGGATTAGGTTTAGTGGTTGGACGTGATGATCTTAAAGGTCTTACCCAACCCAAACTATTCTGTGTAACAGACAAACTGCTTCTTTTGTTCCTAATTGCCCAATGCACGTAAGCTTGAATGTGCATGTACTCTGTTAATTGAGAAACCAGCTTAAAAAAATAGAATTTTTGAGCCTTCTCCTTTGATCTGGGGCCCCCAATACAAGAAAGATGTGGAACTGCTGGAGAGGGTTCAGAGGAGGGCCACGAGGATGATTAGAGGGCTGGAGCACCTGCCCTACAAAGAGAGGCTGAGGGAGCTGGGCTTGTTCAGCCTGGAGAAGAGAAGGCTGCGGGGGGACCTCATTGCAGCCTTCCAGTACCTGAAGGGAGCTTATAAGCAGGAGGGGATTCAACTTTTTAAAAGGGCAGATAATGGCAGGACAAGGGGGAATGGATTAAAGCTAAAGGAGGGAAGGTTTAGATTAGATATTAGGGGGAAGTTCTTTACAGAAAGAGTGGTGAGGTGCTGGAACAGGCTGCCCAGAGAAGTGGTGGATGCCCCGTCCCTGGAAGTGTTCAAGGCCAGGTTGGATGGGGCCCTGGGCAACCTTGTGTAGATCCAGGCCTGGAGATTGGTGGCCCTGCCTGTGGCAGGGGGGTTGGAGCTCTATGATCCATGGGGTCCCTTCCAACCCAGACCATTCTGTGATTCTATGATTCTATGAATGCAGGTGATATTTATTGCTTGCAATTCTTCTGGTACTAGGAAATTTGTTTTATTGTTGTTATGAACCTGTATAAGTAGAAAGCTTCTAATTCTGAAATAGATGATGCAGCCTTCCAAAGTTTTTTTGAAAATACCTATTTTATCTTCAGTATGTAGTTCATCATAAATAAAACAGTTACAAATTTGTCTCTGACTGAGATGTTTCAGAGGCCTTTGGGGCATGCAGAGATACTTCATCTATGCTTTCAGCCAGTCAGATGCTATCTAATGCTCCTACCAAATATTAGTATTGAATTACACTTTTGCTTTAGAATTCAATGCCAAATGGACTAGTTATGGAGCTATTAGAGTTTTATATGTTTGCCTGAAAAACTGCTTTGCACAGCATATAAAAAGATTAAGGCAAGAAATACTGAACTAATGCCCTACTCTGTTATTTGGCTTATTGCAAACTTGCAAAATTGTCATAGAAACTTAGCAATTAAAAATACAGCTCTCTCTTCTTTATCAATAGAAAAAATATTAAATGGGAGAGGAATAATAAGATTCTTTACTCGCTCTCCTCTATTCACTGCCCTTCAGTGAAACTTAGTGAGATAACTTACAAAGAATAGGATTGCTTACACCAGTAGCACTATTACTGATATAAAAGTACTTGTTTCCAACTCATCCTAAATAAAAATACCTATTTTTTACACTGAAGGCAATTTATTTTTAATTTTTAAACTAGCATACTGATAGTTTATACCTTTGAAATGTATCTCATGTTTTGAAAGGGCAAATATTTTTTTACTTACTCTTTTTCACCAATAGATGGCAGGTGAAGCCCTAGAAATTTATTCACTTGATACAGCATGAAATAAGACCACATAGTTTGCACTCACCAGCTGTAAATCTCTGATACCTCTTCAGAAGTGATCATGAGTTAGTCCTAGGCAATCCACCTTTCATTATAAACCTTCGTCCAAATTTAGGAATAGTTCCTAAAGTAGAGCCTGTTAATTCTTCATGATTTTGTCCTACTCAGGTCAAACTGAAGTTTGTACACTTTGCCTTTCTCTGTTGGTTGGAAAGGTACTTGTTAGCATGGCACAGCAACTGTTATAATCATTGAGGGTCTTAGTACTGAGCTTTCTGTAATGAACTGAGAAGCTCTGCATTCATACCCACGTAAAAAAATCCTACTGATTGTAAGCTGGAACAGAATAGCTTGAAGCTCAAGTTTTGATTTCCAGTTCCATAAAAGCTAGAAATAAAAGAGAGAGAGAGGAGAAAATGGGGAGAGAGACTGGTTGCAAAAAGAGCCTGCTAAAATGATAAAACTGATTTTAAAAAACCACAATAAGAATGCTCATAAGGCAGGAGGAATTGAATCTTGTTTATGTACAAGCCAGGTACTGTGCTTAAAGTCACAATGAAGGAGTATAAAAAGATAGGGATTTTCTTCTGCACACGCTATAACGATTTTAAGGACAGCACATAATGCATTGTAATCAATTAAATGTAGGCTTTACTTGACAAAGGACCAGAAGCATGCATAAATCACATGGTTTGAGGGGTGCAGAGCACAGAAGGATACCTTTCATTCTAGACCATCTGCATTAGTAAATGTGAGTTATTTCTCCTGCAAAATGATTTCCTGAAATCAGTCTGCCTCGCGATGGCCCTGCTGTTACTGGCAGTTTATGTATTGATGACTAAGTGAGCATTAGAGCTCAGCTGGTTCTTGTATATATCACAGTAGCTCCTCATTTGACTGCTCTGATCCCTTCATGGCAGCCTGGATGAATTCCATTAATCCAGTCACTAATCTTCCTATTTTTATAAGTTAATTTGGTTTTGTGGGACCCACTTCTAACTGTAACTCTCAGCTTCCACTGTATGGGCAACAGCAGCAAAACATGGATAAAATCCAAGGCCATCAAGAAGCATCAATGATTAGACACTGAACAACGAAGATCATGCAGCTGAGTCACTGACTATTAATCACTGTCTGCCAGTAATGTTAGAGAAGATGTCTGAAACTGCTTCAAATTAACAGCTCTTCAGTGAACTGAGGAAGTTTGGCATCATATAACATTACCAAAATAAAAAACCTTGATTCTAGGTGTCCAATTTAGGTGTCTTAGTCTCTCTAGTCCAGAGGACAGAGAGAAGGCAGCTGCTTTCCTCTGCCAGAACCCCCCTGGCTATATAGGAACCTGAACTTCCAACCCAATCACCTCCACCAAATACCCCAAATTAAGCAGTATGAATGACCCCTTTAGATATTGTACCTGTCGCTGACCCTGAAACAAATGGGTGCAATTAGCAAGCAATTTCCCAAGGGCTAGGTCATAGCCTGCAGTACCAGCACACTACCACTGCCTTGACAGCAACACAATGCTAAGCTTGTGTTCTTGACCCTCAAATGACAGCACGTTATAACAACAGAATTATTAAATAATCAGACTGGCTCAAAGTTACGTATTTCTCCTTAGCTTGCTTTTGTTTGGAGCCTCTCCCCCTGAAGAGTAAACTTTTCACTCAAACCTCGGTTGAGAGCAGTCTGTAGCCAGTGAAACTAAAGAGAAAGGTCTGTAAACAATAAATGCTCTGTAGAGAACAAGCTGACCTTTATAGATGTTAAACAAAACAAAAAGGGTTGATTGATGCCGTGCAGTACATGCTCTCTGAAATATTAAAACCAAGAAAGCCCTGGAAGGTTAGTTTATGAACATACAGTGTGATAAATTACATCAGTGGATGGTGGGGTAGGAAAGGAGAAAGGATGATTGGGT
Organism: Zapornia atra; assembly: GCA_013400835.1. Classification (NCBI taxonomy): domain Eukaryota; kingdom Metazoa; phylum Chordata; class Aves; order Gruiformes; family Rallidae; genus Zapornia; species Zapornia atra. The sequence continues at coordinate 154,103 of VZTU01008498.1, read as the reverse complement.
AAAATATTTAGGGGAAAAAGCCTATACCCTCAGCTGGAAGAGGAAGTGTGCAATGCTGACTTCTATTAAGTGGAAGCAAAAGCTAAACCTGTGTAATCCTGAGAAATTCAGTTGTTAAAGTCTTTAAAACTTATTTTGAAAAATTCTGATGAATACAGTAAGATGTGGAATAATGCTTTTTTATGATAAGAAATTCATTAGTGAACTCCAAAAGATAATTACTTACAGTTTAGTCACGACCACGTTACTAATACAGAGAAGGAAAAAACTAACCTATATAGAATCATAGTAGGAAAAGACTCTTAAGATTGTCAAATCCAACTATTAGCCTATCACTGCTAAGTCCACCACTAAACCATGCCCTTGAGCACATCTATGCATGCTTTAGCACTTCCAGGGATGGTGACTCAACTACTTCCCTGGGCAGCCTTTCCAGAGCCTGATGACCCTTTCAGCGAATAACTTTTTTTCCCAATATGCAAGCTAAACCTCCCCTGGTGCAAGTTGAGGCCATTTCCTCTCACCTTATCCCTTACTACTTGTGAAGAGATCTCCTTTCAGGTAGTTTTAGTTCAGTCTGCCTGTGTCTTGCCAACCCAAACTACAGACAAAGGCTTCTGAATGCTGCAGTCCTTCCTTTAATTTGATTCCTTTTTTTTTTTCCCCTTCCCCCAGAAATGTACAGAACTATGTGTTGCTGAACTTAAATACATTTCTTCCTGTCACTGTAGACACTCCTCAGTCTGCAATGGCATTTTCAGGTGCAAAAAAGCAGGTCTCTCCTACATGGTAGAAGTAGGAGCAGTAAGGACTGTGCTTTCATTGCAGCTGCTAGTGCTGGAACAGATCTCCTACCAAAGAGACCCAAGAGAGAGGGCCACTTAAATTTCAATTTGCTGAGGTTCAAAGATTCAACATCTGCACTATGAAAGTCTTGGGGCACAAAGGTTGTTCAGCTGACCAAGTTGAAAGGCAAAGAGAAGAAGGGGGTCAACAGGAACAATGTGAGTGCCAATAGCACTTTGATGGAAGGTGAACATGCTTCTTGTATTCCCTGAAGTTATAGAGGGAACATCAAGTGCCATCAAGGACTTTGTGAAGAAATACTTCTATAGGCTTGAAATTGCCTAAAAGAGAACAGTTTTGCAGATCCTTCCAGGGCTGGTGTCCATTCCCAAACAGCAGTATGCTCCTCTGCTCCCCAGCTCCAGCGCAGTCCCCTCCATCAAACCTGTCTTCCCACTCACAGCAACAAGTCTCTAGGCACACCCCATGCCCACCTCAAAGCGTCTCTGAAGCCAAAAAGCCACGGCTGAATATGCACAGCCCTTCTGCAAGCCAGGAGGGGCCTAGGAGGGATAAGCCTTCACTTCAGAGTTGCAGGGGAAGCCACATCTCCCATTCAGTGGTAACAGGACACAAGCAGTTATGTACAGACAGGTATCATGCTGTCTCTGAAGCAAAAGGCACATCCCCCCAGCACTTTTCCAATACTGTAAACCTGACCTAACCATGTAGTGAAAGCAGTGCCCAGGACAAAAGTGCCTTAACACAAAAATGCTTGTGCCAACAATGTAGTGCTGTTCCTGTTGTGGTTTTCATATGGTTTCTAGAAGACAGAAGAAATGTCTTTGGACAGCAGAGGAGCTATCTGGCATTAGAGTTATTTGCAGTGCAGGATGATTGGAGAAAGTCAAGTAACATACTGTTATCCATCAAGTGATCTGCTGGGAATCTGAGGGGGAAGACTGAGATGGCTGAAGTCAAGTAGCATTTTGACTTCAGTGGGATCAGCATCTCTCCTTGGTTTTTAAGCAAAAATACGTATCACATACCTCTAAAAAAACAGAAGTTAATAATCAACACATTATGGCCTATTTTGCCTTTAAGTGAAGCAAAACACTCTGCTAATGACACACGAAACTGCACGTGCATGTCTTTGGATTGGCTATTGGGTAAGGTCTGAACAAAACTCATGGGGAGAAGAAGGGACGTTTCAGACAGCTCCTCAAAGCAAATCTATGACCACATTAGGAAGCTAAGTAAAAGGGACAAAAAAACCCTCATTAAACCAGGTGCAAAGATACCCAGGTAGGAGAGAGAAATGAGAAGTCAGCCAACAATAAAAAATCACATTCGGAACATCATCTTTGTTTATGTGGATTGATTTTCAGAGATGCTGAGCTGAGTTGGATGGATGCTCAGGATCACTGCATATCAAGAAAACTTATTTTATTCCTGTGTGCTATCCAACACACTGCACAGTATCCCATTCATTTTAGCTGCGAATTATTAAAAACTTTTACACTTTCCTGGTTGCAAACTGAAACTATTTACCATAGGTGTGGCCTCTGTGAAATCCATCAGGAGGTCACCTGGCTCCAAAGCAAATGTACTTCCAGCATCTGTAGAACTCTAAAGGCAAACAAGAAACCCAACACGGAAGAAAACATTTAATTTCTGTAATTCCATTGTTTGGTTTTGTTTGTTGGGTTGGGGTTGGTTTTTTTTTAAATTCCTTAAAGCATAGATTGACAAATGGATTTCAAATTTCACACCATGTTTTTACAGTATGGCTAGTCAGAAAAGACAGACAACAGAACCATGTACCTTTGAAATCAAGGCAATAATTCATTTCATCTTGATCCACTGCCCACCCCCTCCTAATGTTGATGAAAAACTTTATTTTAGCTGGGTCTTGGAGCAGGCTCTAAATATTTCCTTACACGACAGGTTAAACATATTACTACAACTCTAAATTAAAAATTACTCTTAAATGTAGAATTCCTCCACGCAAGGAAAACATGCTATCTGCAACTCCCTCTTACCCCCTCCCCCAAATACTCTCCCAACTGACATAAGCTTGTCTCTGCATATTACCTTGCCACCAGGTGAAACCTGTGTTTGTCCTTCTGACGTCTGTGGTGTACATGTTTTCTGTGACCCAGGAGATGCTGAAGACACAGGTGTTGATGCTGCTGCTGCTGCTGCCAGTGCTGGAGGAAGATCATCTTCATCACTGCAGTTGATAAAAGGAAAAAGATCTCATTAGAAAATGTCACCAGACTTTGACCATGATGGAGAAGGCACTAGTAACCTGTATGTCAGCTTTAGTGCTTTGGAGTGAAGTTCTGTTTGCTCTTCCAACTGTAATGCAGCTAACTGTTCAAGTAAATTAGATATTTAAGCTTTAAAGATTCTTCAAAAGTGGATTGGCTTGATAACACAACTATAAATGGAAATCTTATCTGTATGATGTGCAAGTAGTGTTTCTATGGAGTCTGTATACACAAATGAATGAACTTATTTGTTATTACTCTAATGTTTATACTTTTCTATGGAGGATGGTGGTATTGATAAGAACAGATCTGGTTACATCTGTCTATGAACTGACTACTTCATTGGCTTTAGACCAATAGGAGATTTGACACCCATTATGCAGCTATTTTTTTCAGACTGGTTTTAAAGGACTTTGACTGCAAAAAAGAGCTCTTTAGAAACATTCTTGAGGGGATTTTTTTTTCCTGTCCCATTAATTCCATTTACAGAGAAAACATTTTATTTAAAACCAAGTTGCACACCTCCTATGGGCTCTAGACTGTCAAGCAGAGCTCCTTCCATCTCACCTACTGTCATCACTAAATGAAAGCCAGTAGAGAATATTATCCCTTCATTTACTTTTATAGAGCACCATTGACTACAAATCATGGGGATCAGTCAGCTTTGAGTCAGGATATTTCAAATTGCTAATTTCAATTGCATAGAGGTAAACAGAGTCACAATTTGGCCTACGGAACCTTTATGACTGGGAATGATGTGTGAAAAGGAAAGACTACAGCTTGACAGTTTAAAGCATGGGGGAAAATGATGAGAAATATAATTTCTGCTCGTAAAATGGCACCAATTTTAACTACCAATTAGGTAGTCACTGTGTACAGAAGCCTGCCATGCCAGTTTGACAGACGCTTCCAGAACAGAACAGGTTTAGTACTACTTGAAGGCAGCATGCCTGGTCAGCAGAGTATTTCAAAACTGTGTGACATGCAGGGTACACAGCCTTATGGGGAGATTTTCAGGTGATGGCAATGGGGTTTTATTATGATATAAAGTTATGGGGATTAATGTTATCTTTTCCATGCTTCATTTTTTATTTCTTTTGGGGTAGGATAGTATTCAGCACAAGAGCATGTATAATACACTGTTTCTATGCTGGAAAGAAAATGCAAAATCTTTTGGACCTGTTCAATAGATGTTTTATTAATGCAACAAGCCAGAGTTGGGCTGTTGACCTAGTTAATCTCTCTTTCAGAAACATGTAGCTGACATTTTCCCAGACCTTCCTCTCCACTCTCAGCAGGAATACACTGGCACCCTCCCCATCCTTGCTGGGTAAATCTGCTCTGTTGCATACAAGGAAGTGGAAAATTGCTGAGAACCTGACAGTTCAGAAAGGCTTTTTGGTGTCTATGAACCAAAGCTGAGGGTTAGGGTCCAGTTATATCAGTCATCAAGCTAATTATTAGCATGCTAGCTGTAAGACTGAGAATTGGCTTTCTTCACTGTATTCCCTTCCAATACTCGTATTTCTTTGCATTACCAATATTTCAATTCCAGATACAAGATAATTTAAACTGCATAGAATTTGGATCTACAAAAAATTAAAAATCACAGCTTGTATTTTTCACTAGGGTGTCTTTGGCCCTTCACACGATCAAAACCTGACATGATCAAAACATGATCAAAATTGGTTCTTCAAAAACTCACCAATCAAAAACTGATAATTCACTTCTGAATACCTAATTTTTTAAAAAGAAAAATATACTATTTATATGTTGCCTGTCTCTATGTGTGTATTAGCACCATTGCCTTTTCTACTGCATGACACTGTCTCTAGTGTCCTTTCCGTTCCACTTGCGTCCCACCACACTTTGTCTCTTTAGCTCTTGCCTTCTCAAGTTCTGCCCTTCCCAGACACTAGTGAATTCTCTGTGGTATGGTTTCTCCCAATGCCCCCAGAATTCTGTCCCTTCTCTCTCAGACAACCTCTTGCTCATTTTCCCTTGCCCTCTCCTCCTTTCCTCAGTGCTGTTCTCAGGTGTAAAGCCACGGGTTCCACAGGTGCTCAGCAGCTCTGGGTGACCAGGTGACTGCTCACATACAGAAAAGGGGCTTCTCAGTCTCTGGCTCAAAGATTTTCTCTTTGCCCATTAGGAACAGGTTGGCTAAACACTTTCTCAAGCAAGATATAGTAATAGTTGCTTCTGCTTTTGGGATGACCCCCTGAGATACCTATTTTCATTAAGTTATGTCCTATTACCTTAACCTCTCCTTTGGTTGTTACCTTCTATTTATTGGTAAACACACCCACTCCAGCCCATACCTAACCCAGAGCCATTTTTTCCTACCTAAATTCTTAAAAACTTTCTCACTAGCCTTGCTATCTTCAACACCAACTTACCCTATTACCTTACTGTGATGGTCCCATGGGAAATTTTCTGCTTCTGCATACATAACATCATCGAGGTATCCTTTACATCAAAATTGCCCACACAGCATAACGCTGTTCTCTCTGCTTGCAATACAGCAGCATTTGAGGACCAAGTTAGCAACCTGCCTAGGTTAAAACTGAAATCATAAACTTTTCCAAGTGTGCATATGAACCCTGTGACCTGCTATAGGACATGAATTTCTTTCCTGTCCTAACACAGAGTGCTCAAATAGGATCAACCCACCACATCCTGTTCATTACCTGCCATATGAAGAGCATCAAATATTGTGTCCTCTCAGCGTCCCCACCTTTTCCTCTGCTGACTGCTATCTACAAGTCCCTGCATTGTATAAAAATCTGAAAAATCTGATGCATCTTCAAATATGTAGGAGATTTCCTTCCCTTGGCTTGTAGAAAAAGATGGTTTAGAAGTGGTGTCTCGTTCAAGAAAAGCACTCTGTTGCCTGAGCTATGCTGGGCATAGTGAGTGAGCAGGCTTCTTTCAGGCCTTGGGAAACTGCTCCTACCAAACGCTGCCAAGTTCCCTGTCACACGTTACCTTCAGGATTAGCACACAGTAAGGGAAGCTGGGTATTCTTCCCAGCTTGAGTTGTCAACTACCATCTCCTATCTTGTTTTCAAACCATACTGGTGGATGTATCAGAGTAAAAGAGAGAATGTTATATGGCCTGCTGACCAAGTTGTGGCTGTGTATTCTCATATGTCTGCCTTGGATGAATATCAATTTGGTTAATTGCTCATTTTTCTCCTCCTTTCAATTTGATTAATTCCTCTGCTTCTTCTCCTAAATAATTTTTCAGTTTTGGTGATGTAAATTGTCTTTCTTTTTTTCTGTAACAAAAGCCAGTGTTCTTAATAGGGAGACAGAAAAGAACTACATTTTTATATTTATTAGAATCAATCTGGAGAGAAGGAAAACTTTTGCTAATGTTGCTACATATTTAGTGACACTGGAATGTTAAATTACAGGAGGGACCAACAGTTGCCATTCCATGTAGAAAGTGTACATATTTTTTTCTTCATTAGGGCACTGGTGTTCTTGTACTAATAACTTTATATGCTGACACTGTCCCTTTTTTCCCCAGTTTCTGGTTGCCTTGTCTGTCCTTTCACATGAAGGACAAATCAACAAACTGATTTCCACACGCCTTCAGTAGTCACATCTTTAGAGACTCTCAAATCAGATGAATTATGTGTAAATGAGATGCTGAAGCCCTATAGGCAGAGATTACTCCTGCCAGGACTAAGAGAGGGAACTTTGCTGGCTGTAGCTGTAGCGGGCTCAGCAATTTCTGCGTGTAACAAAATCAGAGAGACAGGGATGAAGCCAGCAGAGCAGCTTGCTCCAGCTCACACCACCTCTCCAACATTTTTTGTGGAAAAGAGGTTTTTCATTCCTAACCTATAAGCTCAGAAAAAGGCAGAGGGCCTGCAATTCTGAGGGCTAGCAACGGCATAAGGACAGCTAATTCATTTCTTATTAAAAGCTTGAAGATTGCCACTGATGAAAGGCACAGTATCAGTATAAGATCATTATCATGTAATTGCACTCACGCCGTTCAGAAGGCACAGCTAGAGCAATAACTGGCACACACCACCCCCCCTCCCCTTCATTTTCAGCTGTAGTAGGCAAAACCATAAAGACAGGACTATGTGTTACTCACAAACTGTACTGCCTCGTGAGCTTCCTCACGCGAGAAGCCTTAACCTCCTGCTTCTCTGTAGGGCCAGTTGACGGCGCAGTTTCAGGTCGCACTGGAGCTGGGCTTCTAAAAATAACAAGAAAAATGTATGTATGTGGCATAGTCTTTATTTAAACTACTTCAGGCATATCAACCAAGTCCTAACTCATCAACACGTATTTATCTTGCAAAGCAGCAAGTGCCCGTTCAAGTTCACCCTTTTGTTCCGTTTATAGTTCAGAGGCCAGTGTGCATGAACAGAAAAGGGCTCAGGGTAGACTCACCCTCCTGTACACTGCATACCATCTATACAAGCAGCAGCTGATTACAAACACAGACTCTGTGTCAGAGAACATGTGGGCAAGTCCCTGTTTCCAAAATACAACATTTTAATGACAGCCCACCAATTCAGCCATGTCAGAAATATTTTTACTGAAGATGCCTTTAACAAAAACTATTTTATGAATTGTGAAACCTGTTCTGCTTAAAACAGTTTTTACCTGGAATTAAACATTATCCTTCTGCATTTGAAAGAGCAGCTCAAGGGAAATGAACTAATGGATTTGATCCAAGAAAAAGATACTTGCTAGGAAAAAAGCAAAAAATCAGACATCTTTCAGATGCTTATGAATATGAAATACATCTGCAGAGCTAGAAATGGGAATGAGGAGACCCACACACAGGGATCTTCTCTTTAGCCAGTTATCAGTACAGTTAACTGAGGCTTGAATAGAAATAGCATAAATACTAAATACAAGATCTTCATGACCTTGGGAAGAAAACGTTTCAACTGTGAACTTGAGTGGCATGAAGACACGCAAATCATCCTAAATACTAGTTTTATTTGAAGCAACACATTATGATTAAATGAACCATATGTGTATTATAAGTGCTATAAACATCATAAATATGCTGAACATTCAAAGAGGAATTTAAAAATTTTGATTCATAATTTGTGAAATAGCATTCTGTCACCTAATCTAATGTCAGATATTTTAAGCAGCCCTACTGTTTGCTGGTAGGACTGCTCATGCACTGAGGTACGTTCCACAACTGGCAGAAGTGCCACAATGTTGTCTCTAATATTGTAAATTTGGATTGAATTTGTTTGTCTCCTTGTATTAGCCTTCTAAAGCTATAGTAAGTGTATTTGATCCTCACAGTAGTGATTCCCTCTGATGCCCTGTTGGTTTTAATCTTCACTAACTCTGTTTACTTCTGAACTTGCTGTTCAGCTCCAACAGAACCTATTGGGATGGCACAGCCTTCAGATTATGTTGTCTGTTTTCCTATGTGTGTTTTAGTCTTCTGGGGCGGTCACAGAGCATAAGCTGAAGCATTGGGAAGTACAAGAGTGCAAAGGACATAAATTATAAACCTGACTCTACTAGTTCAGGTTTTAAGGAAACAGTTTTCATTCAGTTTTTTCCCCCTGCTCTTTAATCCTATTAATATAATGAAGTGAGTACAGATAGCAGTAAGATTCATATTTTGCCCCTGCCTAAATCCCAGTTTCAGGGTCAGGCATTTATATCACAGAATCACAATGAAATTAATGCAGAACAATCCAGCCAGATTTTCAGACCTTTTGCTGAGTTTGTAAGGGTCGAAAATAAGGGGAGGATATGAGTGGAAAAGAAAAAAAAAAAAACCCCAGAAAAAGGGCCCAAACCACCTTGTTTTAATCTTGAAGTCAGATCTGGAAATCTGTGAATCAACATCATGATGGAAGCCTCCAATGTAATTTTCATCAAGTCAGGCCTCAGACTGTATGACTGCTCTACCTATTCTTTTCTTAGACAACTTTTGCTCAACCAAAGGTAGTTTTTGACAACTGGAAGAAAATTCTGGCTTGATTTATCCAAAGTGATTTTTCAATTCAATTTCTGATGTAAGCAGGATAAATATGTTAAGTCCCACTTAACAACTGAATCCGATGGTCAAATCCTCAAGGGATGTGAATGTGTGTAATGCTATTAATTTCAGGTCATGTCTTCTGAAATACATTAACTGAAATTCTTGCTCTGAATGAGTAGTCCTCGCAGTTCTCAAATATCTTTACAAGTTTTAAACTTTTTCATAAACCCAGTAAGAGCAGGAACAAAAGTACTGGTATAAACTACATGTGAGTTGAAAACTGTTTCCTCAAAACAGTAAGAAGCAATGCACGAATGTTATCAAGAGGTTCATGAAACAGCAGAGTGTGGAGCTGGTTACAAATCCCTTTCTAGTTCATGTCTACTTCAAATTTCTCAAGAAAACATTAAAATCTGTAATGAAAGTCAATCAGGTATTTTCACACAATTAAAAACTTTTCCTTTTACAAAACCTGTATATATCCTTTTGATATTCGTGGTTTGCAATTTAATAAATTTTCATTTAAAGGGGGGGAGGAGGTGGGACTTTCAAAGCAGTTATTTTGATTCCCAAAATCCAATTTTTGTTTGAAAAGATACTGTGCAAGTTTGTAACTGAAGCAGTTTATAATGATTTCAAAGTTATGAAACTGTTTTGTATATATGAAACATTTAAAAGTTGTAAGTCTGAATTAATCCTGAAATGTTTCACATGAAAAACTGTGATTGTTTGAGAATGAAATAGGACTTAGTCTCTAATCCAATGAATAGATTAAAAACTTATTATCTTCCTTTGAATGCTGTAAATTTTCAAGTGAATTACAATAAAAAAAACCAAGGTACAGTAATAACTAGACACACCTACTCGATTGCAGTGGCTGTATCTGCTCAGATAAATTTGTGTTTTGCATCATGCCAGCAAAGTATCCCACTCAGTTACTTTGCAAAAGCAATCATTTTAAGAGCAAAACTTCTTTCCCTTATAAAATTTGCCATCATTGTTGCTATAGGCTGGATGCAGCGACTATCATTCACCTGATATTTATAAGCCTCTGGAAGAGACATAAGCACCATTGAATTGCACATTTTGAGAGGCTGCAGGTTAGCTAAGGTGTAAACTGAAGCTACCTTGGAATGAAAAGGAGCGGTGGCGATGCTTCTGTCTGAAGAGGCTGACGGAATCCAGTCCACCACAAGCAGGAGTTGATATGCTGGATTAGCCCTATCAACTCTGGAGCTGGATTTTTGCCCTCCTTAAGACCTTGCTAGGTTAGTTGTTTCCACTCCAGCCTAAAAAGTCCATGACAGCTCCTGTTTCATTTCCAAACACTCTTCCACAGTCTGAACAGCCCAAACCTGTTGTTACTCTCACATCAGCAACCAGATGCAAGAAGTGCTCAGCTTGATCAACTCAGAGACTGATTTGTGTTTTAAAAATGGCAGGCTTTTAATATCACACAAATTCAGAAAAGATCTCATTGATATTCCTTGAAAAGAAGCAACTATGAAGCAGAATAACCTCTATTGTTATCTTTTGAATTCTGCTGCCAGAATGTATTCTCTTATATGGAAATATAGGATTCTTGAAGAAATGCCTTGTAATTATTTTGGCTATTTAAATAGAGTCATTATGTGCAGATATTACCATTTGTAGTTTATAGTGCTATATAAGCTACATAGCTATATAAACTACATAGCTTGAACAAAACCTGGAGTGTTGAAAGATCGTAAGGACTCAGGCTTTTAAAAAAAGGGAGCAAGAAAATGTGTGGTGTATTACAGTTCCTTTCTCTGGCTCTGTCTGAATGCCATTACTTCATAAGAAACCTTTTTCCTGTAGCAGTATCCAACAACTACAGCATAAAAACGAAGGTACTGAACCAAGACAGATTTACTTAACGACCTGGCACCTTACATAAAAATCTGTCACTTCCTGGTGAGAATGACAATAACAGCCACGAATGTCAGCATGCGGTGGCAGGTCATCAGAAACGGCCCGTGCACTGAGAGCCCCAGCACAGTCCCGACCAGCAGCCAGCATGCTCTGCTGAACCAGCTTCAGCCTGCTTCACCAGCCTGTGCAGAGATACAACTAAGTCCTAGAGAGGCACCTTCCCAAAAAACCAAGGTATTTCTTTTGTTCTCGAAGTAATAGCCAACAGGGTGACCCAAACCAAACCTGCTCACAAAAATCCTGCACTGTGGAACGTTTCAATTGGCTGCAGATGGTCACTGATTTAGCTTGAACCTGCCTTGGGAACAGGATGTACCTGCTCATGCAGGGGGATGCAGGGGGCTCCCACCCTCCCCTGGCTCATTTGTAAAGGGGACACTAGTTGGCAGGGCCAGGGCTTTGGTGATTCTTGCACCATCCCTTCGTGTACCATGATTTCTATAGGTTGACATGCCTTCCTCCTCTCCTGCTAAGATGGCACCAGGCAGTCCTACATACTTGGTTGAAACATGGCAAGTGGGACATGTGGGAGTAAATGATTGTGCACCTAGTAAGTTGAAAGGGATTTTTTTTTTCCCTGAGGGATCCAGTTCAGAAGTTTAAAACCACCAAACTCTGCTGGGGAAACCTGCTTTCTGTGTTTGTTTTTAACGGTTCTTATCCTCTTTGCTTCTACTTGTGCCTATTTTGCAATCTGGAACAATCTCTCCCTCCTTCCTCTCAAAGGCCAAAACGCAGAGGCTAAAAGCCCCATGATTTACAAGGTGACAGCCATCTGCATGAAGGATGATCTGCCTTCAGGAAAAAAAAAAATTGGGCTGATTTTTGGCCTCAGAAGTCCCTTTGAGTGGGAATATGAAAGCAAAGAAAAAAAGGAAAACAAGGAAAATATTTGATAGGTGCATTCTCTTGTGCATCTGTATTGGGTTTGCATTGCAAAGTTTTGCTAGCAGTGGGGATAGAAGGGTGGTTTCTGTGAGAAGCTGATAGAAGGTTCCCCCATGTCCAATACAGTCAGCGCCAGCCAGCTTGAAGACAAACACACTGCTGGTCAAGGTCAAGCCCATCAGCCACGGTGATAGCATCTCTGGGATAACAGAGTTAAGGGGAAACAAAACCTGCACAATACCCAGAGCAATTGCAGCCAGAGGAGTAAGAAGATGTGAGAGGAACAACTCTGCAGACAACAAGGTCAGTGAAGAAGAAAGGGGAGGAGGTTGTCCCAGTGCAAGAGCAGAAATTCCCCTGCAGCACCCCAGGGAGAAGACCATGGTCTCCACCTGCAGTCCAGGGATGACCCCATGCCAGAGCAGGTGGATACATGAAGAAGGCTGTGACCTAATGGGAAGCCTGTGCTGGAGCGATTCTCTGGCAAGACCTGTGGCCCTGTGGAGAGAGGAGCCCATGCTAGAGGTTTGCTGGAAGGACTTGTGACCATGTGGGGGACCCACAGCAGAGCCTTTCATGAAGAATTGTAGCCCCCGGCAAGGACTCACGTTGGAGAAGTTCGTGGAGGACTGTCTCCTGTGGGAGGCACCCCGGGCTGGAGCAGGAGAAGAGTGTGAGGAGTCCTCCCCCTGAGAAGAAAGGAACGGCAGAGACAACATGTGATGAACTGAATACAATCCCCATTCCCCTTCCCCCTGTGCTGTTCAGCAAGAGGAGGTAGAAAAATCATGAGTGAAGTTAAGCATAAGAAGAGAGGGATGGGGGGGAGGGGTGTTTTTAAGACTTGGTTTTATTTCTCATTACCCTTCTCTGATGTCATTAGTAATAAATTAAATTAATTCTCTGTTCTGAGTCTGGTTTACCCATGACTGTAATTGGTGAGTGGTTTCTCTCTGTTCTTATCTCCACCCAGAAGCCTTTTGTTATGTTTTCTCTCCCCTGCCCAGCTGAAGAGGGCAGTGATAGGGTGACTTTGGTGGGCACCTGGCTTCCAGCCAGGGTCAACCCAACAGGATATAACAAGAAAACACAAACAAACATGCAAATCTTTTCCAAGTCTGTGCTGTTCACACTTCACACTTAGTTCTCCTTCTTAGTTCTTCCCTAAGTTACGGCCATCTGAAGTTAAGAAACTTAACTGAAGTTAAGTATGTGCTTTTTCACTCTGATGAAGTAGCTTTTCTCAGAAGACAGAATAAGTCTCAAAAATATTATCTGGACATTTGAAAGCTATTGCCACCATCAAAGTTTCTGAATAAAGGGTTTTTTTCTTATTTTTACCTGTTTTTTTCACATAGATTGCAGATGTACAATGAAGTTCCTTGCTACAGAGTAGCAGTTTAATCTAAAAACTGTGGGCTTTTCTTACCCTCCTCACTTGAGTTCTGTTTCTTTTCAAGCAAAAAAATTCTTTCCTCTCCCTTGTCCTCATAATGAAAATGTATCTACAGTCTAGGCAAAACTGTGATGTTCCCATGGTCAAATAAATAGACAATACAGAAACTGTTCTTTTTCCCTAGGTCTGAGTAATGCTGCAGGCCAACACACAGTATCTAAGGTCAAACTGAGCTACAACTCCTACGTCTCCACAGAGCAACCAGGACAGCCATTATAAATGCTGTGGTTTCCAAAGAGCCCAGGCACAGTTTAAGGGAGCGGCCAGTTGGGGTATTTCATCAATTTAACCTCATCTGAAAGGTCTGAGTATGGCTCCCTTCTCTGTAGTTCAGATTAAGAATACAATTTCAAACAATTCATCAGCATCTGACTTCAGGCAACAGGTCAAAGAGGTCTTTAATACTCGGAATGAAGTCAAAGAACATACCTAGGTGTCCTATCTGCAATCTTTAATGCAGACTGGCATGCAAAGGGTATGCAAGGGTTCAGCTTGAAGTTATGACTTTGATGCAGAAATTACTGGGTGAGGTTCCTGTAAAAAGCCAGAGTACCAGATCCATTAACCTGTCCACTGACTTGAGGCCAGGCTGACGTGTATCAGCTATTCACTTTGTTCTCAGAAACACCAGGAAAATTTTTTCAGTTGGAGAATGAATATTTTGATTTTTTTTTAGGATTATGATTGAGTGAAAAAACATCTTTTTAAAAGCAATTAATATTTGTTAGAAAGAATTCAACAGAGATAATGTTTAGTTTTCTCAGAATATTTCACAGTACATTTAGGAAGAGATATTTAAATGTTTCAGACTCAAGGCCAGGTTGGATGGGGCTTTGGATAGCCTGGTCCAGTGGAGGGTGTCCTTGCCCCTGTAAGTGGAGCTGGAACTAGATGGTCTTTGATTCTATGATCCTCTGACTCTGCCTCATTGACTTAAGTCCATTCTGCTTGTAAGAAAACACAACCTACTTGGATCCAGTGAAGTTCATCATGTCAGGTAAAACCCAGCATATAATTTTTTTATCAGTTTCAGTTCTGACCTATCTAGAAGTTCTTTGGTATATATCTGTTTTTCTAGGGAACTGAAGTCTTTGACTTGAGGAAACAAGCTGTCCATAATCATCTGGGCAACATGCCTGTTCTTAGACTCCAAATGTCAATGGAGACATCTCCTGTCACAGCTCTTGCTGGATGGCTGGTCCAAAAGCTCTGTGATGCTTAGAAACTACCTACCTAGAAACTGGCCACGGTTAAGGCCTCAGACTTGAAGACCTGGTGTCACTTTGTGGTCTTTGTAAGAACTGCTGGTAGATACGGTCTCCAAGAGAGCTTTGCAGGCCACACCTGTCTCTATCAATTGGAATTCCTAATTAAAAATCACCTCATATGCCTTGAAGTCTTGGGCAGATAAGAAGCAGCTGTACAATAAATTCCACTTCTCTGAGAATACTAGTGCCAGTCAGGAACCCTGGCTTTCCTTACAAAAAAGGAAACCTGGGGAAAGGGGAGAGGCGCGGAGTTTCTTCCAAAAAATGTTGTCTTGAGTTATGATTGCAAAGAGTCCTAAGTCAATGTCACTGATAGAAAAAGCCAGTGCGTAGAGTACATACTGTTTGTTCTAAAACTCCCTGTGCACATACCCATATCCTCTTGGAAAGCTACCCTGACACTCACTGGAAGTGTATGCACAAAACCAGATACTGAGGTGTTGGTCTCAGTTTCAAAATGTGTATACAGCAGGTAAACATCAGTGTGCTCTGCACCTTGCTCGTACAGTTATATCCTGAAAGTTCCTGTGGAGAGACCAAGTTCTCTGAAAAAACTAGTCCAGATTCATATACCACCAGGTACATCAGCAGGATGTCAGCTCAGATACCAAGAGTTAATTCAAATGTTACTATAGTTTAAGCAGGTGAGAAAGGAAAGGGAAAAGCACAAGAATGGAGACGTTACTTTGAGTGACACTTCTCCCTTGATGAAACCTGAAAGTTATATGCACAAAGTATCACCACTTCAGTCAGAAAAGGTATAGAGCATGTTCACATAAATTGAAAGTCAGCCAAACTCAAAGCCTAGTGTCCATCAGATGCCCACAGCAGGGGAATCACATTCTGACAATCTGCATAAGCAAAGCTTACTCTGCATTGGGCATTCAGAAGAGAGCCTGCGATTACTTCTTCTGAATCATCTGTACCCTGTAGAACTTGATATAACTTAATATTTTCCAGCCTTCTTTTGTGGTGTGCAGCATCACCAGGCTCTGTGAGATAACATTTAATTTTACGTTACGTGTTGAGCAGCTCCTAATGTAATTAGTCTTAATGTAATAGCATAATTTGGTTTTGGATGGGAAGATTTACAAAGAAAATTAGAATAAATGAATGCACAAAGCACCAGCTGGTGCTTATACCTACTCCCACATAAGAAGAATATTGCTATTTGCAATCCTATGAAAGATGAGATAATTTGGATAACAAGGATCAACAAAGGGTGATGCAGCAGTTGGTCTAAACAGAAAGAAATCCACAGACGAATTCTGAACCATGTGGGATGTAAAGCATGCCAAAGCTGGTAGCAATCCAAGAGCGAGCTATCAGGGAAAATAAATATTGCAGTCCATAAATGTATCACATGGTGCACAACAGCAAGTGGCAACAGGAACAAGAACAGTAACAACTGACCAACAAACTTGAGGGCTTCAGCTGAAGAGGCGTCTTGACTGACAACACTTGGGCAGCTGCCACAGGAATGGGAGAACTCGGGCTTACACAGGTGATCAGTATTTTGCATAAGAGGAGGCTGGACTAAATGGCCTCCAGATGTCCCTTCCAGTCAACAATTCTATAGTTCTGTGATAAATAACTAAAATTTCTCAGAAACAATGTCAATTACTATTTCAATTTTCTAAAACATAACCTCAAAAGTGCGTACCTATTTTAACACCTGGCTAGTCTTGTGTGTAACAGAACAAAGCTGCTCACAAACTGAACAGGAACATTTAGCAGATGAAGAAAGCGTTAGTGTTTACATGTACTGGCTCTTGAAAACCTTCAGCCGGATCACCTGAATCAGACATGCATCATGTCTCAGCTTTCCTGAGCCCCAAGTTACCAGGAAGAAGAAAAGTACCTTATCAGCTAACCCTATTGCCAGATATTTCCTGTCTTAAATTTTTTACTTCAGTTGCTTACCAAACTTTATTTAACTTTAGGCATTTTTGCTTACATTTCCAGTGTCTGACTTGCGCCCAAGATGAAAGTTTGACTTGGCAAACAGGCAATGCCAAAGTTCCTGACAGCTGCACTGTTTTGGTCTAATTCCTCACTCACTGCAATCCTTGAAGCCTGTACAGCAGAGTCATACCATGGATTACATGCAGATATATTTGAAGAGAACAAAATAAGAGAAGTATAGGCCTTTATGTTAAATATAGTCAAACTGCGTGAAGCTGTGTGTGCATGCAAACACATATATGCAGTACAGGCAGTCACAGCCAGAGAGAAAGCAGACACTTCAAAGAGTTTTTAGGAGTTGTTCATGTATAGGCATTGGGGGAGTTATACCAAAGGTGCTTCTGCCTGGCAAAGTTTTGAATAGTGAGAGAAATAATGAAAGGAATAGGGTTCTGTGGTCAGCCATGTACTTATTACATTTAACAAATTAATTAGGCTAGCAGTTAGATGGCAAATTTCTGGGAATAAAATTCAAGAGGTTATCTTTCCAGCAGCCTATCCCTTTACTAAGAAATGGGTGAGGTTTATAAAAAGGTGAAGAGGTGACTGTGTGATTCACATTTGCTTGATTTGCTGCAGGAAAGAAACTTCTGCATCCCTAATCACTAAGCAGGCCAGGCCCCTGACCAAGAGGAGAGTGTGACCAGAGGTGATAAGAAACCAAGTGACTAAAATTTTCATCTTCAACAATATTTGATACTTCCTTCATTATACAAATGTTCTGGCAGACAGCCTGAACCCTGTTCTCTAAGGGCTAAAAGAATCAAGTAAAAAAATCCCAGCTGGAGGCAGGGGATGAGAACCTTACCAAAACATACATAAGAACATGCAGTAATCTCAAGCCTGAACAATTAGATGTCTGATCAGTGAAGTCATAAAATGGACTGATGTGATCACTGCCTTCCTCGCAGACTTAGGCCCTACATCCACAAGAAGTACCATAAAAAATAATTCCAAAATGACTGGCATTGGAAATTCCAAATGAGATTGGTGTTAACACAAACCCATTTTTCCTACGTGTCTTAAGAAAGCATGCTTCATTATGCAAGGTGGTAACTGCAAACTAACTCTATCTTTTCTTGGTTTGATAAGGGCAGTATAAGAAGTAAAAAAATGCAAATACTTGAATAACACAATTTTTTCAGGTATTTCTTTTTACATAAATAAACATCATGTTCTGCCTTGCCCAAAATGTCTGTTACAACAGGGCTGTAACAAAGCCACCTCTAATTCTTCTTGGTAGGACTCCTGTGTCTTATCAAGATAATTGTGCCTCACCTATTTAACCCACTTTTGAAATTCCCCTTCCAGTGGTTGCTCTCATTTGACTTTGTTCAGCTGGAGCTCTGTCACGTGCAGCCTGGGTGGATCCCACTGAGGTAACCACACAACTTCCCCTACTGCCACTGTCCAGATCTGCTGCTCTCTTAGGGGTTATCAGCAAAGCACCAAGGTCAGCAAGGGCAATGTATGACTGTGTCCCAGTCCATAGTGCACTGTGTCAGTCTTAACTGAGGATTAAGGAGAGTGTAAGCTAGGACACCGCAGCATGTCTTGGGTTGCTGAGTCACCAGCTTTTTCCTCACTGAATGTGGGAAACAGCTCTCGAAAGAGTCTGGGAGAAGAAAAAAATCCTATCCAGAGGAGGGAAAGCTATAAAGACATACAGCACTGCCCTCCAAAATCAGGGAGGAGAGAGAGGACTGTATTCTTCTGTGCTCCCACATCTTCTCGCAGTTTGATCTGACATATACATGTTAGCTATTAACAGGAAGAACTGGAGACAGCCTTGCACTTCCAGCCTGTGCACCGAGCAAATTTCACAAGCTTTCTGCTCCTGAAAGCTGACAAAATAGTGCAATTTCAGTTTCAGCAGTGGTGCTTTCCCCCCACCCCCCATTTTTAAAATGATTTAGATAAATAAGGATCCATGGTTTTCCAACAGGCACAGGAAATGGGTGAATAAACACGCTGACTTTGCAGAGGCACAACATTGTTCCAAGGCCTTGCCCAACAAATCGGCGGGAGATCTGCTTGTAGTGAAAGTGGCTATACCATACATACATATGAGTAATTACTAGTTGAACCAGAACTAATTCTACAAAGAGCTATAGCAATTGTTAGCTAAATTGAGTCTGCCGTGGCAGATGCTAAAATAATTGCTCAGGGGGATTACAGGCCATATCCAAGCAGTTAATTCATTAGAAGTGGAATCTTCAGAGTGGCAATGGACGAGTAGGCAAAACGGTAGGGAAGAGAGCACCACTCTTGAATCAAACAAGCTCCACTCCCCTTCTTCCTCACCTTCTACTTCCCTATTTGTATGAACAATTCACACTTCAGTAAATGAACACAACTGCGTATGTTTGCTCACTAGCTGGCCTGAACAAATTTCCCAATGTCTTGGGTTTGGAGAAAACAGCACTTCTTGCTAGTGCATTGTACAGTCATCGGTAATCAAATACACAAAGTCACTGTCCTTGCTATAAATCTTTTGCATGAAAAGAGTAGAGTATTGTTAAATAGCTGTGACTGACACTGGTTTTAACTGGCAAGGTATTTTAGCAAACAAACTTTTGTCAAACATTCACAAAGTTCTTGTCTACAGGAATGTCTACATGGGTCATTACAGGAATAAAAATGATATTCCATGGGGAGGGTTTTCTTCACAAAAGATACATGTGCATTTCTCAACTACAGGAGAACTCCTAGGTGACTTGTCTGACCAGTACGAACTAACCCTTGGCTATATTCAGATGCAATTCCTAGCAGGGCACAGCCTCATTTATGTCCATCCAAGTCCACAAAGTAGAGGTTACAGAGGATGTTATTGGTAAATAGGTCACATGCTGGCTGTCTGCAAGGGTGCCTATGTCCCTGCAGAAAGGGAAGCCACTTGAAGGAGAAAGGTAATTGGTTAGACACTGAATTTATTTTGCATTATTCTCTGAGTTTTGAATGCAGACTGTTAAAATTGGTCTATCCCTGAGCATTGATTACTTGTATATTTGTGTCTCCAGGAGACAGACACAAACCAATAAAACGATACCATTTCATTTGGCACAACTGACTGTAGAGGAAACAATCCTTGACATAAACCTGATAAAAATAAATATTAGACAAATATACACCAGACTGCTGCATACCAAGGACTCCAAAGTGGTTTTTACAAGTTCATAAGCTTGGATGTGTGCAAAAGAAGACAGTAAAATTAGCTTTGCAGCCAAGTTGCCATCCTTACTTATGTTGAATAGTATTTCACCTTACAAAGCATACAACTCATTTACAGCTCAGCATGATAGAGGAGGAGAGAATCTATTACAAAATGTGAGATAGAAAGGCTTTTCTACAGATGTTATGGGCAAGTTCAGCAAAGGGGAGTACGGAAAACGAGTCCTTAGCCACATTGCAAATCACACAAGGTTTTACAAACCAGGTCCTCCTGAACTGCTTCTGGAAGTGACTGCAACCCAACAAAGGATGTTGTGGCAACATTAATACAACTTATTGCTATTAAACAAAGAAATAGGCCACAGACGTGATTTTCTCAGTGGTGGTAAGAGAGTTTTGTGTAAGTCTAAAAAGGGCAGTGGCACAGGAGAAAAGTGGGTGATGCTAAATATAAAGTAGACTTTGCAGCCCCTTGGACAAACAAACAGGAAAATGCCTTGTTAAAATGGCCACCCCAGAAATGGAGACTACTATCCACTACCAAGAAAACAAAAGTTCAGTCCAAGGTAGTCATTACTGCCTGCAAATGAGCCACTTTTCTGAACGCTGTATACCAAATACATTTTCTTCTGACCAAAACAAACCCAAACAAGCAACAAACCCTTGCACAAATCAGAAAAACACAAAGACAAGGAGATTCCAGTTTAGGTATCTATCATGTTTCTGATACAACAGTTATGGGAAATGACTTATAATAAGCTTTTCCAGGTTTGCCATGAGACCTGATTTTTTTTTACCTTAAGCTTTTATCATTGTTTAAGTATGCACACTTGGTCTGATTTTTAAAGTTGAGCTTTTATTAATTCTTCAACTATATATAATATATGCACATAAAATAAGCTACATTCTGTCAAACATCTTCTCATGTCGTTGATTGTTAAACTTCACACAGCAACCTGACTTATAACTTGACTTGGGGATAAGGAAACTGACTTGTAACTCCTGTTTGAGATAATGTTTGGAAAACGCCTCACTATATCATGCATTTATTTGATGTTTTCCCTACGGACAAGAAGCAACAGACCTTACATTAGGGTCCTGCAGGCTGGAGGTCTTACTGGTATTTACAAAAGAGGTCTCTTCTTTCACAGCCTGTGAAAAGAAGCAGCCAAAGTTTAATACATCATCCATACACTTATGATTACACATCTGTTTATTAAAAAAATAATAAACCTGTAAGCACCTTAGAAAACTGCAACATCCAGAAAGCCTACTCTGTCCAGATTTAAAAGGCCTGTCAATTTACTTTTTTCTTCTTGTCTCCTACAGCCAAAATTCACTGTGATGAGCTACATTGTACAATGTGCACAGCAATAGTGTTAGAAAGAGATTGGATAGGGATAAAGGTGAAAGCAAGGAACACTGATACTTATGGTTCCTCCTGAAAGCATTTGAGGAGAAATAATAAAAATCAACCCAGGCAAAGAAACTGTAGTTGTGTTGCTCTTTTAATTGGAGTAGAATAAATATTTATGTAGTCTAATCAAAATAATGATGCTAATTTTTCATTCGGTCTTTGAAAAATTAATTGAAAAATTATATCCCCTACATATAATCACACTGTACATGCAATTCAAAGAAAATATCACCCACTGCTGCTCTCTGCTAAATTACAGACTCCTGCCTCTCACATACCATTTGTCTATAGAGTTGAAAATACCAGTATTGCAAAATGACTTACATGAAAATTGCTTGATTACTGAGGAAACACCTAATTTGGGCAGGTGTCGGTAAATTACACGCTTTGACTGTGATGCAGGGTTCCACAATCTGTGTGTAAACGCCAGTGTCAGCTCGACACCACACCCTTCTACAGAAAATACTGTCTGAAGACACAAGAATATCTCCAAATCAGTAATGGACTTGGCAGGCTCTGACATTTCCATTCTGCTAAATGGATAGAAGGGAACTGATACAGGGGGTTTTCAGAGTTCAATATCTGAACTGTAATAATTTGAGGCCATTGGTCCAGATCAAATTGAATTAAATGTGTCAGTTTCATGCTCTTCAAAAAGAAGGAGACAGGTTTCTTCAAATCCATTGAACCCAAATGAAAGAATTTTATGGACATGCAAAAATACTGTAAATTTGATGTGAGACTTTCTATTCAACACAAAATAATATATTCCATTTGACGGTACTCATAAGAAAAAGAAACAGAATGAAAGCTGAATTTCTTCTATACCTTAGTAATGAAATACAGAATATCAGTAGGGATGCTCAGTCCTTGGGGAAATTACCCAAGTTGTGATAGTTTTAGGTTTGTTTCCCCCCCCTTGTTCCAGAGATAACAAAACCCCCATTGCCGCTTCCCAGGTCATTATTTATCAGAGAATCAGCCACAGTGGGAAGAGACTGTTCCAACTTGTACACACAATTAACTGTATGGGCAATTAAACTGGAACCACTGGGAGCCTGGCAGAAAGTGAACTCTGTCCTGGGCCTACTCCAGTCCAGGCAAGTACCTGAAATAATGAATTAGGGAGGATTTTGAGGTAAGTCCCTTCGCAATCTTTCCTGTTAGAGCTGCTGCACCTTGTGTAGTGACACCAAAACAAGCAGCAGCAGAGAGGGGACCCTCTGGAACTCACTAGCAGCTTGGTCCCTCTCTTGGGGGAGTTAGTTTGCACAGAGGAAGTTAGTTTACAGCCAGTTTACTCCAAGAAAAGGATCAGCAGTAGGTGCTGGAGATGCTCCACCCACATGTAATGCATATTTGGGTTTAATCTTTCTCAGCCAGAGGTTTCCCCAGTCCTGGGTAAATGCTTTAAACATTAAGGAATAGGATAAAAGTAACTGTAGCATCACTACCATTGTAACTCAGCTACCAAATGTTTTGCAGCTAAGGTCTTCACGGTGAATTAGCATCACACTGTGAATAATTTCAGGACCAGGAATGAAATTTTTAAATTTCAATAAATTCATATCCTTAAGAAATTCATCTCAGCTCTAGATTTACTTTTTCTTTTTTTTTTTTAAAAACTGGTCTTGTAGCAGCTCTGTCTAGCATAATGTTTATTCAAAATCTAGTGCTTTCTTGAAAAGAAAGAAACTGTTTTTTATGGAACTGAGAGAAAGCATTGAAAATCATCCTTTGTTGGCACAGATGAGCACTGAAGTAATATTTCTTTGTTCTACAGAATTTATAATGCTTTTTATAAAGCTGTTGGGTTTCTGAAAGCTGTAAACATGAATCCAGCTGTCAGAAACTTAGTTTCTTCTTCCATGCTGATGTCTTAACAACATTTTATGAAGCCTGACAAGCTAGCTGCTTATTATGTGTCAAATTGGTTACTTTTTAAAACCATAAATTTTACTTTATTACAATTTTCACCAAATTAATTGAGCTGCATTTTAAAGTGCACTTGAACATAACACTAGAAAAGAGAATATGGAGATCAAGGGTGTAAAGCAGGGACTGTGACCAGGAATGAGATGATTAAAGCTTTACCTACCTAAACACTCTAAGCCATGGATCTCATTAGCCAGTCGCGAGGGCTTCAGGGTATTAGTACCTAATAGGTGACCCTTGTTTTCTCCTCCAGCTGTGTGACCACATTACCATTGTATTTTGCCTTTTCTGCTTTGGAAGGCTAGGTTTGTGTCTCAAGAAGTGGTGTATTCCTAAACAGCATAATCAGCATTCTGAGGAACTTCTCTTGCTATTAATTTTCTCCATTATTAATCATGCTTTAGAGAACAGAAAAGACTCCTGTACCCACAGTAAGCACTGTAAGTGAGAGAGCAAGTAATCCCCCTCAAAAATGGAGGGAGAGAGGGAGCATGTAAAGAAATGGAGAGGCCGGAACAGCCTCAGGTGATGCAGGTGTGCACCTTGGGTACACGTCAATGGGTTAATTCTCCTCACCTTATGCCTCTTCTCCATGCCTATGGATGAACAGACATAGGAAAACATTCTATCTGCAAATATTTCTGCAAGGGCTTCAGCCATCATGAACTGTACCACCCTTGTTTTACTGGTTGGCTTGTTGGCTTTTGGTTTGATTGATTGTTTGTTTGCTTGCTTTCAGAAGGTGGTCAGTAAGTCATCAGGTGACAGCAAGTTTCTTTTATTTTTCCTCCTTACTCAGCAAATAACACTCACTAACCACACAAGGACTTCCTCAGCCTTACTTCAAAGAGGTGAATGTAAAACAAGGGTTATGCTTGTACACAACTCCCACAGATGGTTTTCCTTCATTTGAAAACAAGTGCATGCGTCAGGGCCAGGCTTTGGGTTTCCACTGCAGGATGCCCTCCATCAGTGTAACAAGAAGGTTTAGCCAAAGCTAACAGAAGGTACCTGGTAGGGACCAGTGTGGAGAGCCAGGCAGAGGCTCTGACACCCACAGAAAGCCCAGCACTGAGCTGTGTAAGGAGAGCTACAGCAGCGTAGAGCTGCTCAGACCTCCTTAAGTAAGACAGATTCTTCCTTCACCCAGTCTGTTGCCCTGAGAGAGATGTCAGGGCATAGCAGGCCTGGAAACTTCATTTATACAGAAGCAGATTCATTTAATAATTACCCAAGGAGAAACAAGCTGGCTCTTCTGGCTACCAGACTGCTAACCAAACAAAATTAAAGGTTGATCCATATAATCCATCCAGATAGTACCATTCTCTTTTCTTATCTGCACTGGGCCCAGATAAAAAGAAAAATTATTAATGTTCCAAATTCATATGCAATTAACTTTCCGGATGGTGTCAGAAATAAAGGTAAAGCATTACTTTATCATACTAGAGACATAGCACAGGCTCTCCTCATAGATGATTGCTGAGAAATGCCGCTTTCATCAAAAGATGAATAAGGCTCCTCCGGAGCCTTAGAGAGAGGAAGTGATGTACCAGGGATGCCCCATTAGATCCTATTGAGCTTTCCAGGACGGGTGGGAATGCTTTCTGCCCTCTGGGAGCAACTCCACGTAAGAATTTATAAGCCTGGATTTGCCTAGTGAACAGCAGCCCCTTCTATTTCCTTCTGAAGGAAGAGTTAGCCCCAGGAGGACAGAGAACAGGACTTTGAAATGGGAATTGGTCGTACTGGGCACATACCAAATGTGAGAAGACAGGAAAGACACAATTTTGGTTCCAGCCTTCTGTGCTTCTGCACAAACGACTAACTCTGGCTGGGACTGTGGGCTGGTGAGCCTCCAGCGGCACACTGGGCAAAGCAGGCTGTGTTCTTCAAACCTCAAGCAAGTATCTTGGAGAGCTAATGCCCTCTGTGCCTCTCTTCCATTACATGTGACATCGCTGCAGCTCTCATCCCCTCTGATCCATGATAGGAATATCTTGAATCCGAAAAAAAGACTGCGGGAAGAATCTTATCTTTGCAGCCAAGAGGGGGTGTTCAGGTTCTCATCTGAGAAAGACAAGGGTCTGGGAGGCTCATATGAAACACATGTTGTCTCTTTTTAGCAATTTCACAAAGTTCCTAGTTACAGAGAGGGAGATTTCCAAACTTTCACATGTTTGGAAATCTTCAAAAGTAAGGAAGCAATGGTTCTCACTGCAGTGGCCTGGAAATACTTCGCTATCTTGGCTCTTTCTGGCTCTGTAACAATGCGAAGGAGGCTGAAGCATACCAGGCTTTTCAGCTTTTCATCAGCACTTTTGGCATTTGTCAGCCACGCTGATTGTTGCCTGATCTCATTAGATAATACAGGCTAAGTAACACATCACTGGGAAGAACGTCCTGCCAAGGCTAACATACCTGGGTGATTTAATACACCACATGTACCCTTTCAGGCAGAAAGGCATCACGGTTAGATCCCTTGGGAACAGACTACTCTTGTTTTTCTTCCACTGAACAGGGCCTGGCACCCTGTGTCTGCTTGGCTATGTCTGGGCTCCTACACATCACTGTAATTAACAGTACTTGTCTCATCATGTACCAGCACTTACAGACATGCCTCCTAGGAGACATAGCTGACATATCCACAATTCCTCGCCACAGTCTTGTGACACCACTGCCACATTTACCTCCAGTATCCCAAGGAATAAATTAAAGATTTCCCTTTTCCCACATTCTGTTTATCTATATCCTCCCTCCCCTTCGGTATCTCAGCAAGGCTGCCACATCATTTCCTCAGCTCCTTGCATGGCCTTGAGGTATCATTGCTGACACACTTCTAATGAGCTGCTGTGTATCATATATTGATCATTCTGGCCCACACACATTCAGAATCTTGTGCTTCTATATGTTGACACCCTTCATTTCCTGTAGCCTCACTTTTACAGTCAAGCAAACCTGTTTCAACGTAGCAACTGAAGGCAGAAGCTTTGAAGAAAAGCCATTTTTAACTTCCATTGTTATGAGCAATTATAACTGACGCGATGTCGTGCTTGCTGCTGCTCGAGCCCAGGGTCCCAGCGCAGTTGCCTCTTTTTACTTAGCCTGAAATTCAACGGTGAATTTATTGCTCATCCAAGTGGGTGAGTAACAGCAACAGCTTTAGCAAAGCATCGTGTACATAAGGAGCTGTGCAAGCTTCCCCCACAGCCTGAACACCTCAGCTGTGACCTGTTATACTCACATAATTCCAGCTCTGATCTCTGTGCGAAGACTGTCAAATTGCGCAGTAGCTCTGTGCTGTGAATAAGGGCGGGTGGAGGGGGGGGAGGAAAGGAGGAGAGGGAAGCAAACAGCATCTAATTCATGATGGAAAGAGGTTAAAATGTTGGAAAAGATGATCCTTTCCAGGTACTTAAGTCAACATCTAGTGAAAGCTAAGAACTCCTCTGGGGATCCAGAAGGATTTGTTTAAGTCCTATTATAAGAAAGATCGCATAAGATTATAAATCCTCAAGTGTCTTCCCCTCACCTGCTCTATTTTCATTCATGACCTGATTAGGGTTTGAATCCAGATCCCCTTAAGTGAATAAAGCTCCAAAGACCCAGATCACATAAAGACAGCGATTTTTTCTGGAAATACATGGCAAAAGCATGCAGACTTTGAAGTTGGATCTTTCCTTAAAGGAGTCCGCACAATGAAAAAGGCCAAGAATCGTCAAAAAATGTAGCTAAGAAAGACTAGCACTGTGAGTCACCTCACTTATGCACCCTTTCTGCCATAAATAATGCATAGAACCCAGTCTCATTTACATTTGCAGCCATGGCTTGCATCTATGTAGACAGCACAGGCTGCAGGATGACACCTGTACCCGTGCATGTCCTGAGACATTCTCTGTATCACAGTCCAATCCTTTCCTTGAGGCAACTCTAGAGGACACAAGCAACCTGGGCTCACACATTAGCAATACTGAAAGCAGAATGACATGATCATCGGCCTGTACCCGTTTCTAGGACAGGGAGGAAAAAGAGAGAGATGGCTATCAAGGCTGGCCTAAAAATTTACATGTGTATAAGCCTGTGAAGAAAGTGTGTGAAAGGGGCTAGAGGATTGAACGTACCTTTATTCAGAGTAAATGTCCCTTTGTCTACTGAGAATCAAGGCAGGGGAATCAATTGCTCAAGAACCCAAATTTAGCTGATAGAAGATAACCTGGTGTCAGCCAAGAGTTTCCCTTGGGGCTAATAAAGCAGAAGCACATGGGATTTTGTATATTCTTCGTAAATAAGTATCTCCGAACTACCTTTTCCCATTTTTGTCTTAACAAACAACCCATCATATTCAACAGGGAACAAGTCGGTGGTAACATCACGCCTGCTTGACTTCCATGAGCCAAAATGTGTCTTGAAAGTGTGCTTGGCCTTCCCTCATCTGCAGAGAAAGATGCGAGTAACGCAAAGGTCAGCTGCAGTAGGTACCTCTGAGAAACAGGATCTCAGTTCCATCTTCCTGCTAACCTGTCAGGCTTGAGGGTTCCGGAAGTACAACCACCCCTGTAGAAGACAAACTACTACTAGCACACACATAATTACCAAAAGTAACAGCCCCGCTGAGGTAGCTGCACATTTGCTCAGGAGCCTGTGCTTAATTCTAAGGATAATTAGAATTTGCCCGGAGCTAAGGTGGATATAAATAGCAACTGAAACCTGCTAGTATCCTTTTCCCCATCAGTTGGACCATGAACTGTTTGGCAAAAGGGACTCTTTTGTGATACTAAAAGTCGTCTGATCAATCACAGCATATCAGCACTGACTCATGCGAGCTGCAAAGGGGTTTTAAATGCCAGGGAGAGCTGGTCTTTTGTATTCTGGCAGCTCCTCACTGCTGCTTTATACCACTCCCTCTCAAATGAAGTCTGGAATAAATGAAAAAAAAAAGGGAAGATAAAAAAAATGAAGAAAAGATGTCACTTGCTTCACAGTGTTTAGTGCTCCCCTGGAGCTTAATTATGTGGGAACTGTGATAGGAGGTCTGTCAGCTAGAAGGTGGCAGATCCTGTGGCACAGTTTGAAAGGTGTGTGGTGAAAGACTCCTCCTTTGCTCTAGACCTGCAGATACCGTATGGCAAGCCCTGTGCAAGCCACAGGTTCCCGCAGTCATGCGTGGGGTCCTCGCATTTCTCACCTGTGGTGCCTGCGGCAGTGTGCTCCTGGATTCGGCTTCCACCATCCCCATGCACAGTGCAGTTCGACTCTCCAGCTAGCAGAATGGCACATAAATATTTCCATCTCCACGAAATAAACCAACCCACTCTGCTCTGTAACTCTAAACCACATGCAGAGAGCTCAGTGATCAGCACCATACACTTACACATTTTCTGTCTCTAAGTTGGGCCTATAGCCACGGGAGATGGGGTATTGCCCCCTAGGAATGTGATAAACAGCTCTTCAGCATAATTCTGAAACGAAGCAGTGCAGAGATCATCTTCCAGAATACATTTTCAAGTGGGTTGCATAATTTTCTCTGGTTTTTATTTTGGAACATAAGCATTGGAATAATTCATTTCTAAGGCTCTCTCATGTTGGTGTCTAGCTGCCATAAAGAAAGAAGACTACAGAAAATTTCCTGTCCCAGTTTATATTTTCCACTTGCAAACATTCACTCCATTCTCAGAATTAACAAGGAACAGCTTCTTCTACTACATGCAGGAGGTGCCTTCATAAACTTGTCACATCCTGATGTTAGTAGCATATGGTATTGAAAATATTCCTACTGCTTAGAGAGCGAGCTGTTACAAATATTTCAAGCAACAGTTTGTTAATTTTGGATCCCATCCTACACCACACCAATATTTTTCTCAGGCTTTTACACTTAACTGTATAATGAAGATGCCCCATGAAGGACAAGTTAGACCACAGATATTTCGAGCCTTTAAAAGAACATTTCATTTCAAATAGTGCCTGCAGAAGACAGAGTTTGGTTCTTTCTTCTTCCTTTTACAAAGTAGAGGGGAGCAAAACATTTTTTTTTTCTTTTTTTTTTTTGTGATACCACAAATAAAGGAAGATCTATGCTGTACATGAGGAAAATCAGTCTCTCTTGCTTTACAGCTTGAGGAATATAGGCTGTGCCTTAGAGAACCTAGATATACTTCTTGCCTCAGCTGCCTTGTAACTTGAAATATGACACTACAGAAAACAAGAGACAAGAAATTGGAGTTTTAAGAATTAAGGCCAGAAGGCAGGACTTCTCAGGGATTTAATATGGCACTGGTGTTAAAAGATAGTATTGGGTAGAAGATAACACAGTCCTGATACACTGGGCAGCAGGATGTGTTAGATGAGGTCAAAGGTGGGCAGGATCCCAGCCCTGGTGGAATACATGGAATTAAATGGTCATCTTGTATGAAGAACCTATTTCTTACCTGCTCCCTGGAAAGGATGTTGTAAGTGTCTCTGAGCAGAGCCTTCTAGGCTCACTTTTCCCAGAAGATCACTGAAGTGCCACTGGGAAGTGGCTTATCTACTGGTATTATGAGATGATTTGCAACAGCCAACATGGCCTCACTAAAAGAAAACTCTGCCCTACAAATTTGGTGGCCTTCTACAACAGGGTTATACCATTAGTGGATAAGGGAATTAAAATTGATGTCATCTATCTGGACTTTGGAAAGCATTTGACACTGTCCCACACAACATCCTTGTCTCTAAATTGGAGAGACATGGGTTTGATGGAGGGAACACTCTTTGGATAAGGAATTGGCTGGGTGGAGGCACACAAAGAGTTGCAGCCAATGGCTCAGTGACCAAGTAGAGACCAATGTCGAATGGTGTTCTTCAGGGGTTGGTATTGGGACCTGCACTATTTCCCATCTTTGTCAGCAACATGGTCTCTGGAATTGAGTGCACTCTCAGCAAGTTTGCTGATGACACCAAGCTATGTGGTACGGTTGATACGCTGGAGGGGAGGAATGCCATCCAGAGGGACCTTGACAGGTTTGATGAGACATGAGCCCATGAGATCTACATGAAGTTCAACAAGGCCAAGTGCAAGGTCCTGCATGTGGGTCGATGCAATCCCAAGCACAGCTACAGGCTGGGTGGAGAATAGATTGAGACCAGCCCTGAGGAGAAGGACTCGGGACCAAGCTGGTTAATGTAAAGCACAATGTGAGCCAGCAATGCATGCTTGTAGCCCAGAAGGCCAACTGTGTCCTGGGCAGCATCAAACTAAATGTGACCAGCAGGTCAAGGGAGGTGATTCTCCCTCTCTGCTCTTCTCTCTAGAGATTCCACTTGGAATGCTGAGTCCAGTTCTGGGTTTCCCAATGCAAGAAAGACAAGGACCTGATGGACAAGGTCCAAAGGAGGGCCACAAACATGATCAGAAGGCTGAAGCACCTCTCCTATGTAGACAAGCTGAGGCAGTTGGGTACATTCAGCTTGGAGAAGGCTCCGGGAACACTTTGTAGCAGCCTTCCAGTACCTGAAGGGGCCTGCTGGAGAGGGACTGTTTACAAGGATAAGCGGTAATGGGTTTCAGCTGAAAGAGGGCAGATTTAGATTAGAGATTAGGAAGACTTTCTTCCCTGTGAGGGTGGTGAGGCCTTGGCACAGGCTGCCCAGAGAAGCAGTGGCTGCCCCTTCCCAGGCAGTGTTCAGTGCCAGGATGGATGGGGCTTTGGGCAATCTGGTCTAGGAGAGGGTGTCCCTGCTCATGGCAGAGAGGTTGGAATGAGATAATCTTTGAGGTCCCTTCCAACCCAAACCATTCTGTGATTCAACTAGTTGTTTATGTTGGAGAGAGTAGAGAACTGTCTGGTTTTATGGAATGCTGGTATGGTGGTTTATTGGGGCCTCCTGTAACCCCCTTCCCCCCTCCCATGTTCTAGGCTATAGGTAGTATGTTTCTGCTCATTTCTTCACCACAAATCTTTGGCCTGCTCCTCCCAGTGCTTGTGTAGCTACAGCTTCTTACAGTAATGGCTGACCATTTCCTACTCTCTGCCTACTTATTTTTGCAGTGTATCTGAGAAGGGTAATCTTTCATACTTGACAGAAGGGGAGCTCAAGTGCAAAAGAACTCATCTTTAGTTGCACAGGCAATTTTGTGGCTATGCAGGGAGTTGAACGAGTATTTCCAAGATTAATATGGCATTCTAATTTACTGGCTCTAACTCTTAAGCCATACTTTGTTAGCACTGAAAGCTTCAGGGATTTCAAACTGAACTGTATGCCATTATTTTTCCACAATCCATGCTACCCTGCAACAGTCTGTTCTGTCCTTCCTCCTGAAATCATGAGATTTTTCTTACAGAGGCCAAGCCTACAGATACCTGCTTAATCCAACCTGACTGCTAAAGGCTTGTGCAAAAACACCACAGGTAAGGAGGCAAAAAGAAACGCTCAGCTGAAACTTATTTACAACATACCAGCAGCTAAAGGATACACTTACAGCATGTGTGGAAAAGCAGCTGGGGATGTTGTTCCTTGGAAAGCCTCAGGATGAAAAATTAAGGCAGGGCAGGTGAATTGAGAGATGCATATGTTAAGCACATTTCCTATCTGCCCTTAGTAATGCTGTATTCTGAATGCAGCAGCACACACGGCTTCCAGTCTTTAACTATCCAGTCAAACATGATCATTAAGAACATTCAGGAGAAAATAAAATGAGAGAAATACAGCGAGCCGGCCGGCAGAAAAGATACACAGTAAAAACAGAGGGCAAACCCAGGGGCAATCAAGGAAGAAACACGCTGCAGAAAACACACTTGATACAACACAGAATTCAGAAAGGTAAAAGAAAGCTGCTTTAAGCAAAAACTAAACAATAAAACCCCAACCCCTTCCCCCAAGTGCTGTCAGATTTAAGGTTTCTGTTCCTGAAATCTAGGGCAGTCAGAATAGTCAAATTTTGATACTTCCTTAGGTCTAGCTAGACCAGATGTAATCTAGCTCTCAGATAAAAGATCTGCCAGGGAACAACAAATACACAGAGATGATTGTTAACAAAATCCTTTGCAGGGCAAGTTGACCCGATGTTTTATTGTGAATAGAAACAAAGCGATGGAAACACCAACATAATTTGTATTCAAAGAGAACAGTGTACACAAGGATACCGCAGGAACTCGGGTAAGAGTCATACAAACCTCCTGCCTCTACTTCTGTTCCCAAAGCATTCTATTCGGCTTTATTTTTGGCACCAACGGCTTTATCTATGTCCAAAGATTACACTTGTAAAGAATCACATATTGTAGGTTTCACTGAGATTTACCCCTGATCAGGAAATTAACTTTTTACAGACCCATGTCAGTTTTCAGTGGCATGATATCATTACAAGGCTTGGGGTATTTTTGAAACCAGAGGTATCTGATGTAAACTCTGACCAAGCAGTGAAAACAGCAGCTTAAAATTTAGTTAAAAGCACATGAACAAATAAGAAAACCACAGACTAGCTAACATTTCACCTTCAGACACCTAAAGTTAATCCCCTAAAATAAAGGCTGCATCTGGATGCACACATATTGCCTTGAGAACACCCTTAACCACAATTTCCGTAAGTGGTGGGTAGCGCCTCAGAAAACTCCAAAGGTTATTGTTTCTCAGCTACAGAGTAAATAAAAGCTACGGTGGCAACATCAAAACATGGAGATTTCCTGGGGCCTTCTCTCCTGTTTTCTCAGCTTCTCTCAGCTGTATTATTTGTGCCAGTCAGGAAAATTTTCCTACTTCTATCATGTTAATAATTTTCCGTTACCTGCAGAAAGTATGGAGCAGCTACAGAAAACTAGGTCAATGTGGACACCTGAGATAAAATAAGGTGCTTCCTTGGGAGCCACATGATTTTGGAATAGTGGTGTAAGCTATGGCAAAACTAGAAAGGCAAAATATTAAACACAGATTACCTGGGCTCCTACTCTAAAAGCAGCTTCCACTTGAGCTTTAAGGATGTTGCATTTCATGTGGTCAGGTACAGATGAAGGTGACACGGGGGCATGAAGAGTCTTTTCGGGTACTTTCTTGTCTTCAACCTGTAATATAATAATATAACAGACCAGCACAGTAACATATATTAAAAAGACAAGTTAACAAAATGGTCAAAAGTCCAATTTTTACTTGTAACAACTGGATTCAGCAATACTGAATAAAACTTCCATGTACATACCCTGACAGATACATCTTACAATAAAAAGTTTTCAAAATATTTAATGACTTGATACTATTTTCAAGACAAGAAGAGCCTCAGGGAAGCCTGAGTAATAGTAGCAAGAAACTGTTGTAAAGTGAAAAAGCCCAGGCAGGCCCTAGAGTGGTTGCCCAAACCTGTGGGGAAACAAAACATTGTCTCAAAATATCCCACAGCAGGCAGCGGAGGGAAAGGTTAACAATGCTCAGCTTAAATGAACACTGGTTTGTAAAGGGGCTTTGCAAATTTAACCAGAGGGATTTGAAGGAATCTCTGTGTAATTGCAAGCCAAGCAAAGTCCCCATCAGAAAGAAAATAAAAACCCAGGAGTTTAAGCATTGTTGCTGCTGTTTTCATTTGATGTCAACCCCCTACCTACACAGTATTCTGAATCAGAAATCTAAAACCTCAGGACAGCTTGTTTAATGACCTGTTCAAACATGACCTAAAGTTTTTGTGCCTTGAACAAACTACATCCAGCTGAAATGCCAGCATGAATAAACTTCCTATGCAGAAAAGAAAAAAGAGAATAATTTAAAAAAAACCCAACAGGGCAGTGTAATACTAATGTATAAACAAACAGGGTATGAATGAGACCAGGATTATAGACATGTACTCTTAAACAATCAAACTGTAATATCTTACATATTTTCAAGGAAGAATTGGGCAATGGCAAAACAGCCACTGCAAACTTTCCTATTCTTCCTGGAAATGAGAACTGAATGACAACCTGGTAACAGCCTAGATGATGCATTCATTTTCCACTATCACTGCTGCAAAGAACGAGTGGCTGTATGCACCTGGGCAGAACAGATATGTAATGCTGTCACGCCAATTTCAGCCAAAACAGGTACAAGGCATCAGTAAACCATGTCCAGTGCATCCTTGAGGTTCACCTCCAGCAAAGTATTTCAAGACAGAACTGGTCATTTTGTAGTCACTGAAATTACCACTTGATTAACTCTGTAACTTCAAAACCAGTCTCCTTTACCCTTCCTTCTGCCCTCCCTCATGGCATCCCACTGGCTAACATAACCACGATCTTACTGACTCCTCTCTCAGGTCTGCAAGCAATCACAGACAAAAGGGAGCATTAAGATTCAGGGGACAGTTTCTGCAAGTGGAGCAAATCACAAATGTAATTATGTTGCCTGAGGAAACTGCTCTGCAAACACTGGGGAAGGAAAGAGCCAGACCTCTGCAGAACTCCACTGAGACTGCAAGATATTTCTCATGTGTAAGCAAAGTTGGTCCAGCAGACTTCTGCATCCAAAACACTGGAGCTGCCAGGTATGATTTTGAACAAGATTGCCCATCGTGAGATTTTCTTCTCTGGCAAACTTCTAATCATTCTTACATGTTTACTTGCCTAGCCATATTTGCTGCTCTTAATGGAAGATGGTTTTTGACTTTTTATTCTCCCCACTTTCCTCCTAAGGGAAAAAGAAAATACTTAAAATGAAAAGTGACAGCATCTAGCTGGAGCAACTTAGGGAACTGTAGCCATCTATTCAGTCTTGAATATAATGGTAGTTCTGGCAGACGTATGAAAAATCCCCATTAAAAATTAATTTGCCATAGGTGGCTTTTCTGGGATACTCATGAAGCTGAGACATGGAGATTATAAAAAGGATAAAATAGACTGTAAAAGAAACACAACTTTTCCCTGACCAATAGTCTTGGTAGCCACAGCACACTACTACACACTTTAAAAGGCTGTTATTATTGTGAACTTTAAACTGCATTGATTTCTAAGAGCAGAAAGGACAATGCATGAAGCAGAGGCATTTCTATAGGCCATGCAAAATTCCACCTTTGTTTTAACACTGGATACTAATTAAATATCATTTCAGTGAAGAAAGATTAAGCCACTATATTTTACTAGCTAAATCAGGACAACAATACTTGTTTAGGACACAAACTTGTTTTGTAACTTGAAAAGTTCCTAAGTTCAGTCCATCTGTTGTTCAGATGGATATGGATATTTTTCAGTTCTTACACTCTTCCTCCCCTTTCCAATTTGCTCGAGACCAAGAGAAACATAAAAGCCCTCAAGGCTGTCCTGTAGTTGAGAACCCTCAAAAGGTGTAAACATTCTGCTGTAGTGAGGATTAGATAACTCCAGGTAATGGAGGCTGCCCCCAGTGCAAGGTCTGATGTGCAAGTTTCACATTCTGATTCTCAAGATTTCAGAGGTCCAAATGCTGACGCTCACTGACCTGGCTGGAAAGGGAAAGCTGAGGCCTCTTCTGGAGGTTCCAGCCTTCTTGGAAACCATTCCTGGACATTTAGCCCTTCTTTGGGTCAGACTATAAGGGTTTCAACTTTTACTGACGGATCACACATGAGGAGCAGACATTGCTGCAATGGGCTGCTTGGCCTCAGCACCCCCCACTCCCCACCCCAGTGGTAATGCCACCGCACACAAATCCTATATGGGGCTTGGGAGTGCTTGACCTGACCCAGGCCTCCTCTAGCTTCTAAATATAAGTGAAAGACAAACATGTCTTTGCCAGCCAGCCTTGGCAATGATGGGCACTTCTACCATGGTGCAGTGGATCCTGAACCATTACTGGATTCTGCTCCTGAGTGGCTGATTAGCTATGACACATACACGTGCAATGGCACTGAAGATCCAGACTAAAAGTGAACTCGAATCAAGAACAAAGTAGTACCTCCTTTGTGGAGACCATGAGCACTTCTAAACATCTACATAAATTCCTAATGTTCCTTAATGCCACTAAACTTTACATATAACCCCAGTCATCCCCCAATTTAACTTGTAAAGTATAATTGTCATCAAGAAGGCAAAAGAAAAATAAAACCAAACCCCCAAGATTTCAGGACTATATAAAAGCATACAGTACCTTCTATGGTTCATTTCCCTAGTTTATAAAGAAATCAAAGTTGTAAAACCTGCCTGCCTTAGGAATCTTTAGACACTATTGCTGCAAGAATGAAAGCTGCACTTTTATTTTGCTGTATAATAAAGAAATCTTACATTTCCAGAATCCTTATCGCTTTCAGTGATAAGTGAAGCATAAAGATAGCAGTTGGGTATTCAAATGTCACACCAGGCTAGCAGTTATTAAAATTTTATTTTCATTTATAAACTAAGAGCATTCTATGTGGAAGTAATTAGAAAACTAAACATGGCACAATGTTAATGAAACTTCCGATTTTATCATTTCTTATTACATAATTCTAAAAAAACCCTGAGATGCCCCTTGCAAGTGAATATCTGAGAGTCAAACTTGCATTTGAAAGAAATCATCTTCTTGATTAAAATGGTGATCTAAAATCATTCTAAAAGGTTTAGAAATGAAGAAAAAAAACCCCATTAAGTAAAGATACCTGATAACACTCCAATTTTCCATCTCCAGTTCTGCTGAAAAATAGCAATATGTTCACATCGCTTTCACCACTGATGCAGAACTTTATTTTCCCAGAGAAGAACTCTGGAGAATTGCATTTGAATGGGTTTTGATAGAAGTGGGCTAAACAAGCTCAGATATATACACACATAAAGCTAGATGCCTTTTTTTTTTTCTTTTTATAATTGAGGTCTTAGGTTTGCTTTTCTCTTCCCAAACATTGACTTTAAATTCAATTACATTTGCTGATAGTAGAACTGAAGGCAGATTTGTACAGCGTTAGATGATGATGACACTGGCTTTAGTTTGCTAAGCTAACTGAATATTAAGTACACACACAGAATATAAAAACAGTCGCATGAAATACAGCGATATCACTCCTGTACTTAACATTTCCATTCTCCCTGCTTTTAAAGGTTCATGCTTTGTTCCACAGCAAGCTTTCTACCAAGAGCAAGACTCATGACCTTTGCCTCTGTGAATTTACCAACAGTCTCTTCTTAGCCAAACAGCATGTTTAGAACATGCACTTAGCTGGCGACGTCCGAAGAGTAGAATGAATATTTTGTTTACAACTGCAGGTCTATTCTTCATTGCTAGTCATCACTGCTAGTGGGAGGTGAAGTAAGTTTTAATGAAGCCAAGACAGATACAGAGGTTCTGAATGTGCATCAGCTATGTAAAGTCAAACCCTTTGGTTTCCTGGGACTCCACCACATCTGAAAATGTGCCTGAAAATCTAAGGACTCTTCTGCTCCTTTTCCACCAGGTGATTTATTGAATTTTTTCCATGTGATAGCCAACATCAGTTACAAACAGACACCATAATGGTAAGACCTGTATAATTATGTGTTATTCTTATCTGAGGCAAGGTTTGCAAGCAGAAGCTGTATTTTTTATTAGAAAACACATTTGGAAAAACAGACAAACAAACAAACACCCTCATAAAGCTGTCAGATACACAAGACCTTCCTCAGGTCAACTATCTGGTCTAATGAAAGACATAAATCCCAATACATTTTGTCTTGCTTATATTCTTGGAGCAAAGCCCTTTAGTTCCTGGTTTAACATTTATCTTATAAAATGTTCTTGCTCAATATTATTAGATCCTACCTCTGTTTGTGCCAAAGTTCATGATAGCCTTACTGAATCATGGGACCCATGCTTCCTAGGGTATACCCTCTGATCAGTGTATGACACAGAAGAGTCTCAGGTATATCAACAGAGTGGGTTTATTTTGGTTTTCTTTTTTAACCACAAATGATTTTTTGGAACTGTGGCATCTTTAGGATTCGCAGTTGTGCACAGGGCAGGAAGTTCCACAGATTTTTTGCAAGTGGCATCATTTGGAAATAATATAAGTGATTAGTCCTACAGGACTATATCACAGAATCATAGAATAGAATCATAGAATGGTTTGGGTTGGAAGGGACCTTAAAGATCATCAAGTTCCAGCCCCCCTGCCATGGGCAGGGACACCTCTCACTAGACCAGACTGCTCAAGGCCCCATCCAACCCAGTCTTGAAC
This sequence comes from Zapornia atra, assembly GCA_013400835.1. Taxonomy (NCBI): domain Eukaryota; kingdom Metazoa; phylum Chordata; class Aves; order Gruiformes; family Rallidae; genus Zapornia; species Zapornia atra. The sequence goes on along the minus strand of VZTU01008498.1, from coordinate 115,917 downwards.
ACCTCCAGGAAGGGCTTAGCCACAGCTTCTTTGGGCAGTCTGTGCCAGGGCCTCACCACTCTCCTAGTGAAGAATTTCTTCCTAATATCCAATATAAGTCTGCCCCCTTCCAATTTAAAAACATAATACGGTATTGCCATGCCAGCAAGAGGCTGTAATCTTTGAACAGAGTCTGCAAAGCAATTGAGGCTCATCAGGTTCTCTCTGTCTGAACCTTTCCTGACCTGCTTTCAGCTTTGTCTTACTAGGTTTAGTTCTTACTAGGTTTAGCTGTAACAGCAATAATTATTTATAGAAAACAGTAACACAAGCAGTTATTCTTTGTAGAATAAGAAATTTATGACACTAACACAATGATGTACTATAAAGCAACACAGGGCTGGTATGATAACTGAGGCCTTTAGAAGTGGAGGTGCAGGAGGAGGTGTGGAAGAGCGCAGGCATGTATAGTAAATTTGGGGGTAGAGTGAAGATGCAGATCAATGAGGAAAGAGCAAGGTGTAAAAGCATGTGTGTAAACACACAAAAAGGACCCAAAGTGGATCCCAGAGAGAGAAAGAGGAAAACATAGACACGACCATCATATCCTTCTTCCTGGAGGACTCTCCGTAATACCCCCTCTTCCCCTTCACCAGAATTCAATCAATGAGCTTAGCAGCCAGAGGTGTATGGGAAGGGTGAGCATAACACTAAGAAAGCAGGTAGAAACTATTTGAACTCTATTAGTATTCTTTCTTTTTATGTAATAATTAAATCTGTACTAATAATTACTAAAGTCCCAAGATTTCAGAAAGGCTAACAATACATTCTTGGCTTTATATTATTTACATATATATACCCATCCATACCCACATGGGGGATGGGAGAACATATTTTTCTAAGGAAAGGCATGCAAGAAAGAAAATCAGAAATACATTCACAGCTACACAGCTACAACACTTAGACTTGGCTTTCCTGGAGATTGAGGAGTCCACTAGCACCAAAAGGCATGAAACATGCTGAAACTGAATTTTATCATTCAGCAGGTGGACAGACACATCCACTGTATCAAGTAGCTCTGGAAAAAAGATTGGACACATCCATTTGTCATTCCCATGAGGAGTTGTTTGCTGTAGTGGACAATCAAATTAACTGCTGAATCTAATTTACCCAATTTCTTGTTAACTCTCCTATGGGTTGAATATTAAGTCTGACAAATTCCAGCCCCAAAGCACTTTGCTTGAAAAAATAATAATTAGCAATAGGAGGAGAGGGAGTGAAAGTGAGTGACTCCACAATAGATGTGGAAACCATTGCTTTATTTTCAGAAACAGAGCAAATGAAGCAGCTTCATAACTGCATCATTGGTTTTGTTTAAATATAATATTTCAGAGGATGCAAAACCAGGCAGTAAAAAGCACTTAGCAGAACGGAAATCAACAGAGTGGTGCAGGAGAGCTGTTAACATTTCATTTTTTTGCCAGAAACTAAACACACTGACCACTCATTAAAATTTGTTTGCTATTGGACTGGGTAGCTGGTTACCTACCATAACCAAAGGACCTTTAAAGGCCATATTCTCAGAAAAAAACACTTTATCACAGTTTAAGGCTGTTTAATCCTGTCTAACCTGCCCCACTGCCTTTGTGCTGGGTGACACTCCACAGCATTTCAGTCCAGGGTTAGTCCAATATTTACAGCATGTCCCTCTCTTTCACTGGAGGAGCCATCTGCTGAGGTGACTCCAGGCTCCACTCAAAGCTCAAAGGCCTGTGGTTTGTTTGTTTTAGCTTTACGAGCTCTGTGTGCACATTTCACTAGGAACTAGGTCAGAAAATGGTGCTTGAAGAAGAAACCACAAGTGAGGGGCCAAAAAAAATTCAGAATGATTTGCCGGTCCTAACCCACAGACTTTAATATAAGGGCTTGGTCACTAAGGTGCTTTCCAGTAGTGAATCTGGGCCTCTTTTAAGAGCATGTACAATTTTCAGATGGCTCAAAATTGCAATTTCAATAAAATCTGAGTGGCTGGCCTCCTTTGCATTCACATGGGATTGCTGCCCAGCTCTTAAACCCAATCACTCAACGACTGCCAGGAAAGGGTTTTCATTAGACGGGCCATGTCTCTAGCCTTGCCTTCTGCTGAGCTTCTGCCAGAAACAGGTGCATTTAGCAGATCCTGGTGCTCATTGCGAGACTTTTTCATGAGCTAAATGTTGACTGATGAAAGTCTTACCACAGCAGACACAGGCTGCATTTACTCTGCAGCTGCTTTTATTGCGAAGCGCTGACTTGCTGTGATACTGGGTTCTGCTAATTAGTCCTTAAATAAATAATCCGTCTGACTGTGGACAAGATTCTAGAGCTGTCAGGACAAGCCAAAGAAAGCCATTAATTACAGAAGAGTGGAGTTCTCCCTCCACAGATTTTCAGAGAAAAAAGAAGAGGAAGAGGATCAGAGGCTTTGCCAGGCAGAATTTGCAGGGACTCTTTGGGACCAATTGCACGGTATGGTGGAATACAGGACTAAAATGTTTTAATATTTCATTTAAAGAAAAAAGACTATAAATCTACTTGTTTTGAGATCACAAGGGTACCACTGAGATAATCTATTCAGATCTTTTTAGCAACATGGGCCAGATTGGGTTATCCACTCATATGCTGTGGTGAACATGGAGGGAGTCTTCGTACTTCTTCACTTTAGCCCTTTATATCTGCCAAACTGAGCTGTCAATAAGCTGAGGAGTGTTGGGCCATCCTTTAAAGCATGTTTTGGACACTGCATCTAAGTGCATGTTTTTAGCTGGGGTTAAGATAGTGTATCACTAAATACATCGGGACGACGGTGCTCCTCTCACAAGACCTGGGTATTCACTGAATGAATCTGGGATATGGAGAATTTTCCTTTGGCAAACTACATCAATGCTTAATTAGCTTTGCCTACAAAAGACTGTACTTATTGCCAGTTAAGAGCATTTCTGGAAGAAGAACTTGAGAAATGTGCGTGGGACAAAGACAACTTAATTTCCATTTAATCCCAGTTTGCCTACTTTATGAGATAACTTTTTCTCCCAGCTCAAACCAAACAGACTGACAAAATGACAGGTCCTCACAGCTGATAGCCAAACATATTTGGGGGAAAGTCTAAACTATTCCTCCTTCTTTTGTTCCCTCAGAAGTCTTCAGAAGTCACGACATAGGTCATTGCCTCATGACCACATTCACAAGGCATAAGCGCTGCAGTCCTTAGCTGAACTACACCACCACTCCATGACACACCCTGGAGACAGTTCTTCTAGCAAATCTTCATGACAGAAAATCCACAGCATTATGGATTGACTTCAATTAACTAGAATGTTGAAGAAAAATATTCCAAGATTACGTATTTTATTATTAACACCTGACTGATTTTCAGCCTTGACTTCCCTCTCCTGGATCATCATCCAGAAGAAAGTTTATGTAATATAGATATGCAGCCCCTTTCTGCTTGTATTTTAGATACACTTTGCCACCTTCTCTTTGATTTTAATTTCCCTAACACTTGTTGAAATAACATAAATAAGTAAAGGCTGTCTATAAAACCAAAGGAAAGTAATTTAACTGAGTTCTCCACTGAACTGACAGAAAACTCAAAACACCACATTTCTTTTAACAGGTTAGTCACTAGGGGCCTCAACCCACCTCATTTGCGGGCAATGCTCTCCTTGACTTCACTGGCTTCAGCTCAGGACTGATGTGGTTGAAAACCAGAGGTCCAGGTCTCTGTGCCTCTATCCAGACTCAGCTCAAGGCACCCACAGCACAAGCACAGTGGATTTTGCCTTGCATGGATACAAGGAACCACCAATCTGGTGGCCTCTGATCTCTGGCAGAAACAGTGGGACAGGGCTGTTTTGCCACCCCTGCAAAAACTCACTCATATTACACCCACTGACGTGCTATGCCAAAGGGATTTTAAGGCATAACGCTGACTCCTCATGTAGAAAAACAAGACTTGGGTTTTTTTTATCACTTTAAGTGCTGTTATTTTTTACAGCTCTGGACTGCCTAGATGACTAACTCTTCACAACTAAACTAAAACTACATCATAACATTGTTGCAGCAGCTTCTGAAATGATAAAAGGCAAAGCTGAAAGAAATGTTAAAAATCTAAAAACCAAACCCCAGTCCCATAAGGAGATGGTGAGTGGTGATGGAAAAGCAAGACAGTGAATGTCGATGTGGAGGTGAAAAAGCAGCAGCTTTTGATTTTGATGTGGCAAAGGGGCTCTCCAGCACATATATGTACAAGTATTTATGTATATGCTATACCTTGTTCATGCTGACGTGCAGGGCTGGCCACGGTCCAACTACCTTCACACTCTCCGTTTCTATTTTCTTCAGATGAGAAGTTTCATCATAAAGAAGGGGAAGTCCTGAGCTCAGTTCTAAAAAGATGCCCAAAAGAAAGAAAGAAAGAAAACACAGTCTGAAGGGAGGCTACAGAAGAACCACAGAGCAAGACACTCAGCTGCATTTGAAGAGACAGTGGTCAGCAAACCATCTTCCCTGTCAGACCTCTAAAATGTTTCATAATGATGCCTGCTGGGCCTTCTAGCACTCAATTCCTCCCCCTCCTCCTTCTCACCCATCCCTTCATTTCAGCAGGGCTTTTTCAAGCTTCGGGCTAGATGCTTTCCCCCTTTAACTCCCCCAGCTCCCCCTCCTTTACCAACCCTACATTCTAAAACTCAGTTGACACCAGAGGGATTATTTATGCAGCCAAGGTGCCACTCTCAGAACATGTGATGTGTAAAGAGATCAGAGTATAGTTTTTGCCTTCTCTCAGACATCTTTATTTTTATGTCAATCTCCTTAAGACTGTTGTCAGGTATTTGCTGTGCTTTGTCAACAGAGATTTTGAGCAAACCATCGACACAGGAAGACAATGAAAAGTATTTTTTTAAACAGCCCTGAAATGTCTGGACCAACATCTTGGCAATGGCACAGCATATATAGGTATATTTGCAAGAATTCTGAGAAAAATGAGCTTCATAATGTGATGACTTAACAAATCCCAGCGCCCTCCCATATTTGTTTTGCAATGGATTCTAGGTAATAACAGTTGGGAACAATCCAGTAATCTCTGGAGTCTGATTCAAAGCCCACTGAAATCAATAAAAACCTTGCACTCACTGCAATTTTGTTTGGATCAGGTTCTTAAGCTGTCCTAAGATTATTAAATATTACTCACTCAAGATCTGGCTCTATAGCTGTTTAAATATACATTAAGGGCTTTGTTGACTAGAGACAAACTGCTAAAACCAGCTTATAGGGATATAAACAAAAAGCTGGTTTTGGCATTGGTGAAACATTATCAGACCCTGAGGTAATAATATCCTAGAAGGGGTTAGAATATCAGCATTGACCTCCCCTTGGTGGTCCCTCATCACACGTTAGTGATGCCAGAGTTCGGCGTTTCTCACATCACAGCTGCTTCCATGGATATGAGACTGTGGAACTGCCCGATGCTACCAGGGAATAAATTACCACAGCTGTGAGATAAGACACGATGGTGGCTTTTTTAAGACACACAGTCACAATATTTTCCTGGTGAGAAAGAACATAGACAGCTAAAAGTGTGTTATTTAAATTATTCAAGTTTGCTGTGATTTCAATTGACTTTTAAGCTGGGGTTTTTTGGGTTTTTTTTTTTTTTTTTAAAGGGAGAGCTCTGGAAAACAAGCTAGCCAGTCTAGCCTTTTAACTCACACTTGAAAAGAGATTTTAAGAAAGGCAAAAAACGAAGTCCTACAAAAGGTACATGTTTCGTGAGTCAGCATTAAGTTTCTGCAATACCAGGCTTTCATTTCAAGATAGGATCTGGCAGCACTGTGTTTTTTCAGCCTGAACTCAGTCTATTACACCATTCTCTGCTTCGGGTTACCCAAGGACTTTTGCAGTGAGCAGTTCAGGAATAAAGGAGGTCTTTTTTTTAAGTGATAATCCGCAAGCTCAGCCCAGAGTTCAAGCAGCAAGCTGGGACCCCTCTGCTCGTTCATCCCTTTCCATCATAAAAATTCTGTGAGCTGCACTGCATACTTGTTGACATCTGCTTTCGGCGAAAGCCCCAGCTGCTGCCAGTGGATCTGCTCACGTGCACCTGGTAATCCATGCACGATGTTGCCATGCCAATTAGGCTTAGCAAGCAGCTCACCCTCTCTGTGCTGCAGCACTGTCACTGTAAGGCTAACTGCTCTTGAATACAGTGGGGTCCCTGGGATTGGGACCACTAGACCCAGGGGAAGATCTGCTGCGTAAAAAGATACGACCTGTGCACATTAGCTTTGAGGTGAAGGGCAGCATCACAAATACAATAACAGGCTGCACACGGGAAAACAACATCTTCTGCTGAACTGCCTTCATAATCACACACATCAGATTTGTTTCACCAGATTTCACTTCTTCCAGTAATTGAAGTAGACAAATTACTTGGAATGTGAAAAATCAGGCAGGTCTGGCCTAGGTTTGTTTTCTGTAACAAAATCCCAGGCCATGTGTTTTCTGAGAAACATGCACCAGTATTTAAAGGGAACCTTGTCTGGGTGTACTGTCATTTCCCTCTCTCCTGCCCACGTGCTGTGAATTGTGCTGGAATTTTGGCATTTATCAGAATAGGTGTAAGCTGAGGAAAGGCAGACGTTTTCTCCCTCTCTCGACCCAATGCTGCGTACATATAGGTGGGTCATTCCATGCTCCACTTCAGATGAATTTAAAACTGCCTGAGAGCTCAGAGATAACTCCAGCCCATAGGAACTGAACTAAGTCACAAAACACCTACATTCCCATGGAAAACAAAATGGTAGCTGAAATAAAGTGCTGGTTTGCACAGCCTCACCTCTGTCAGCCTCATGGGGAATCTTCTACTAGGACAGTGTATTCTCCCACAAGACCTTTTGACTCTCCAGGCATTTCCACTTAAGATATTTTGGTCACAAGCACGCTATTTCCTGAGAGTGTCCCCAGGTAAGTGACCACTTATTTCCTAGAAATGCTTTCCCAGCAGCAGCCTTTCAACACAGCCTGGAGCCAGACATCAGTTTGCTGTGTCCCCAGATTCCTGACGCAGACCCCTCATAGTGTCTCCTTGATGACTGACTTTTTTCTTGTCCCACAGACTTTGCTGTATGCCAACCTAGATAACCGAGTGACAGACAGCATGCTCCTAACCGTTTTGCCACATAAGCTATGAGACTTTTCCACAAGATATTTTTCTCAGCTAAAACAGCCTGAGCAGTGTTTAAAAGGATCTATTACTACCAAAAGAAACTAAACCAAAACCACCAAGCACCAACCATGAAAAGGCACCCAAGACCTGTCACCTCAAACAGCAAACGAGTAACTTTGCTTTGAGAGAAGTGGCCCTACCCATACTGTCTCTACTCTAACGGTATAAACACACTAGGTCTAACTACAGACTGGTCTTTGTGAGGAAATCAGCTTTACATGAGTACAGGTGTCCTCAGCAATCAGGCATGAGTTGCTGTGGGGCAGGGCAGCGTGCCTGCATTCGGACAAGCCAGCACAGAGCACACCCAGCTACCCAAACAGCTCAGCTGGAGGCAGCCGGTGAGCCTGCAACTGCAGTCTCCCTTCTGAGGTGCCCCTGTCCCTTTCTGCTCCCTTAGAGAAACCAGGAATTGGCATTTGGCACTACTGGCATTAAGCCATGTCAGGAACCAGCACTGATTCCCTGTTCTTTCATCAAATAGCTAGCATGAACCGTAAGCAGACAAAATGAACAGAAAGGTACGTCTGTCTCCAGGAATCAGTGCTACATGCCTGTCTGGGCTGTCAAAGTCCCCTTTGGAGCACTGCAGCTGCCAGACAGGCTGGGAAGACTGCAGCCTGTGAGCAGTGTGGGTTTTGGGGAGAGAGATCACCTTCCCCCACTGTGTAAGGGTACATTTCATCTCACAGGAACGGCTGCTGGGCACAAACAGAATTTCTCCTGATGTTTGCCCCTATGGTTTTCCAAGTTATTTCACCCACAAGAAGGAGTGGGAAAGCACTGAGTCCCAAGAGGAGATGCACAGCTGGAATAAACACCCTGTACTGTATTTTTTGCTGCTGTTTCTTTAATCACCTTCCACTCTAATGGTAGGCCTGGTTCAGCCAGGGACCATGGCAGGGCGATGGGGAGCTGGAGCTCAACTCTGCAGGATTGCGGGGGCTGAGCCTGAGACCCCAGAGGGGCCAACATGGAGCCCTGGGCAGGACAGGGGCAGCCTGCAGTGCCCTCAGGCAGGACACTCAGCAGCAGCATAGCTGCCTCTGACTGGATTTCCTGGCATGCTTCAATTCTAATTTGGGAAAGAAAAATGTGGGCTGGCACACCCCCCAGAAAGGTCACCGCCTCCCTGCTGCACCAGGCTGACAGCCCAGGCGAGGGTTTCCAGCTCAGCCTTGCCAGCATCCCTCTGATGCCAGCGCTCAGCTGCCACTCATGGCAGCTCTGTGAGTAGCCAGATGAGGCTCAGCAGGTGCATGGCCACAGAGTTACCAAACAGGGTGGTTTGCGCCATCTTCCTGACCGGTGGTGGTCTCCACAGACCACAGCCAAGATATGGATAACCATCAATGGTGCAGCCCACCCCCAGGCCTCCGACACAGCACCAGGTAGGGGGAGGCTGTGCTGGCAGTGTGCCATGCAAGCCCCATGCACTTCCCAGAATGAAGGTACGCCAGCGTAGAGTGTACGATCTATGAAAGGCAGCATGTCTGCTGGAGGTTGCTCCTAAGGGAATAGCTTTATGTAAAGTCCCAGTGAGCAATTTATATTGCTGCATAGGATTTATTCCTGAAACATCTGCAATGCCTTGCATTTAACATCTTGAGCTTCAATCCTAAATACTGTTTTCTCCCTCTCCTTGGGTAAGAAAACTAAAGAAAACGTTTCTGAGTCTGATTAAAGTGTCTAAGCACATAGATACCTGTGCAGTACTGCTGAGGTGGGACAGCCTACAGTCCAGGTCACTCAGCACCACCCACACAAGATCCTGGTTTCAGCCATTTGAAAGTTGTCTGATTAACTGCCCAGGCTAAAAGTTTCCATAATGGATGCCTATCTCAGGGTGATTTATAATTATAAAAGCAAAAACTGGGCTAAGGAAGAATTTATCGTCCCCTCGAGGCAAGGAAAATAATAGCTCATACCTTGTTTTGCTCATCTTCTGAAATTCTTCCGCAGCTTCAGCATCTCATGTGCTGCAGCGTGCACCGATTATAAATTTGGAGAGCAAGAAGTAGGATTGCTCAGTGGCAGGGATATTTCTCTTCTAGTTTCTGTGTAAACCTACAAACACTCAGCTGAGCTACGTACCCTTGAAAAAGGCTGTACATGTTCAGCAGCACAGACCAACGTCCAAACTCCCCAAGGTTGCATCAGGAACAAAGAGGCTTCTCTCTCCTTTGTTTTCTACACTCCAAGAATTTCTCCACTGAGCAAGCAAGCTTACTTGAGTTGTGGTAACTGGGGCTGAGCTTGTTCCCATTACCCAAACTAAGAGCAAGATGCTGTTTGTCCGGTGCTCCAAAATTTCTGCTGCTTGTGCCCAGACATGAAAGCAAGAGTCAGATCAAAGCAATCAGGGCTGAAGGACAGCTGGGCAGATCAGCAAAAGACAAAGGCAGAGGAGAGGTTTGAGAAACTATACAAATAGAAAGTAACGATGAAAAAATAGCTTGTGCCAAGTGGCCAGAGACTCAGTATCTGTGACTAACTGGGTATTTGTTCAGCTGTGGAACACCAATCTAACAGCAAATCCTGCAACCCCATAGCAAAGCCAGGGAATCGCAAATCTTGTCCCATTCGCACATAGCACAAAGCTAGCAAATAAGAGCAGCAAGCACATTCGTCACAGAGGAAAACTGAAACACATGTTGTTTTATTTTCCTTTCCTTTGCCTCCTTGCCAGAAACGAATCTGAAAGCAGCATGGTTACTGAAATGACACTCATTGCAGTGGACTTACTGTTTGGAACTCCAGAAACAATGTCTTTGCCGTCGGGAGCAAGGGCGCCGTAGTTGGCATGGTGGTGGTGGTGCCGGTGGTGGTGGTGGTGCCTTGCGGGCATTTTGGCGGTATACGGTGCTCCACCGTTCTCCTCAATGTTGAACTGGTGCAGGTCACTGTTGTTCAAGGGGTAGCTATAAAATAAATTCGGTTCAAATTAGAGTGGCAAATAGTAGGACAAGCTGTACTTCTAGAGAGACAGAGCACAAACTTTCTTGGGAAAGAAATGCATAGCTTTTGTGTAAATCAATTTTTAACGAGGTATATCCCAAATCTTTACAGTTTTCTGTTAACAGGAGAGTCATAAGGTAAAGGAAAAAGGATGCCCTTGCTTTTCTGGCATGACTTCAATATCAGAATTAATTTTTATTTTACACACTGCACAGTCTCTGTTAGACCCTTACACTGAGTCAAATTCTGACTGACTCGGGGAATATGAGTCCCAAAACCATTCAAATTTGTCCCGCAGGAATTTGCAGCTTCCCTGGGCATAGGAGAGCAGTCAGGCAGCAAACAATACCCCCTTCAATGTAAAACTCTCAGAAGAGCAGGCCAGGGAACGGCCAGAATAACATTACATTCCTGAGAAAGTTTGGGCCTCCAAATTTATGGTGCAAATGGCTGTATGAAAAAATTGTTGCTTGGGGGGGAAAAAATGGAGAAAAGTTCCCATCAGAAAGAAAAGCTTTTTACCGGTAACAACATACAAAATAGCACTTGCTCAAAAAGGAATCATACCTGTGCTGGTAACCTGATGGGGTGGGGTTTTGTTTGCATATGTTTAGTTGGGAGATTAACTGTTGTCAGTCTACAACATATGAAGAAATGGAAACATGTTGAAATGTTGACCCGTCATCTCTCAGAGGTGTCAAATGACACTGTTGATTGTCTTCAGCAGTGTTAACAGAGGCTGTTTATTGTTTGAAACGACCACAAATTTCTAGAAATTCTATTTTCTCTCCATGCCAGCAACCAAATCAGACTGAGATAACTTCACATATCTCACACTGCAAATGACTTGAATGTGCTTTTCTCAGAGGAGTGCTTAAAATTTTTAACTTATTCTATAGTATTTCATTAGTCAGTAGTTGCAGTAAATCAATTCATTCCAAGAAAAGATGAATCCCCTGCCCATTTGAAACACGCTAAAGAAATTTTATCTTCAGCTGCATGGGTTTTCAGTTTGCTTTTACTGCTAACAGCAGCTGACAATATGGAATAAAGAAAAACAGAGTAATTAAAGGAACAATGAATAAATTATACCTAGCTACTTGCTACATGTGTTCTCTGCAGATTACTTACTGATTCACAGCAAAATCAGCCAGTCATCTGCAAATAAACACGTCTGTATCACTTCCAAAGGTATGCTGAAGCATGCAAGTCGGTACATCATTAATAACCGCCGTCTTCTTAGTAACAACTTCTGACAACATGAAGTTTCCGACTGGGTAGTAATTGAATAACACTTTTACGCTGATTATTTTTTGAAAGCAGGAGGTGGGGAGGGGAATATTTTGTGTATTAATCTTGGCAGGTACCCGGCATGTAGCAATGACTGCCAATGAAGGCACTTCTGATGCCTTATTTGCCTTAAGGAAACAATACAAACAGGGGTCTGATCCACAGAGGACAGTTTTGGTGAGCTCAGACAATCCAGGACTGGTCTGTCTTTTGAAACTGCACTGTATCTCCATGACTGTAATGAAATCAAACAAGTCCCTATTGGGGGAAAAAGGTACAGGCTAATGGGATTGCACACTAATTGTAACAGCCCTCCTGCACTCTCCCTTCAAGCGACTTGGATTGAAGTGTCATTTTTGGACTGAGAGGATAGCTGGTTTTGTTCACAAAGTTAAACCTGCATTGGAAATAAGATCAGTCTTGGGCTGGAGCTTCAGCACATAATTTTTTTTCAGTCTATGATTCAATTTTTTTTTTTTTGCCAAGACATAAACCCCCACCTGCTTGGCAGTCGCTTTCATTTCACCTGCTGGCAGACTGGTTTAGCAGATTTTCAACTGGTCTTTTCAAGATGAATGAGATCGCTCCAAATACTTACATGGGCTCCTCACATTGCTATGGGCATGAGATAACTTCCATGATACCAAAGACGCACCAAATTCTCTAGGTGTATTTCTTGAGAGGAAACACTGTCCAGAGAGGAGTGCTCGCACAGTGTAAAATGCAGAACGACCATTGCTTCAAAGAAGTGAGGAGCTAGCCCAGCAAAGCTGATGTGCAGGTGTGGACTGACGTCCTTGAAGACAGTTAAGTCACAAAGCTCCTGTCAGGATGTCAATACGCAGGCAGCGCACTCTGATTTGAAATCCCATGCTGAAACTGCCGGCCCATTTAAAAGGATGAGGTCATGTGCACCCTTTCAGAGCTGACAGCAACTAACAGATATTGATGTGAACTCATCTCAGTGGTCAGTCAGCTCTTGAGATTCTGATGAGTATGGGCTTGGGGTGAGGAAGGCTTTCGACCCCATACTCTCACTACTAGACTGATGAGTTACTGAACAGTCATTAACAACTGGGCTTGCAGCAGCCCCAGAGCCAATCTACTAGAAGAATTGACAGTGCCCAAACAAAAATATCATGAGTAGTCCAAATCCTTTTTCTGTGTAGTCTCTTACTACAGACAGTGGCTAAGAACCTCACACCACTCCCAGAGGAGAAACAGACAGGGCTTCCATGGGTTGTGGTAAGGATATTTACTGACAAAAGCCCAGTGAAAGTGGAACAGTAACAGCCTGTGGCAAATTACACTCACACTGGGTGATACAGAGTACCTGGGCAACCATTACAGAGTGCTGTGTGACACAAGAACCCACCCAGTGCCCCAGCCACACTCAGACTGACCCTAGAGGAACCCCAGAACACCCCTCCCCTGACCAGTCCCTTTTATGGGGGAGCGATGTCAGGTGGTGTGGAAAAAGCCCTGGCTAACTCAGCTCACCTGGGCTGGCTGCCTGGCGACGTTAGCTCTGGCCTGGCCAGCACCAGGACAGTTGGGCACACTGGGCATCCTAGTGCAGTTTCTACATGGTGGCATCATTATTATCATAGGTCACATCTGTTTTTCACTTACTGTTCTGTTCTTCCACTGTCTTAAATGTAGAGACCTGATACTGTTCCCCTCAATGCATCTTTCTGCCATTAACTTTTCTTTCTGTTGCTTGCTTCTCTCTGGCCTACCTGAACAGATAATGTCCTTATGCATCCTTCCCACCCTATTGATGCAAATAAATCACTACTGTAAATGAAACAGCTTTTTTACTACATCCAAAGCACTCCACATTTTCATACTTGCTCCCCAGACATTAGTAGTGCTCCAGACTATGTACATACATGGACAGGTATCAGTTTTCATCCTTCCTCCTGCATTTATCTTTTGGCCCTCCTAGTACGCCACCATTACACCTTTGTTTTACTTTTAATAGCCAACTGACTTTCTTACAGGTTCTCCTTTTCTCCTGTTATTTACCTGTGTCATTTTCACAGCAAGCTCCAGCTGCCTGCTATAAAACCAACTCCTGTTCTTCAAAGAAAATGTGGCACTGCCCTACAGGCCATCTTGTAAAGGAAGAAAAGGTTCTTCCTTCTCTGTCCCTCCCTTGGGCAAAGCACTCCCGAGGATCCAGTTAACAGAGGCTGAAACTTCAAAAAAGCCACTCAAAGTTTGCAAGTATAGCTTTGAGTCTCAAACTCACAGACTTTCTTCTGGCCAAAAAGGCAGCATATTGAGGAATGAGGCAAACAACGTGCATCTCTTACTTTTTTCCATTTTTAAAATTTTATTTACATTACTAATCCTCTATCCTGATTTTATACTCCTCACCCTTTGCTTTAAAAACTATTTTCAGTTGACATTCTTATGTTTAATGTGCCTCAGCCATCTGCTGCCTTACCAAACCATTCCTCTAGTGAACAACTAAAACACACAACAGTGTTAGACCACAGAAGAATGGGGAACAGGAAGGTATTTGAAGACTGAATTATCCACCTCTCCCCTCAAAACTGAACTAAGCAAGCCTGTGTTACCCTAGCTGATTAGCTGAACTGTATCTTCAACATCTTCACTAGCAGAGACCCCCATGACATCCCTCTGCAATCGATTTCAGTGTCTCACCATGCCTACACTTACTGTGTTTATCCTGTCTCCTTTGCTGCAATTTAAGCTTTATGTTTCTTCTCCCATCCATCACAGACACAGTGAACGGGTTATTTCTTGCTACAGAAACTGGCTCTTCAAATCTCCCTGGAGAGTCTAAAAGCTCTGAATTCTTCAGTTGTCCCTCGCACGGCATGCACTTCCTACAGCTATGATAGGTCTTGCAATCCTCATCTGCTCAGCTTCCCCCTGCTCCTCCTCCGACACGTGGTGTTCAGAACTTGGCATCACATTCCAGCTGAGGCCTTACAAGTGCTTCTCAAAGAGGAAGGGTTGCTTCCCATATCCTGTGGGATCTAGTGTTTATACACTGGGACATGACGGTTGCTTTTTCCTAAATTGCCTGGAGTTGTTGATTCATGTTCAACTTCTGATCCTCAAGAATGCCATATCCTTTCCCAAACTGGCCAGGTTTCCTGCCTTCCACCCCCTCCCCACAAAGCAGATTACTCCTACCTAACAGTACAAACACAACCATTGTTTCTTGTGAGACTGCATTGTAAACTTTCTCCTGTGCTAAGATTGCAACCCGTTTGGAGTTTTTCTCTCATCCATGACAGGCCTGATGAGAGAGGACTTCCCATTTTGGTGCAACTTGTGAGATTTTTTCCAGAAACTAATTGCCTTTCTGTACCATGCACCCAGCAGCCACCCTCATTCACCTTCAGAATGTAACTGCAGATCTGCACGAATGTCTTTCACCTGCGTCCCAGAGCAGGCTTACTCCCACACCCTGTCTATGTCCCCTTCTTCCACACTCTTGTAAGCATCTCTCACCTGTCTGAAGTTACACTTGGAGATGGTGCAGCTCTCCTCTTTCCTCTCCTTGGGGGTGAGGCAACAGCAGAAAGCAGGCTCAAACTATCCTGCCTCCTGCATGACTCTCCATGGAGTTCAGACCCTTCCCTGTTACAGCTGAGCAGCAGTTAAAAAAAAAAATCCCAGATTTCTAGGTCTGGTTGTGATATTTTTTTTAAATAACCTTCAACAAATGCCACACACATTGCTGCCTCTTGCCTTGCACTCTGCTTCTGCACCAACACCTCAAACTTTACACAACCATCACCACAACCCGTCTCAATCCTCCCCCACCCGTGGCTCAGACCAATTTGCGCAGCTTTTGGCAGCTCAAATCCAAGCTGCAGGCTTTGTGCTGAGCGTGTCCAGAGGCTCCTCCAGCCACTTCACTCCTTAACAGGAGACATTTCACCCATCACCATATCGAAACGCTAAATGGGCTTTAGATGCACTGCCAAGCGGCAGCCGGTGGAGCCATTGCAGGGTACCCTAACGTGTAGGTGGGTGAATGTGGGTGCATGGAGGAGAGACTCTCAGAAGCTTTGGCCTCGTGGCTCAGGGGGTGAGACCTAACAGCTATGTTAAGCTGAACATTCATTTTTTGGGCTTAGTTTCTTCCTTCAGAAGGGGATGCCCATGCTCCAGATGAAGCTAAACCAAACCCAACTGCGGTTTTAGCCAAACTCGCTTTAATCACATTCAGAATCTCACACACCCCCTGACTTGTGAGAGCACCTGAAGTGGCACAGAGAGCCTGGGAATTCTGCTTACTCTGGAAATTTCCCTGTGGAGAGCAATGAGGAGGAAATGGGGGGGTAGGAAGAGGGTGGGTTAGCAGTTACTGGCCAGAACCACCGGTTGAATGAAAAGACATTGAGAGGACCCAGCGTTGAGCAAGGAGAGACCACAGACCGTGGCAGGAGGACTGCTTATAGAAGAAGGAGGATGAAGTTCTATTTTTGCAGTCAAGGTCTGGGACTCTTAAAAGCAGTGAGTGTTCCGAAGTAAAGGAGTATGGGGATCACTAAAACCAAACCTATGTTATCTTTTTTCCTGCACCATGTAACCAAGAACTATTTGCTGGTCAGAACTGGCTTCCTAAACTGTGGTAAGTATAACTAAAGCTGACAGCCCTATTGCACTTCCATGCTCTGCCCTGACACAATCAGCTGACAGAAGAGATGGCCCATTTGCATCCTTTAGGGAAGGCCTGGGAAAATGCGCTGCAGATTTCTCTCCCTGCTGCCAGGAATGATCAGAATCACAGAATCGTAGGGGTTGGAAGGGACCTCCAGAGATCATCGGGTCCAACCCCCCTGCCAAAGCAGCTCCCTAGGACAGGTCGCACAGGTAGCCGTCCAGACAGGTCTTGAATATCTCCAGAGAAGGAGACCCCACAACCCCCCTGGCAGCCTGTGCCAGGGCTCTGTCACCCTCACTGTGAAAAAGTTCCTCTGCATGTTGGTGTAGACCTTCCTGTGCTCTAACTTAAGCCCATTGCCCCTTGTTCTGTCTCCACAGACAACTGAAAAGAGGCTGGCCATTTCCCCTGTGTCCCACACTTCAGATATTTATAAACATTAATCAGATCCCCTCTCAGCTGTCTTTTCTCAAGGCTGAACACCCCCAGTTCATTCAGTCTGTCCTCATAGGGGAGATGCTCCAGGCCCTCAATCATCTTTGTAGCCATTCGCTGGACGCTCTCCAGGAGATCCCTGTCATTTTTGTACCAAGGAGCCCAGAACTGGACACAACACTCCAGGTGGGGCCTGACCAGGGCAGAGTAGAGGGGGAGGATCCCCTCCTTCGACCTGCTGGCCGCGCTCCTTTTAATGAACCCCAGGATCCCATCTGTTCCAAGGGACACCTCTGAAAGCAGAGCAGGCAGCCAGCAGCCAGGAAGGAGGAAGGGAAGGGGTTCAGAAATGGTAATGAGAGCAGGGAAAATGCCTCACATAAAAGTATGTGCAGCAGCTTCTTGCATTATGAGATGCTGAACTAAGTTTTGAAGCAGGAGTAATCTGGAATTACCCACAAGAAGAACGGAGCCCGCAGCAAAGAAACAAATCTTAACTTGACAAAGCCATTGTCCTCACAGATTTCACCTTATCTACATAATGATCATTAAAAACATACCGCCTTGCAAAGCTGCCATGCAAAATATGCCCACTAGGGAACGGAACTTGCTTTTCTTCATTTACAAATGGTTTTAATTAATGATAACTACAGCTAATGATATGTAATCACCTGTCAAGAAAATTCATTGCCCCGTGTGTCCTTGCAGATAAGAAACGCTCTGAAAAGCAGACAGGAAATTTTCTAAGACAAATGAGATCCTTCCCCCGAAGTCAGTGCTGCCTTCCCCTTCCAGTCACAGGCAGACAATGCATGCCTATCCTTGGTTAATCACACAACTTGGCCTGTCTAAGCCAAGCAACCCAACCCAGGTTACAATGGGAGCTCCACCAAGCGAGGAGCTCAGGCCTCCAAAATAGCAAGTAGCTGATCTATGGCTGCTCACCATGCTACAGCCTTTGCCAACACTCAACCCAGCGAATAACCCGGGTCCCCCAAGCTATGTGCACCTCTGCCTCTCCCTCCCTTCCTCAGAATCGCATGCTGACAGAGGCGGCGGCACGGCTCTGCGGCCTAGTTAACAGAGGGGAGGAGAAGCTGCAGGAGGAGACAGAAGAAATTGCTGGATGTAACAGATGAAAGCGTAAGCAGCTGTAGAATGTGTTACAGAGCTTGCCCTGAAGGGTTCATGGATCTCACAGGTAGCTATGGGAGGGCCACATGAGAAACGGCCAGGCTTCAGTGTGTGCTGAAGGGGCGCATCAGGGACATTTTGATGAGAACAACATTGCAAGGAAACTGTATCAGTAATGCCACATAAGGTCCAAACTGCCTAGGTAGCCTTCAGAAATCTGAGTTCGGAAAACTGGGAGCAATGTGGGGAAAAAAGCAGGGGTAACTGAGAGGAGACAAGGGAACAGGAGAATCTGTGAACATCAAGGGAAGAACAAGCATGGGAAAATGGAGGTGGGGGGAGGATGGGGAGAAAAGGGACCAGCCACATGTAAGCAAGCTGTGGATTGGTGTGCTTCGTTGGTCAAGCCCGATCACTGCAGCCTGGGCTGTTCCTCTTAACTGTAGTCCTATTTTCTGTGGGAGTGTACAGGACCGAGCTCTCTGTGCTGGCCCATGTTTGCATGCTGCTGTCTGTGGGTGCTGGTAAAGGCGCTGCTCTCCACCACTTTTGCCCTGCATGGTTGGCTGAATGTGTGCTGTGTGTATTCACATCTCTGGAATACATGCTTGGCATGTCTACAGGCTGGGCTCTTGAAACCAGGAATGATAGCAGCCTCACACTGAGCAGACAAGGAAGGTGAAATCACTTCAGATTTAAAGCCAATCCACTAGATTTGGCTTCCCTTAAGAATATGCTCCCATCTTATGAAACCTTCTTTCCATCTCCGTTCCTAAAAAATTCCTTGAAAAAAACACGTGGTTTGTTGTTTTTTTCTTTTTTTAATTAACCAACCATGTAAGTTTCATGCTTCTAAATTATTCAGATTCTGAATGTTGCTAATGCCCTATGAAGCAATATTCTGAATTTTCAGTAATTTGCCATAATGTGGAAGTCCAGCACGAACATACCTGACACCATTGCCACACAAACAGCTTCAGTTTGTGTTAGTTTTGCCCTTTTAACACATTTCCAGTAAAGCCACTGAGCAGGGACAGTGTACAGTGAGTAAAAACTCTTTACCAAGGCAGGAGAGAATTTCTCCCTTAGTGACTCAGCATTAACAGGTAAAATTACCACAAAATCATACCCTCTGCACAGCAAGGGCTTTCTTATTTACAAACTTGCAGCCTGTCCTATCTCTGTTCTCACTGCAACACTTGGGCAGCTTATCTGAGTTGCAGCAAGAAACTGCTCATTTTATCTTAAAAGCAATTTCCAGACTTTTTTTCAAGTCAGAAATCACCAATGAGACACACACATTAAATACAACAGTAGAATCTGAAAATGAATTAGAAACAGAGCTCTCCTGGGCTCAAAGTTTTGATACCAATGCAGCATCCAGTTTTACATCAAAGTGCCTTGAAGCCTTGCCTCACACCAGCCTTGCTTATTAATTCAGGGAACTCCAGGTGCTGAAGACACAGATGCTGAAGTCTCCCTTGCCTCGTTTATTCCTCTTCACAGAATCACAAAAAGGGCAGGGGTTGGAAGGGACCTCTGGAGACCACCTAGTCCAACCCCTCTGCCAGAGCAGGATCACCCAGAGCAGGCTGCACAGGATTGTGTCCAGGCGGATTTTGAACGTCTCCAGAGAAGGAGATAGTCATGCTCTTCTCCACCCCCAGAGTCTCTGGCAGATTTCATTGCTTTTCCTTTTCCAGTTCCTCTCATTGCATGTTCTATCACAAAACTGCTTCCCCTAAACCCTCTACTGGAGCTTAAAAAAGCCCATTTTATTATTTTTTTTCCCCAGAGCTCTTCCTTCCTTCCTGCCTCATTCCTGCAGTCCTACTGATGAGAAACACTCAGCTCAGACCCACCAAGATGCTGGTCCTGCTGCTTGCCGACAGGGCCTCACAATTCAGGGGGCTGGCACCTCGACACATAAAGGAACACAGCTACTCTGTCATCTGTTCAGCTCCCAAGTTTATTGCTTTGTCATTACAGCATTTAGAGAGCACTGGAGATGTAGTAACGTGTTGTGTTTCTGCTTCTCCAAGGTTCTCAAAACTGCAGAAATAGGCACTGGCAGGTAAACCATGGCAATTATAGTTCCAGCACAGTTCATTAATGGATTTAGTAAGGGAAACATAAATAAATTATAAATACTTAGCTTCCAGTCTGGAGTTTAAATTGTATTAGATCAATACTTCCTACTTCTAATTAGGTGTGGCTACTTCTTTCATTTTCTTTAGGATGCAGCAAATAAAAGCTGTTTCTCACTGCCTCACTAAAAAAAAAAAAATACTGGGTTTTTTATTATCTTTCAATACATGACATTGCTAAGCCAGGAACTGCAGGTTTTTCAAACTGTTCCTATTGAAAACGCAGGTTCTTGCTGAATTCAGTGTCTTTGATGTGATGTGCTGCAGGCTTTGCTGTTTGATAGTTTAGAGGTGAAGGTCATGGAAAAGGAGAAGAGGAAGGAGAAGGAGCACATCACCAACTTACAGAATCACAGAAATTAGAAGATAGAAAGTAGAAAATTCAATCAAAAGTGGAAGTGTAATTGTGGTGGCAATCTGAAAACAGAACAGGTTATTTCTACTGGCTCCCCAATTGCCTTAGCTCAAAATTAATCTCATTTTTATACTGGAAGATTCCTCAATTGACAAAAGTATGGTGACTAAGGCAGTTACCACAAATGCTTCTTCTGCTAGAGAGAAAATAAACTGGATTTCTTCTGAAAAGATACATGCAACAGATCATGGAAGGTAAGACACCACCGAACCAAAAGCAGAGTCAAGAGAAAGCCATTATTCCAGAAACACAAAACAAAAGAAGTAACACTGGGTCTAAGAGATCAGGCTGGTGGGACTTGCCCATCTCCATCAATCTTCCCGCTGTACCAAGTCTCTATCTGGAAAAAAAAACCCAAACCTATCATCTCCTTTAGGAAAGTTGGATGGGAGATACTGCAGTTTTTTAAACACGACCTTTCCCTCCAGTTTGAAATTAAAGGCAATTACATGCTGAAATTAAAAGCAATGTGCAAGCTATTCCAGACATGGTTGTGTTTTCTGCAGCAGCCGACCAATACGTGCCGCTGAGACAGTTGATTACAACCTTATGACTGAATTCAGATGGCCGCTTGTGAATCCAGCTGTTTTAAAGTAAGTTGTTTTGCTTTAAAGGACAGTCATGAAACCATCATTAGTGAGTAGTGGAGAGCAGCACTTAGTCTGCAGAAGCTTTATTACTGGAAGTGACTCATATGAAGGGAGGAACTCAGGCTGAATCAAGTTTTTATCTGGTTTTTTTGCGACACAGAGGCAGCAAGACCAACAGCATGCAGGCTGGGAAAGGAAGGCTGCTTGGCCAGTCACTTCAAGGGACATGGAATGTGGAAAACAAGGGAAGCTGGACAAGGTCTTCACCATTATCACACACTGCTTCGCCAACTACTCCTGCAGTGCAAGAGGAGGTGCGGTCTGTCCCTTTACATTTTTTCTTCTCTACTTTGAACGCTATCATTTTCATCCAAAACGTGAATCTTTCTCTGTGTTTGCTGCCTGCTGAGAAACGAGGGCTGAGTTTTCCTGTAGGTCGTTCAACACTGCAACTTGTGAGGCCACCTAGCAGCACTGCATTTTTTTCCAAGAACTCACAGTTTGAACAAAAAGTATTATTTATTCTGAAGCAGCTTGCAATCTCCATCCTCACACTGCAGCAGAAGTTCAGTTAGGGGGCAGAGGCTCGACCAGCAGAGTGCTAGTTCAAGCTGGCTCTCAAAAGAGATTCTTGGCTAATGCAATCTTAACAAGAGAAGGTAGGGTCCCTCAGCAGACCTGTTCAAAGTTCAGATCAGTTTCAAAAAATACAGTTCCTATTTGGTGTCCATTGATTCCAGATGGTCTGTAGCAACTCTGGCTCAGTCTCTTTGGTTACTACCCACAATGCTGCAATGACAGTGTTTCATGACACATCTGCTTTCCTGGGTTCTCCTCTGCAGAGTTAAGAGAAAAACAACTTGTCACCCATAGTCCCTTCCAGAGATCTGGTGCGTCAGGTTAGATGGATGCACATCAAAACTTCTCTCCTTTGAGCTAGGCAGTAGTAGCCTCCCTGCCTGCTACTCAAACTGGAATGACTGGTGGAATAACCTCCTCTGAAAACAGGTGATGGTGGCACTGAACTGTCTTCCTCCTCCCCCTCAGAGGGCTCCATCTGGCCAACTTTGATGCCTGAGAAGCAAGTCATATACTCTTTTTTTTTTTCCCAGCCAGCAGCTGAAGTTCCATTTTCAAAACTACTTGCAAGCTCGAAGTCTCTTTCTCTTGTAGGCTGAAGAGACGTTCTTCTGCAGTGCTCATCCAGAAGGAAAGAAAAGGGACATTTTACATCACAAGGCCATAATATATGCTTTGTTCCCATCCACAGTGTGAGAAAGCGACCCTTCTTTTGGTCAGTCTGCACATGGGTTTGCTGATAAAAGGGCCTGGAAGGACCTGCTGATTCTTTCCCTTAAGCAAGCAAACCCTTGAGTGGCAGCTTTGGAAATGCATGACAAAACCTGATCCCTTTGTTCACTTTGCCCGTGACTCACATCAGCTGGAGAAAAATAGCTGAAAATGGAAGTTTGAAGGAAAAGCCCACACTGAAACAGTTTACCAAATGTGCCAGCGCTCTCAGTACTGCATGTCAGCATTCCCTGTTAGTCATTAGTTCGCGTGCCTGGGCCTGGCTGGGGCTGAAGAGCGATATACTTCAGCCCAAGTTACAGATGTGGTATCACCAGCTTCTCAATTCCCCCACCAGGTTTTGAGGGACAGGATGATGACAGAGTTATTACAGAGCAAAAGTAACCCTGCTGTAAATCAGAATACAGAGAGTGGAAAGCCAGGCTTCAGCTATGCTGCGGAGAAACTGGTCTCCAGCTGTATGAAGCGCTGGAAGAAGGGTATGCAGGCAATCAGAGGATCCCCAAGATGTATTACTGAGCAGCTCTCCAGCATGTGGAAGAATGCAGCTGGTTGATTACACACGGGACTTCAGAGCAGTGTACTTCTCAGATGCCCAACGCCATACTCATGCACACTGCCTCCATCCCCACAAGGGGAAGTGAGGGCAGCGTTTGTCACCTGCAATCAGATTACACAAGAGTTTCCAAGCGTACACTGGACCTGTACGAAAAAGATTGGAGACTTGCACAATGAATACTCTTAAGCAGGGGCTGGTGAACATTTGCACACACAGTCCAACAGGTACCCCTGAGAAGGAGCTTAACTTGGATTCAGAAGGCGGCCCCTCCTTCTGGCAGTTTGCAAAGCTTCTCTTTAAACAATTTCCCTGTATATTTAGAACACGTGCAAAAAGGGTTGATACCTCCATACCTCAAATGACCATAAAACATGCTCTTTGCTAAAACTGCATGGCATTTCCACGTGAGGAGAAGTTACAATAATTCAACACAGCCTTACAAACACTCACACACCAGCGCCATCAAGTCCCTGGGCAGAGCCTGTGCCTCTGTGAACTACCAGTGGCTTCTCGTAGCAGCATGAGGCGAGGATACAGTATGGATTTATGTTGCCAGAGTTTTCTCAGCATTTCAAGCAAAAGGTGCTACTAGACCTAACAGTGGAGTTAACCACGCATTTTCCACCTTTCTCCTCTCTCCCCACGTAATCCGGTTTGCACCCGCAGCATTTTGTGTCACTTCAAACACAAAACTGCATTCCTAACACCACAAGCCCTGTATTAGTCACTTGTTAAAGATAACACTTAGTAAGCAATGAGTCCCCAAACCCCCTGAACATGCTTTTAAATTTAAAACAACTTATTTGTACCACCTAGTTCAGCGCAGGGGCACCCATATCCATCTTTGCTGAGGTGACACAAGCTGTACCGGCCAGCGCGGTGCTGGGGGCAGAGGAAACAGGTAGAAATGCCCCCTCTTCCCCACCGCATCCCAGCTCCTTGTTTACAAGAAGCCAACTAAGACTAGAGCGAAGCAGGACAAAGAAATCCATCTCTTCTTACCTACATGATCGCTCGGTGACTTTGTCTGCAGGCAGAAGGCAGGATGAGGGGTGAAAACGTGCACGGGAACACAGAGTGCATGAGCTGCTTCTCCAGAGAAGCAGAATGATGAGTGCTTCCCTTGAGATAACAAGAGCACACAAGTCCCACAGGCTGGTTGTTCCTTCATCTGTGTGCAGACCTCCTGCATGAAGCACTGTAACGCGTAAGGGCCTTTTAGGCCTCACGCTGTCTTTTCTGGAGACCTGTCGGGGCGACCCCTCACATTCAGTGCACCTTCAGCGTTAAACCAAAGCACAGACAACACCACACCATAAGGAGGAACACTGACAACAAGGCACTGACAACAGAAGCCAAAGAAGCTACGTGACCAGGACGATACTGTATTATGGATGTAGGTGTGTGAATGATGAAGCAGCAATGCTCCGCTTCGCTGTGAGCATTCAAAACATCCTCCTCTGGAGGGCATTCAGAGCAGCAGCTCTTGTTCTGATGGCTCCAACCAAGAGCCCAAATAAAAGGCTGCTGAAACAGAGGAAGACTAGCCCTGGGAAGCTGAAGTCAAGCCTCTGCGATTACCCACCTTGGGCTTACTCTGGCATTTTCACATCCCAGTGCACAACTGCTTTATTGCTTCCCCTCCCCTCTACAGGCTGCACTGGAAACGTTGATCCAGCACAGCATTAGGGACTGCAGGGCAAAACAGGCACACGTACAAGGTGTACTGTATCTATCCACCCTCCCCCAAAAAATACTCAAAAAATAAATAATGCATCATAACCAGAGTAAGAAGATTGAAAATTTTTATTTGTACTTAGCACATACAGGAAAGATCAAAACAAATATTAAAAGATAGCATTTGTAAACAAATTATTTCACAAAAAGTTACACACTATCAAATTTGCTCTGAAAAAAATTCATGGTTATAGCTCTTTATAAACGTCTATTTATCAAAATCAAGTTAAAAACTACTTCATTTTTAAAATATCCCAAATGAAAATTCGTTCATTCCAACAACTTCAGACAGAGAGACCACAGACGTACGGGCCTGATTAAAACCAAGGTGTGAATGAAGATGGCACTACTGATTTCCAGGGTTGTTTTTTAAAAAAATTAATTAAAAAATAATCGGCAAGCGATCAAAATATCAGCCAAGCCTGTTTAAACACCTGGGTTTGTAAAATATACATTCACCTCTGCAAATGTCTATGTTAAAAAAATAGAGCTATTTCACTGGATTGTCCTCTTCTCGTAGTGTACCGATCGCAAGCTGTGCTTTTCAGTCCACTCAGGGGAAAAGTGATCAGTAGGTAGCTTTACGTGATTGTATAGTTCACTTCCATAATCACATTGAAAATAAGACGACAGCAGCACCCTTTTAAGCAAGGATTCATTTTTAACATTCTTGCTATTTATAGCAGCAGGTATGGTTTTGGGGGATGCCATCAGTATCACAATCAGGAAGTCACAACAGGAATACACGTATTCCGCAGGGTTTATTACAGTGTTCTTTCCCTATACTTGTTTCCAAAGTTAAGCAAGCACCTCTATTTTTGCTGCAGAACACAGAAATTAAAAACAAATGACACCAAAAGCTATGACTAACTCAGCAGGCTCCCTTTGTTGGTGGTCCACAAGCTGTTTTGATTGCCAGTGTGAATTGGTTTTCCCCTCCCTCTGATCTCCTATTTGCGTATCAACCAAAAATCAGAATTTCTCAAACGTCATCTATTAATCTGACTCAAAAGAAATGAGATAACAAAAAAAAACCTAAGGCACAAATGGCTGATCTTGAACAACAGGCAGAGGGTCACAGATTCAAAAGTATGGTAGAATGTAAATCCCCAGAAATATTTCTGGTTTTGGTGCACTGAAAATTCTTACCAGCTTTTACAGAATGTTTTTCAAGATCTTTTTTTTACAAAGAAGTGGAAAACACTTTTCCCAAGAATGTCCATGAACACTAAACAAGGATGGATGTACATACAAAAGACACACACTTTATGCACAATACACTTTAAACATACTGCAGACAGACAAGGACCATGGAATGCAATGATCGTCTAAGATGGCAGGTGAAATGAAGATGACTGTTTTTCAGAGAGTCGTCATGAGTTTATCTTGGTACACCATACTTTGGACTCCTCCTAAATTCTTCTGGTTCTGCTCCTGGATATATCGTAAATTGCTGTCCTCTCCACTTGTGGGGGGTTTCCAATATGGCCTGTCATCATGATAGGGTGGCCTGTACCATTTGCACAGTTAATGGTTAGTGAGAGATGGAAGCAAACTTATGAGAGCTACACAGTAACATGAGTTCATGAGTTCATCCAGCAAGTGCTAAGCATGCATGAGGTATAGTGAGATGGGTGGCTAGTGGTCAGAAGGACACGGTGAAAGACCTGTAGGCCTGATGCAGAAGCCACCAAAGCAACCAGCAATCTTAAAATCCACTGAAAAAGGCTTTGAATCAGAGCTCAGCCATTAAAAGCTCTGTTTTCAAGCGTTATAGATTCCTGAAACCCAGAGGGGTGGTGGGGAGGGCAGAGGAGACTACTGGAAAACTAAATGCGTACAACAAGCAAGTAAAACAAACTGCATCATGCTAAAGGTTGAGCTCGTGAAAAATGTATCCCTAAGGCCTGAAAAATGACCAAAGGCAATCCTATTAAGGGTGAAAACTGTCCTTCTGTGAACATTGCTGTTCGTGCGGCACCGGTGCCGTTTACCATGCTGAAGCAGCCGACAAGCTACAGAGCGGCACCCTGTTTGGATGACCAGCAGAGCCTACAGCCCGTGCAGCAGGCACTTGGCTGTGACTGCACAGAGAAACTCACTGAAGCACTGAGAGGAAAAAGATTCTGTCCTAATTTGTTCGTTACTTATTGCTGCTTAGAGATATTAAGCTCAGCCACGGTGTCTCCTGAACCATTGTGGGGGCAGGAGGAACACAGAGACATACAAATTTTGACCAGTAAGTAGGAAACGACAATATTTCAGATACCCTTAATACCAAACTGAAGTTTCACTTCTCATTTTGGTATTTTGTTCAATGCCAGCAAAAATACAGGCAGCTTTAGCTATTACCTTTTTTTTGGAGATATGCTAAAGTTGAACCATGGCAACTGTTATCTGGAATTAATTTTCTCAGAAGACCGAACATTAAGTTAATTGCAAACAGCTAATTTCACTGCAAAGATTTTACTAAGGAGACTGAGACACAATTCCACATATTATTTCACAAATTATTAAAAAAACCCCTGACATATACAGCAGGTATTGCATGTGTAGTTTTCTTTCAGCCCTTTGCCCGCTCTAGACTTGCACACCCAGCAGGAAGAATTTTGTGTGCCCGTGGTTTGATCTCAAGTTCACAGCCAGGTGGATTTAAGCTTTCTCAGATCAAGCTGTCCAAGATGTTAAATGTCCAACTCTTCCACTCAGAATCCAAGTTAGGACAGCTTGAAGCTTCCACTTTCACCACAGGTTTAGATGGCTTCTATCTGACTGGGACACAAATTCTGAGCACCTTTGCTACCGAGCTTGCACGACTGAGCTTTTAAGTATGTTTTTCAGACTTGGAAGCCTCGCTATAAAAAAGCCATTGTTCATATTTCACTGACCTTAATCTTTGCCCAGGCAGTGGAGGGGCTGAGGGGGGGAGGTTGTCTACACACATTACAATACATGACTGTGTTTATTTCAATATCACTCTGCTCCAGGGTGAATTATTTGGCTTTAAAATGTTACAGGCTAGTATCGTAAGTGAAGAAATCTTTAGAAGAATTTCAGCAAAACCTCAAATGAGTCATAAAAATCATTAACCTCTTTTGGCAGCCATTCTTTTGTAATGTGAAATTGTACATTTTAAATCACATACAAAAAATAAACCCTGAACCCAGGAAGAATCTTCATCGTGAAGTATGGGCAAAGCCAATTTCCCAATTTAAACATTCTTTTGTTTCTAGCCTAAATTTGCTATCTGCTTTACTGCTGTATACCAGGAATTCTGAGATGACAATGAGCATGTCTGTTTCTCTGCCTAGTAAGTATTTCCAATAGCATATTTGGGGTTTCTTCCTGCATTCTCAGTCTCACACTTGGACCAAACTGTCCTTCCATTGTCTTTTCATCCATTTTCAGCCTCATCTCCAGAGCCTGCCTACACTAAGAAGTCACTCTCCCTATCCTGATATAAGAATACAGAAATAAAAATGTAAGATGAATAGAAATGAAAATTAGGGTATTGGTATTTTTCAGTCTATTTCTGGCTAACCCCCCGTCAGTAACCTAAAAAGGTTACTTTTTTATTAGGATAAAATAGCTTTCAATCTCGTGCCCATGCAGAGACACCAGCAGGTATATGCCTCCTCTAGTTCCACCAAACTGGTTCTAACGTGGACTGAATTTCTTCCCAAACCCCTTTGCACTCCTTTTCTCTCATTACTAGTTACAAAACAAAAAAAGTATGGGAGAAGATAGCACAGTAACACACACAGGAGTATTTTTGTGAAACAGTCCTCAAAAGCTCAGTGTTGTAACTTTACTAACATTAACTGTAAAGTGCCTAACACTTGCTTCCACATGTGTTGTTTTTCTACATACATTTCCACAAAAGATTTAAATGCTGCTGCAGTGCAAGGATCTGTTCACTTCTAACTGAATTAAAAGTAACCTGAAAAAAGCATGCATCAAGGAGATTAGGACGTTCCAAAGCAAAAGCTAAATAGAAGCTATTTAATACTGCCTCTACATCAGGTATGGCTAGATTCTGTTTGGTTTTCAGGTGCAGAAAATCGCCAGTATCAAGGACACCAAAGTGTCACGCCGAAGGTAAAGAAAGAAGCGACCATCTCTTTCACAAAGGGAAGATTGCTTACCTTACGTTCACAGGCGTATGCGGATGCCAGTGTGGCTGAGCAGGATGTATGTTGGGATGATACTGTGGCTGCAAGTGGAAACATTGAACCTGGTTAATGAAATCATATAAAAACTCCCTGTTAACTTGAATGCTTTGCTTTCCTGGGGCCATGAGCTACATGTTCCCCGTGAGCCCTATGAACCCCACTGTTTCAGACCTTCCCCCACGCTGTCTAGCACATACATGAGACCTTCTGGTGATGAGCTTGCCTGTGAGGGCACACTCATGAGAAAACACAAAGAAAATTGCTTTCCTATTTGAAAGACAGCCTGACACATCTAGTGCTTCTCATAGAAAGCACATCAAAAGAATGTCAGCTTTAATCAAAGGTGGAGAGTGAGAAAGGTTACTATTGTAATAGCAGTCTTCAGAAGGTCACCTATCTTTGATGACAGCATTTCTCTTATATCCCTGAGATCTTGAGGAGAAACAGAGAAACAAAATCACTAGCAAGGCTTTTAATGAAAACAAGTGTTAAGGCTTAAGTTCTCATGCACACACTCAGCCTGGGTGAAAGCAAAGCTTGCTTTCTCAGTTGCACAGACCACTAGCATCACGGATGAAAGCCAGTTGAGGTTTCTCTCTTAAGTGTGTGTATAAAAGGAGCTTGTTAAAAAACAACAACAAATATTTGACCAGCAATGAACCCCTTAAGCATTGTGACAGGGGAGACTGTTGCAACTCTGAACTTGTCAGAGATTATTCAATGTGAGAGGCTGCTCTAGACAAAGGCATCGCTCAAAGAGCAGTCTCCTGGGGTCCATCATATTCACAGACCCAAAGGCTTTAACCTTGGATTTCATGGGACAGGATGGGAAGGGAAGGGGCAAGTGGAACATCTAAGAACACAAGGGAAGAAAGAAAGGAGAGTCCCTCTGCTTTCTCCTTAACTCCCAGTGTGATGCTGTTTATTTCTGAACCACCACAGAGAATCTCACCCCTGAGTAGGGAAGGGGGAGCAAAACAGCTGTATTAATTAGAGCAGCAAAAATCTTTACCACTAAATGAGAAAATGACAACATTCTCCTTAACAATTGTTAGACTCTTACCTGGTAGTTATGGACTTCAGGAGTATTTTTAGCACTAAGGGAGAAAAAAAATTAGGTTTTATGTAATCAATGCTTTATGTCACAATGTCCTATAGTTCAGAGAAGTATTACAGTGAAGTAAGGTTCATATTCTTAAGGATATCAATATTTTATTCAAGATAAACACAACAGCAATTAGAGTGCAAAAGAAAGAGGGAATTTTTTTGTCTTCATTTTACATGAAACAGGAACAAATCATGCTTGATAAGTTAGCAGAATAGCAACCAGCAAAAAGCAAATATGCTTTAGTCTGATCTCAAACACACACATACAAATAATTAAAAAATGGAAGCGCTTGAAGGAAGCTTCATAGGCAGTCCCCAGGAAGAATCTGGTGCTCCATGAGGGATCCCAAAGCAATTCATCCCACACCAGAGAACTTGTTTCAACAAACCCAAACGCAAAAACATTCTTCAAGATGGTTTTTGGCTGGCAATGTCAGTTAAGAGGTAGAGAGAACTTGGGCAGTCACTTACCATAGTTGTGCTGCTTTCACAGGATTGTTTGCTTAAAGACAAAAACCAAAAAACCTTAAGACAGGTGAAAAAAACCTGAAGATGTGAAACATCATTCATTTTGTAGCTATTGTGATTGGGACGTTACACTACAGCTGAAGGGAATCCTCATGCAATCATATTTGCCCAAACACATCAGAATCACAAGTGCATTCCTGTGTGAGTAAAGTGTGAGGAAGACATGGACCTCGCTCTGCTTCTGCAACAGTTCAAGACCCCTGAAAGATGACAGCAGACAAGAGTGCTCTTCCCAAATGTCACAGAAGGAAGAGTTCTGGCAGAGGGAGTTCTGCACAACCAGGCCACTACTCTTCTCACCTTGCTGTAGCTACCCATGTCAATACCATCAAGTCCCTTGGGAAGCAGAAGCCACCCCTCACAGCAATTTTACATCTTACAGAAACCAGACTACTACTGAAGTTGCCAACGGCAAAATTGCCTATGGCTTGTAACGGCCTATGGCTTGTTGTGGTGAACGATGGTAGCTAAAAAAGTCCATCAGCTGGAAATACAGCAGCTTGGACAGGCTGGAAAGGCCAGTGACAAAGGCAGCTGAATAACCAGGATGTATCATTTCTCTTTCCTGACAGTGTATTTTTCAAGAGCACTGAAAAACTGCAGAGCCATACAGCCGAAACCCCAAGTCTCTGCTGAACGCAGGAAGCGGATGACAAAGGTAACCAGACACTGCAGAAGTCTCAGAGAAATTGGGCTAGGACAGAATCCAGCACTTGTGGGCTGCAACTAGGTGCAGGCCTTAATGGCCAAGAGGTGCATGGAAGACAATAATCTAGAGGGAATCTTTGCCTTGAATTAGCAAACGTGCTACTGAGCGCTCTCTGAAGGGAGATCATCTGGCAGTTAAGCACAGAGAACTAAACTGAGTGTAAGCCGCACTTTCTCTCTTCTCCCCCCCGTCTCAGACAGAAGTATAGCAGCACTGAGACACAAGATGTAACCTGCAGGTCTGATAGACCCTGCTAATGTAAAAATAAAATAATCTATTCTTCCACTCATAAAATCATCCCCACTTACCATTTAATTGACTCTCACGTATCACATAACCATACCTTACAAATGTAATAAATGTGTGTTTCTGTAAGAAACTGACCTATACTAAGGAAGGAGGCACAGAGGGGGGTGTTAAAGTCTCTAGAAAGCACATGTGCTTGCTACCCTTTTGCCTTTGTGAGAAACAGAAGTGCCCTCATAATACCACAAGGACTTTTCATGGAACTGACGTTCTTATTCTAGGAAATCCTTGGCAAAGGAGTGCAAAGACATTCTAAGGGAGTATCAGCTCACCCTGCTCCATACAGCAACTACACCTCCAGCCCCAGATAATACAGAATTTAGAGGGAGCTGTCTTGCAGTGTTCCTTCTAAAATGATAATTATTTTTCTAAAAAAAATATAAAAATAAAAATCTTAAAAATTCTAAAATAAAAATCTTAGCTTGAGTGTTGAAGGATGAATGATAGAACCACAAGGGAAAATCAATTCCTTACCATTCCATCCAAATTCAGCACTTTTCAACTCCTAGAGAAAGCTGGCTAAGCTCAGAGTCTGGCTAGGTGAACAACCAGCAAACCAGCAACAACTGTATAATGAGACTGCTGAGTAACCCTACAACTGTCTGGTGACACAAGTCAGCCAGCAGGGCTTTTGGACACTGCTCCACGCTGCATGAAAAAAACAGTTTTCCAAAGAAAATGCTACATGCTTTCCCTGAGTCTGGTGCAACCCTTCTTCCCTCCTCAACAGAGCGACAAGAAACCATGGGTACCTCCTCCTCCTCAGATGGGGGATGGAAGATTTAACTGCAGACAGGATTAAAAATGATAGATACAAACAACGGACCCCGAGTTTGGAGGGAGCAAGCCCACGGACATTTCTGATGTTTTAGGTGGTCTGACATGTTTTTATACTGTGGTACAGATTTAGGGCTGTAATATGGTGTATATATGACTGGTTGAGGAGCACAGTACAGACACTTACCCTTGAAAGTGGAATGCCTTCGCGAAGGGTACCGCTTGCTGGGCCTCCTTTCAAACGTACTGGTTCTGCGTAACCTCGTCCCATGTGTTGCCTGGTACTCTGTCCGCCCGCTTCAAACACAGAAACAAACCAAGTTAACCGCTGCCTTTCGGTGGGTGCTGCACCTCCTCCTTCTCAGAAGCACAAATACATAGCTGTTACTTCGCTCAATACCTGAATCTGAAGCGTGATCCCAGCCTTATGAAGTCGGATCTACTAGATTTACTATTTGCTGGGGCTCGCAATCTGAAGAAAGCGTGGTGCTCCACTGCACACTTCCACAAGTGTTTGCACGTTTTGGCACTGTCTAACCGGAAAACAAATGTGTGCTCTTGCTCTCTGCCCTAAATGCAGAAACAAAAGCTTTGGAAGTTGGCATGCATGACATTAGTTACTGCCCTTGGTAGGAGAAATACAGCCTGAGCCAACAGTGTGCAGAGCCTCCCTTTGTGTTCTTACCAGCCTGAGCACACACACCACACTTCGTTGGATCAGGCCCAAGGAAGGGAAGAAAGTTACCTGTTCGTCATCTTCTACAACCACAAGTGTTAGTTTGCTCTTTTTAAAGTCCATTTTTGTGATTTTAGGCCTAAACACAAGAAGCAAAAAGAAAATTAAAGGAAGAAATAAGTATTTTGTGACCTAGGAGAATCCTCCAAAATGTATGAGTGGTCTGCAATGCTGGAACACTTCAGGAATCATAACAAAAGTAGGCTTTCCTGGAAACAGGGCTATTTTTCAACAAACACTTCGCATTTGAGTGTGGTACTTCTAACCTCGTAGATTCAATCTACACTAGGCAAATATAGTTAAGACCTTATTATGTAAGGGAGATCTCAGCATTTTAACAGAAAGGAATACAATACAAAAACAATTTACCAAAAGAATAAGCCTATTTTGTTGGCTCCTTCAAAGATCAATATGCCTGTTGGTGTCAGTCCAAGGGCATATTCACAACCATCTCTTCCCTGCAAGTAAGCACAAAATCGATAATCAATATGCCATTAGTAGTGTAAATCTTACTACAGTAGTAAGTCAAAGTCTGTATGTTTTAAACTAAACAAGAAGAATTCCTTTTTTAAAAAAAAAACATAACAGAGCAGAATTATTAGGCAGTCTGCATCTTTACTGGCTACAAACTAGCAGGTTTTGGCAACGGGGGGCTGCAGGGTGCCCTTTGTGGGAGGAGGCCATGCGTTGCTCCAGATGGATCTGATGCCCATGGAAACACCAGTCCACCAACACTGCAGCTCGGGAGCCCTACACCTCAGCTCACATGAGTTTAAGAGCAAGCAGTAGCTGCCAGGGGAAGGAGACACAAAAGGGAAAATTTGAAGGACATGGGAAAAGGCATGTGGAAAAGGCCACTGTGGAGGACATGACTGAAGATGCACTCTTGGGAGGAGCCTCTCCCTGCAGGAGAAGGTCCTTCTGAGGGACCGTGACCCTGGGGCAACCAGGGACCCCCTGTGGGAACCCCACAACAGGGGCACCCCTGAGGGACTAACCCACACCAGGGCAGGGACAACCCGGAGGGCCTTTGGCCCATGGGTGACCCATGCAGCAGCAGCAGAACAGTAAAAAGCATGGGTCGGAAGAGGAAAATGGGTGAGAAGCGAGAAGCACAAACTGTTGTGCAGATGACCCCAAACTTGTGGGTTGTTTTGGGACGTACTGAGTGCAACCTGTGAGAAAAACAAGGGGAGCTGACACTAGGAAGAGGGGAGGAGAGGTGATGGATTGAAGTTGAGCTGGGGAAGGAAAGGTGGTGTCATGTTTTAATTTATCGTCTTTTTTTCAGTCTGTACTCAAACCAGTAATTACACATTTAAGTTAATTGACAGTATATTAAAATAACTGAAAAGTATCAAGAATATTAAATTCAAGTGAAATTCCTTGAGTTGAGACTGTTTTTCCAGAGGCAGCATCCCCATTCAATGTTCTGACCCCACACTCATTAAGTGTAACATGGACCTTACCTTAACTACGTGCATATCTACACCGTACATTTCTAGCCATTTGGCTTTGTTCAAGTAGCACAATTCGGCCTGCGCTGGGCTCTTTCCCCTAAGAACATAAAATTTATAGTTATGGTAGGAAAACTTTGCCCATTTTAAATGTTTTAAGATTTGTTTTCCTAACCCTTTTCTTTGAGCCCTCAATCTTAATGAGACGAAATGGTATTTCAGGCTTAGCTTATGTTTTTACCCTCTTCTCCCCAAATGAGAATATGTTAGAGGGATGAAAACTGAAAGTGATGTAATATTGCAATAAGGATCAAAGTTCAGGTAAGACAGCATCACCAAAATCTACCATGGTTATTAACAAAAGACAGAAAACCCTATTGACTACTAGCCTGAATACAAAACTTTATGTGTGCATAAAGTCATGAAAAGAAAGAGAATTGTTTCCAACACAAACAGAAAAAGGATCAGGCTGCTTAAACTGGTAAGAAATCACCTAAAGAAAGGAAAAATTCACCCTACCCATCTTCCCTAAATTACTGCTGGTTATTTCTAAGGAGGGGGAGCGCTCAACGCCTGTCGAGAATACTTCTCAATTGACAAACAAAATGGCCATTTGACATCTGTTGAAGAGGTTCTTGTGGACATATTTGACGTTGGAGGAGAAGGAAACTTCTGGCTGCTAGAGACACCACTCCCCCACAGGTCCCCATACCTGCACTCTTTCCATTTCTGAAAAATGTCAAATTCCATTGCTTCAGTCTGGTTCGGTGCAAACCTGAATTCAGACACAAGTTCTGGTGTGTGCTCTGGGTGCTCACACTCTCCCAGCTCAGCTGCAATCAAACAGTCAGGAAGTTAAAAATCAGAGAGATCAGGGGATGACCCAAAACATTTATTTCCATAATCTCCACAAAGACAAGGAGAGCTTCTCAGTTTTTAAGTACGCTGATGAAGAATACACTTGTGCTGATGATGTAAGTAAAAAAAAAACCCCTCACAAACTCAAACAAAACTCTACAGCAGAATGCAGACAAAGGCATTTGGTGAAGCAGTGTAAGGCTATGGTACAGAATTGATATTTAAGAACGTTAGAACTAAACCAGCTTAAATAAAGCTGCTTCTCTGGATTTTAAAGCATTTAAGGGAAATAAAGTTTCCATTAAAATAAAAAATCAATGCACTACTGTTTCAGAAGAGGTTACTTTGAAACTTTCTCTCTTTGCAATGAGGTCATACTTTGCATTCCAAAATACTCCTCATTCTATTGCACGCTTTGTTACACTACTGTTCACATCAAAACATGAAAACATCACCTAGTCGCAGGAAAAGTGATAAAATTGTGAGTTTCTTTGGAGTTTTGGAGGTTATTTTGGGTTTGTTTGGGTTTTTTTTTTAAACTACAGTGGTAGTGCAATATTCACACAAGGTAATTTTTAAGGAAAGAACTGGTGAAGCATTAACATTAACTCAGTTACTTAAGGCCTGTCATCATCTTTTCTAGAAACAGAACACTTTCAAACTCTACCAGCTTTAGCAGGAGATGCAAGTGCTGAGCCTCTCAGTGACTTAAGCCTGTAACTGTCTTGTTCTTCCAACATGCTTTGCTCCTGGAAGCTCTCAGCTATACAAAGAGGCTGCAGTGTCACTGCCACAGGACTGTAAGACAAACATTAGCAGCAAGTGCACTGTTCAGCAGCCTCACCTCCCCTGACACATGATGTGATTCCAAACTAGGCCTTTGTTGTCACTGTTTCTTGACTACTAGTACTCTACTACCAAAAAAAGAAAGAGGGAAACCAAATTCTTGTAGAAAACCACCTTACTATTTCATTTGTACATGTAACAGTTCACAACAGTTAATTCACTCTCCTAGCAAGATCCATTAGAACATGGGAAGTTACATTAAAAATGCAATCTGTTGACTGATACACCTACTAGGTGGTTTTAAGCAGTTGAGTTTCATTCAATTATTTAGCATTCCTGAGGGTATTAGTCAGACTGAGGTCACTGATGGCTCCACTTGGAGTACTGCACCCAGCTCTGGATCCCGGTAGCAGACAGACAAGGAGCTTTTAGACCAGATCCAAAGGAAGGTCACGAAGATGATCAGAAGGCTGGAGCACCTCTCCTATGAAAACAGGCTGAGGGAGTTGGGCTTGTTCAGCCTGGAGAAGAGAAGGCTCCAGGGAGACCTTATAGCGGCCTTCCACTACCTGAAGGGGCCTGCAGGAAAGCTGGGGAGGGGCTGGTTACAAGGGTGTGGAATGACACAAGAAGGGGTAACTGGTTTAAAATGAAAGAGGGTAGACTTAGATAAACTATTAGAAAGAAATTCTTCCCTGTGAGGGCGGTGAGGCCCTGGCACAGGCTGCCAAGAGAATCTGTGGCTGCCCCCTCCCTGGCAGTGCTCAAGGCCAGGATGGGTGGGGCTTCGGGCAACCTGGTCTAGCGGAGAGAGTCCCTGCCCATGGCAGGGGGTTGGAACTAGATGGTCCCTTCCAACCCAAACTGGTCTGTGATTCTATGTTAATTTCTAACTACTGCCTCACACAAATTTTTTTCTCTTCAACGCTTCCCCAGCGAGTTACAGTACTCTTAGCTCTATGTCTTCTTCAGTAACAGAGAGATCCCAGCTCTGCTGCTCTTTCATCTAAGTTGGAAGCCCATTTAACACAGATGTTGCTAAGAATTACTGGCAGTTCGGTCTTCAGTATATAAAAGGGAACTGCAACAAACACATTAGCAAGAGGACTTCAGGAAGAAAAAGCAAGAAACTCAAGTTCGATGTGTTAACAACCATCTAGGAAAAACAGGGGAGCTTCTCTACTAGCTAGAGAAGGCAGGGAAAGATGACTGTGCTGTAAAGAGGATGTGTACAGTTGAGAAGGATCATGAGCATGCAGGACAAAAGATATATGGAGAAATTAGAGCAGAAATATTACAGGAAAAATATCACCCTTGTTTCTGAATAGCTGCAATCACTATTATTTCCTTTCAGGCAAACAAATGACATCATCATTTTGGCCTGTCAGAAATAGAAATTATCTGTTTTGAGAATAAGAGACTCAGCAGCTCCCTGCACGGGGTAGAGGGGGTAGAGGGGCAGTGGGAGAAGGGAGAAGCATGGGCTCTGTACGAGGATGTTCTCACTAGTGCCTGCCCTGGTGGAGTTGTGTTGCCTGAATGGCTCAGCAGCACTAATATTTTTCAACACAAGGGCACAGCAGAGGACCCATCTCTTCATTTGCGGTTTATGGGAAAAATATCATGCTTTGGCATGCCTCCTTTCCAGACTTTTTCTTTTTTTGGGGGCGTGAGGGGCTAGGGAGGGTGTACACATTTATATAATAAAAATAACCACTGCATAAACTGCAGGACATTTCTAAAAGGAAGTCTCCCAGAAAGTTTTTGAAAACTGCACGAACATGTTTACCTGTAAATATGCTGTTGATTCTTTTAAATGGAAGAAAAAAAAAAAGTTTGCACTATCCCATGAAGATGTCTTATCATCAGAACTGAAAACTGGAGATCTGAGAAAGTTTTCCTCTTCAGTTTAATTATTAGTTTTAGAACCATACCTGGTTAAATATGAAAGCCATGCAAGACTAAGAAGGTAGTTAAAAACTTATTCTAGCAGTGACAGTTCAAATTTGATTACAACCTTTCTGAAGATAAGCCCCAAGGGAAGCATGTGATTATGTATTTGCTTCACAAGTTACCCCATAGTGCAGATCAACGCTATTTGCTACAGAATTTCCTTCATGGGACTGGCAAAAACCCAACAATTTATGTTTGAAAGATGACTCACACAAAACACCAGCCTTGGAAAGTGTTGTTTGAAAGAAAAAAATTACTGTAACGGAACAAATTCATTGATAAAGATAAGACGTGAAGTTTAAAGCTGTCCTGTAAAGAGAAGAGACCTTTCAGAATGTTAGAGCATCAATTCTTAAACAGCCTTTTATAACTTCTTCCTCACTCTTAGGAAAGCAACACTAAGGAGCGAGATTGGATTTCACAGAGAACATGTAACCTACTGAGAAGTGAATAATCATTTGACGTCTCTTTATACTGTTCTGCTCAGTTTAAATGTTAATAAAATGTAAGAAATGTTATAAAAAATTTGTATAAAAATTTGTATTAAAAAATTGTCTTTGCCAGCAGAGATAAATAAATTAGTTGCAGTAATGAAATAATTTTGGAGAAACTGATTGTGATGATGCCAAAAGAGTGGAAAACTCAAATTAAAAAAATGTCAGCAAAAAGGTATAAAAATGCCCCTGCAACTTAAAGATGTTCCCACAGACAGTGTCAAGAAATGTTTGTTCTGGTACCTAGTTGGAGACATGATGGACAGCTACTGTATTGCATTTACATAGTAATCTCAGGTGTCAGTTACTACCCGAAATGTTGAGGCATCAACCTGTTATTTTCGCTTGGTTTTCCTTGCTAACACAAGGGGTGAGGGTAATGGTGCTTTTAATCTGTGAAAACTGAAGCGCTGAATAAAACAGAGGCTCTAGATTCTCTCCATCTCAAAAAGACAAATGGAGTTTTGCCTGTGCACACCTAACAATCAGAGCTGCACCAGACTGGTGCCAATGGAAACTGAGAAATAACTCACTGCCTTAAGAATTACACCTGTTGCTGTTTGGAACTGAAATCCCAGTTTTGACTGTCAAGTACATCTTAACACTCCTGTATTAAAGTACTAGACGCTGCCTAAGCACTGGATGTGCCATTGGCAGCCACCAGCGGAACAAGAAGAGTATTTTTCATTCTGATTCATTTTGCTGTTAGAATGGTCCAGATCACTGCACTTTATCTTTGAAACTTGGTTTGAGCTTCATTACACAAGTTCCTTCCCACCTGCAAAACAAATTGCCTGGAATGGAATAAGTATTTGTATGAACATGTTTGCCGCTATACAAACCCCACTTTTTCCTACAACAAACTAATGACACCTAGTGTCCTTTTTATTTGTTTTGGGTGTGGTGGGGGGTTTTTTGTTTTGTTGTTTTTTAAAATCTTGTAACCCTTGCTCCTGACACAGGAGTAATCTTAGTTCTTACCTTTCCATGCAATTCCTTCCTCCCCAGTACCTGCTGTCCCATCCTTCCCGCCTTGTAACCGTCTCCTGTATCACAGGCTGGGGATTGCTCTCCCAAGCACTGGCCAGGCAGCAAGCAGCCCACGTTCAAAACCAGCCCCCCAGGGACCTGCCTGTAACAGAGCCTGTGCTGAAGGGCCAATCTGGCTCTGCAGGCTGAAGCCATAACGCTGAGTGCATACCACAGCTTCTCCCTCAGCGATGAACTAACCAGGGTCTGTCTTCCCTGGTCAGCCCCTGGTTTTCACCCACACCTTGCAGGCTCCTTCTTCCCCCTGGCAACTGTGCAGACACTGGCTAATGTAGTTCACAAGGTATGAATGGAGGGAAAGCAGGAAACATGATCTCCCTAAAATTCTTCTAGGATAAAGAATGCCATTTGTATATGAACAATGAGAAATCATTAGTATCAGTGACTGAAAAGAAACTGGTAGGCAAGTTTTTTAAAACATTGAGAGAAACCACTTTCAAAAGATTGCATTACCTTGAAGACACAGAGCTGCTAGTTCAACAGCAGTTTCATACGGGCATTTCAGTCTTAAAAAGAAAAAAAAAACAACAACCCAAGCTATAAAAATCATGTCTTTTTTTCTTCACTGAGTTCCTCTTGCAATAAAGCTAAAAAGTTGTTTGATATATGAAATGGAAACATTAACTTCCACATGCTATTAATGATATCAAACATCTATAATTAATTTTACTTGCATATGATTATTTCCTAATTCGGTACATTCTAATTAGCACTAAACACATGATAAGCTTCACCATAAAACAAGCTTAATAGCCACAATATTAAAATGAGTAAGAAAATACTGAGAAATATAACTAAGAAAACTTTGCTCCAACAGAGTTTCAGACATGTACTTGTGAGTTTTTTTCATTTTGCAATTAAAAAAAATAAAGCAGGTGTAGATTTATTAGCCAGGATGAGGCTATAAATACAAAAATATTTTTGCAGAGTTGGCCTGTACAGAAAGTGTTGCACTTCATCATCTTTTCCTCCTCTATTTTCCTTACCGTACTGAAAAGCACAGCAAACTCATGTTACCATTTTCAAGTTACAAAATCAGGACAGTCTTTGCTCTCTATAGGTTTCTATCACCTGGTCAATCCATCAAAGATATTACTACCCCATTCTATTTGTCAATAGCATAGTTATGATGTACACAAAGCCATATGTTATCTCTATTCCAGAGGGGAAAAAATGCATGTGGAACTGTAAACTCTGCTTATAATGTGTGCATAAATACCAAAAAGAATTAAAATGCTTAGGTAGTTAAAGTCAATTTGTAAATCACTAAGAGATTATAAATACTTTAAATTACAGCTGCAAGAGCAAAGAGGTACTTACTTCCCTGAAAGAATGTCTTGCCGGAGCTGTAATACAAACAGGTACCTGACAAATAAAAATTCAGAAAGTCAAAAATGTAGATATAATGTCATCTTTCTAGCCCCAGTTGCTGGAAAAATATTCCAATTCATGGAGTAGTCACAACCTTTTCACTGACTTGCTCTTAAAAAAAAAAAAAAAGGGCCTTTGGGATCACTCAGATACACCCTGCAACCTTTGAAGTTCCCATAACTCTCACTAAAATAAGAGAAAAAAAAAAGTAAAAAGAGAATGTTTTTCACCTTCTGGCTGTCTGTGTTCAGGGCACTGTCTGAAGCCTTGCTGTTCAGGGATGTGCTCTACTCTGAGCATACCCCACAGGAACCTAAATGTTACTGACATTCCAATGATCTCCTAAACTGGGTCTTACCCAATTAAACTAAGAATTAACCTATAGGATCTAGAGGCAAAACACAGATAAAGGTGTGAAGACTTTAGGGGTGCCTTCTCAAACAGAAATACAGAATATGGAAAAAGTCCAAACTGGGCAAAATGAAAAGCTCAGACCGAATTTTCACTTAAAATAGCAGAAATGTTCTGAATAAAAGAAACCTGAATTTCACAGAGCCTACACAGTTATTTTGGAGGCCAAGTAGGAATTGACAGCCTTCAAACTGTAGCAGTATTTTAAGCTCTTGCTAATCTTGAGTTGTAGGCATGCTTCTCATTTTACAGCCCCTTGGAGCTGGGGTCTGAGACATGCAGGAGTACCCCAGGCCATACAAGAGCGCTGGAAGGACAGGATGGCACAGGCAGGCTCTGAACTGCTCTGGACTCTGTGGGGTGAGGTTTGGTATGATGAGGGACTTGAGAAGAAAGCATGAAGCATTCCTGAGACACAACCCAGGAAATGCAAGTGCAAACCTCTCCTATCTTTACAAAGGATGATGGAAAGACAAAGTGGTTTTCATCACATAGGATATGCTATGAACATGGTGAAGGATAAATAGTTGGAATCAGGCAGGAACAAGGAAATGAGAAGACAAAAAAGACTTCTCATGACACGCTAAAGCAGAACCAGGTTTATCCATGTTAGCTCTGTGTCACAGCTCTGATTCACATACTTGGCTAATACGTGACTTGCCAATCACACCAGGGTATCTGCACACATAGATGAAGGGTAGACAAGTATATTTCCTGTTTTTACTGTTTTCCCCCTGATGATTCACAATCCCATGAGCTCTTCTAAATTTGCAAGAAAGCCCTGGGAAGCGTTTCTATCGGTGTCAGCCGGCCTGCGCAGCGCTGCGGCTCTGCTCTGGGTGGCATGGCTCACTCTCGCTCCTTTTCAGCATGCAGACAAGCGCTGGCCTCTCAACTGCTGATATTCCCCAAATCAGCAAAATACTGTGGGAAATTCTCCACAACACACATGTATGTACAGACATACACTCCTTTGTTGCTTTTCTAACTAAACTAATCAGGTCCCATAGAACTGACAGAAGATGTCTTCCAAAACGCGCTGGATTTCAGTGGTGGTTTTAAATTGGAAAAAGATGGAGTGGGCGAAGCATTTCAATGCTTCCCCATCACTGTGTTAGTTAGGAGAATGTGATGTTTACAGCTTTGCTAGAAACAGGAGGCTGCTAGAAAACAGGTATGCACACAAGGAATTTTGAACCCTAACCCCTGTCAGCCAGGCCAGTTCATGGTTACTGTTAGAGATCATTTTCTTCCTCTTCTTACTTCCCAATTCAATTTCCACTTGGAATAAACCTTCACACTTCACTCAACAAACACGCTACATGGAAAATACAATCCAAGGTTCTTAAGAAACCAGAAACATTAAAAAAGTACCTTCCCAACAACAAAAAAACACAAACAAAAAAGAAACTCTTTGTTCGCTGTAAAATCAATTTCCAGCTCATTTTCATTTTCCTTCCTTAGTTTCACTGTGCTCTTCCATCAAGCTTATAATTAAAAAAAAAAAAAATTGTTCATAATACCAAAAATGGAGCTGACTAAAGTGGTTTTCTAATTGAAATAGTCTTCTGAAATGCCACCTTTCACCAATAATTAGATCACAAAGCATCAGAGGTCAATACTTTCAGAGGAAATGTCTTACTCGATCACAGCAATGATCGCATAACTCAGAAATACACATCTCAGTGACTAGGATCATGTGTTTCAGAGGATGAAGCAAGAAATCTTGTGGTAACAGTAACGGAATAATTTGACCACAGGGGAGATGGAATATTTGACAGACGTGCACCCCAATATATCTACTTTCAGGAAATATATATCATTCCTATTAAATTAACTACATTTTCTCACTAGAGATGCCCAAAAATTATCCCAGTTTTTGGGTTCTCTGAGATCATATACTCAATTACTT
The DNA here is from genome assembly GCA_013400835.1 of Zapornia atra. NCBI lineage: Eukaryota > Metazoa > Chordata > Aves > Gruiformes > Rallidae > Zapornia > Zapornia atra. The sequence continues at coordinate 72,814 of VZTU01008498.1, read as the reverse complement.
AAGTGGTAGGGAGTTCTATAGGTTAATTATACATTGTATAGAAACATGCCCTTTTGTAGAATTAACACTGCTGCACTATATTCATAATGGATATTAAAGCCTACATGTCAAGACTCATAAGGTGGTGACAATTAGCTCTTTGATCTTGTCTCAGGCAGGGAAAACAAAATACATGGTCAACACAGCAGATGTGAAAGGAGAAAGTAAATATGGGCCTGCAGGCCTACATTTAATCTAAGTATCATATGCACATGAACTACAACAATCTTTAAACATCTTAGGCTGATTGGGAGCACACTGATTATTGCCAAGCAAATTAGAAGGCATAGAAAGTGCCCTACGGTGAGGAAACCGCCCCCCCCCCAAAAAAAAACCCCTCAATTAAGATGGATGATTAGTATACAAAGAAGACACAAAGATGGCAGGTATAAAATGTAAGTAATAAGTAATCCTTTTCCCTCCAGCTGCTCCTTTCCCAATCTTCAGAATAGCCACTAGATCACACCAAGGTGCTACGAACCCAGCACAGTGAAGTCCGCACCACCTGGGAAACAGCCCACCAGACTGAGACACAAGACCTCCAGGTATTCTAAGGTGACCTTACATGCTGCAGCTTTTACACCCTTTGTACCACAGAGAACTTGTGGGGAAGTGGAAGAGATTCAATCAACCAAGAACTCCACCATTCTGTGGCTTTCGTACCATTATTAAATCACTCCCAAGTCTAAGAGAGCAAGGGGACAAAGCAGAGCACTAGCCTTTTAGCAGGGCACAATGGAAAATCCTCTCAGAGGTGTTGCCGGTGTCGAGAGCAGCTGTCTCCCACCTGTAGCTCTCCTCACCCAGCGTTGCTTTTCTTTGCTAACTCCAAAGCATCAGAACACAGCATCTCATACAGACTGAAACATTTAGGCCCATGAATGTTTTTTGGCAGCAAATAACAAAAGATGATAGTTTTCTGACAGTAGGAAAACGTCTAAGTCATCAGACAAATTGACCATTCTTGGTAGGAAAGCTCAAATCACCTGTTTACAGTACCCCCATGTACCTTGGATGTCTTATTTACCCCCCTGGCAGTCACCCAGTTAACCATGCATAGTTCCTACCTTGTAAACTCCTCATGAAGGTTGTTCGGTTCCGATGAATAGTACTTAATTCGAAAATGCAATGTGTACGGAGGTCCAACTAGATGTGCAGAGATTTTAAATGGGGGGCAAAAACAGACAAGCTTACACTAGTGGTTCTGATAAGTCAGAACAACAGCACCACCCTACAACCCCAAACACAACTCCCAACGAACCCCCCCCCACTACAGATATTTTTTTTTATTTGAAACACCTGAATAAGAAAGGTAAGATAAGTAAGGTGAAAAGTGCTGGAGAGGAAGGCACCCATGAGCACAGAAAGCTAACAAATTCCACAAAAGTAGAGTTGCAAGAATTGTTGTTTTCTAATGCTAGAGGCGAATGTTAGGTTTAGCATTCCACGTAACACATAAAATGTTACCCAACTACTGCAAGACTCTGACCAAAGCACCTTTATCTGCTCAAGCTTAATCTTCTAGGCCACAGCCTGCTGGTGTATTAAGTGCTGGAAGAAGACTCTTCTTCCCACCTTTCTAAGGTCTTCTGTAACACCACATCAAGGCAATATACCTGTGTCTATTACTGATTTGATCTACTAAACAACATGCAGCCTAAACTATAATAATTAGAGCTTTGACACTGTCTCCCAACAGTAGCTCCTAAAAGGCAGGTTATACTGCCCTAGGCTGACAGGCACCACTGGCAAGGTCTGCATCAGTGAGGGGATGACTCTTACCTGCTCACTGCTGAGGAAAAAAAAAGGAAAAAAAAAGAGCAATGAGCAACATCCATCATGAAAGAGGAACTGTTCTCAAAGCACCTGCTGAATGCAAGGTTAAGAAAAGTATCCTACTGTGAGACACATCTTCACAGTACTCATCAAATTGCTTCCCTCTTTGGAGTTCCTCAAGGCAGAGCTCGGCCAATTTCTTTTAAAACAGGCTCTTCACAGGTTAAGCACAGACAAAACAGTGCAACTACACCGCTTGATGGTGTTATGGAATTGTGGGTGTTGCACACACATCGCAGAAAGTGCACCTGGAAATCACTTAGTCACTTATAGAAAAATAAATCTGTGATGTGATGTGATAAAAAAGGTGAGAGAAAACCAACCACCAAAACCTGACCCACAGCAGCTACTTGCTATTCCAGCAGGCTGACAGCCACACACCATGGGGTGAAAGCCTCTGAAGAAGACAACTTCACTGCTAATAAAAATTATCAGGATATTTGGATATCTATCGGTAAGAAAGGCAAAGCACCACTGAAGAAATCAATAATCCATCTCTGAGGTCCTACAAAGGGGTCAACATTTCCCTTGCAAAATGCTGTTTTATCTTGCAGAAGCAGTATTATCAGTTGGCCTATGCCTGCTGCCAACCGCAGTATGTAAACAAAACATGTTAGTGCCGATGCCATACTGTACCCAGGCCTGTAACCAGGTTCTCAGAGATGCAGGAGCAACCTGCCAGCCTTAACCAATTTCCAGATAAAAACTTCAGTGGCCAAAGTCAACCCCTCCACCCGAAATGCCCTTTGATGACACAGCAGTTATTTCTGCTAGTTTATTTTCTCTCTATGTGTATATATATGAAAAATAAATATATAAGCTTTTTGAAAAAAAAAAAAAAGAAAGAAAGAAAAGAGTGACCCATTACACAATGAAATTTGGAAAAAAAAACATGGACTCTGATCTGAATCAGAAGCAGTGACAGAAACTGCCATCTGTGTCCAGGCAACCTGATTTTACAGATCAGGCTTAAACTACCTGGCAACCTACTCTGCTTCAGATCAACAGCACGTGTGTAACCAGGGCTACTGAGGGCTGATGTGATCCTTCTAAGTGCTCCTGCATTTAGATGTGATACAGTCAGCCAATTAGCTACTAAACTAAATCTATTTCCTTAGAAATATTTATTCCATTAAAGATCATATTTAAACATGTACAAGTAGTCAAAGTTAAAATTCTTAAAGTAGTAACAAAACAAACAAGCAGAGACATGGTACTTACTTTTTATTTGCTTCTTAATGAATTTTGAATGGTCCAACCAGTGCTAAAAAAAGAAAGTCCACATTTAGAAGCAGTTCCATTTCAAGATTTTGTTGACACAATACAGTAATTACAGGAAAATTTAACAGATAAAAGTATCTTAAAAGGAAATATTGTTGTGTTTATTTGCTAAACTTCTACACATTTGTGAAAGTGTTTATTTGCACATTTACCAGTTCAGCTTTTATCATGGCGGAAAGGTTAACTTATAAATGCATCAGTACTGCCTGGGAAGTTTCACTCTTCCAGAGAGGAAACCTCAAAATTCAAAGCCACAAAGCAATGATGTGTTAAAGAAAATACCTTTTTCTCCCCAGGTTTAACTGTTGTCCAAGTCCCCTGAAGACAAGCAGACTAACTCCCTGGGTTCTCCTCTCACCTTCCCTGCTCCCCGTTTGATGAAGACCTGCCAGATCCAGTACTACCCTGTCTTCCATTATTCCATAGCCAAGTTTTTTCAAGATAAAGATGAAGAATTTAACCTTACTAAAAGCATTTGCAAAACATCAATGCATGCCCCCTTTTAAACTAACAACAAAAGATCTTCAATACATGTGAATAAAATGACAATAAAGTATGCTTCCCAGCAAAGTCTATACACTCCCTCATCAGTGCATGGTGCATCTAAAGAAGAGCAGCAATAAATTCTCTCATGTAAACTTCACTTAAATCTTTGTCTCTGCACAACATCCTACACAAGGCTGCAATGTGATTTGAAGCAACCCTATGTAAATGCTCTTCTTGCACAAGGTACTGAAACAGTATTTGGAATTCTTTGAAATAAAAGGTTTTCTATCTTTATGTAAATATTTATTTTAATATCATAAACTAGGTACCATGGAACAAACTCTTAGAAGAAAACAAACTTTTCCTTCATTCACAAGCCAGCAGTGTGCCCTGGTGGCTAACGGGATCCTGAGGTGCATTAAAGGGAACATGGCCAGCAGGTCAAAGGAGGGGATCCTCCCCCTCTACTCTGCCCTGGTCAGGCCCCACCTGGAGTATTGTGTCCAGTTCTGGGCTCCCTGGTATAAAAAAGACAGGGATCTCCTGGAGAGAGTCCAGAGAAGGGCTACAAAGATGATTAAGGGCCTGGAGCATCTCCCCTATGAGGACAGGCTGAATGAACTGGGGGTGTTCAGCCTTGAGAGAAGATGACTGAGAAGGGATCTCATTGTTTATAAATATCTGAAGTGTGGGACACAGGGGGAAATGGCCAGCCCCTTTTCAGTGGTCTGTGGGGACAGGACAAGGGGCAATGGCTGCAAGTTGGAGCACAGGGAGTTCCATGCCAACATGTGGAAGAACTTTTTCCCAGTGAGGGAGACAGAGCCCTGGGCCCAGGCTGCCCAGGGGGGTGGTGGAGTCTCCTTCTCTGGAGATATTCAAGACCCATCTGGACACCTCCCTGTGTGACCTGTCCTAAGGAAACTGCTTTGGCAGGGGGGGTGGACCCGATGATCTCTTGAGGTCCCTTCCAACCCCTACGATTCTGTGTGATTCATTCCTATCAAAGAATTCATGCTTTCAGAAGGAAACTCTCTGAATGAGTACTTAGAATTCCACCAACACCATGCTACCATGACTAAATAAATGTGAAAAAATATTTGTTGGATAATAATGCTTGCATTTATTTACTAGCCATGTCCTAAGCCAAGGCAAAGATTTATTTATCACAGGTGTAGAAAGGTATAGATTCAAAGTTTGATAATTTACAACCCTGTAGGTAAATAAATCTCACACACAAAAAAGAGAAGACAGAGAAAGACAAATGGAACAGCTATTCTGAAGGTCCTTTTATTTGCATGAGACTTGCTGGACTCCCTTAGGTGAGGCTGCCAAGGAATCCATCCTTACAATCTGAGAAATCTCTACCACAGTGGAAATAAAACATTATAGTACATACAAATTACACGAACGTTACAGCTCATACAAATACATTCCTTAGAGTTGCAAGCAATTTATTCTTCTACTTTGTTGTCCTATGAGGAATTACACCAGAAACCACAGCAGTTCACAGAAGGTTTGGGAAACTTAAAATTTTTGACAAGGAAAAAATATTGACATTGAAACTTCTCTTTGTTTACTGAAATTATACAAGTCTATTACTATCACATCTCCAGGGCAGATGAATTTTTTATGCTTCAAATACCTCGTTACAAAAATGTCTCTCCCCTCAATATTTATTTTGGCTAAAGATAAACCACTCAAACATACTGATTCCATCAAGAGTTCAGCTTCATGTTAATAAGGTTGAACATGAATAACGCCCATATTACAGGCAAAAAAACCCCTCCAACAACGTTTAATCTGTTGGTCACGTTACTACAATGTTCAGAAATAGACACTGCACAACCCAAACTACAAAAATTCCCAGTGGAGTAACAGCTGATACTCCCAATCTTGGAATACGGTGTTCTAGGTATATTAAAGCTCAAGTAACAAACTTCAGTATTTGTAAGTGCATATACTGCAAAGCAGGTTTAAAAATCACTAAAATAGCTAGGAACTACTTGCACGGACCATTAAATAAGACTATAGCCTAGACAGGAAACCACCATTCATTCTTGGTGCTCTCAGCCCCTGTGACTGTAGCTCTGCCCATCTTGTGCTCTGGCTAAATGACTGTACATTGCTTCAGGAGCTGACATCACCAAAGAGATTTAACTGAGGATCTCACAGCACAGGGCTGAGACTTACCACAGTCATTTCAATTCTACAATGCCACATTCCCCATATCCATGCTAGACTCAGAAGTATCAGTGCAGAATGGGGAGGAGGAAAGGGATTAATTGGTTTGGGATTGGTTTGATCTGGTTTGGGATAGGAAGACAGCGAGCTACTTTGCCCACAGTAAGGGGGAAAAAAACCCAAACCCAGTCAAACTGCAGGGACTCAAGATTCTTTGATCTAACTTAACTGCCTGACCACATTATCAAGAGCATTGTCCAAATGCTTCTTAAACTGTGACAGGCTTGGGTCATCAGCCTCCTCTTTAGGAAGCTTGTTCCAGTGTTTCACCACCCTCTCAGTATGTAAATGCTTCCTATCGTTCAGTCTAAACCTCCCCTGGTGCAGCTTTGAATCATTCCCATGAGTCTTATTACTGGATACTGGGGTATCAGCACCTCCTTCTCCAGTTCCCTTACTCAGGAAGCTGGAGAGAGCAGTGAAGCTGCTCCTTTTCTTTTGTCAGGTTAAGTGGAAATTCAAATGCTGGATTAATTTGTTCAATCCCAGCATAATTTCTTTGCTTTGCCAAATGAATAACATTTTCTATGGTATTAACCGACACAAACAGTAGTTGCTGGTTGGGATTTGTGTGTTGAAAACACACACCAATCAGTTCCACATGAAAAAAACATCATTTTTAAAAAATTATTTCTTAAAATACCAGAAGCACATATCTATCTCTGCATGCTCTCCTGTTGATCACTCACTTTATTTACTGAAGATGAAAGAATAAGTACTTCAACACTTTGCTAGTGGTAGTAACCAGTATTTGCTCAAAAAGTCACACAGAATGGGAAAGATATATTTATCTCAAGAAATAGAAGATAAACTATAGCTACTGGAGCGGTCCACATAAGGACCACAGTGACTGCCAAATGAAGACTGAAAGGGGGAGTACCACAGGTTGACACAAACTCATCACACACCTGAGCTTTGCAAATTCCACTGCCTCTCTACTTGCTTCCTAAAAGAATGAAAAATCCTTGTCTTGATCTATACAGCTCTCAAAGGTGATCTGAAAAGAAAAAAAATGCATTTGACCCTTTTTGGCTGGCTTGCTTTGCTAGTTTGAAATGCATGAAGAATGTCTTGACTAGACTGTTTTCTCTTATGCCTATTTACACACAAGTATCAGTCAGAGGAAGCCCATTCTCACTGGAAGTTTTATTTGCTCTCTGACAAATACTGCCCAAGTACTTTCTCAAGCCTTCCCTGGATGTACAGGAGGGAAAACGGTGCCAAATGTTCAGTTTAAAAGGTGGTGTGCTAAACAAAAGCTGGTACCATTATAACTCAAAGTCAGTTATCCCTTCAACTGTCATCGCGCTGTCTGATTTCTTAGGCACATGAATCCTACCAAGCTGTTTGCCATTAGCCACATGGCCTTCTCAAGCAGAGGGGAGAAAAGTCTATGTTAACACACGGGAGGAAGGAATCACTAAGCCCAAATCAATTAAACCCCTACCCACTAACAGCAGTTTGGGGACTTCAGACATATAAAAGTAATAAAAGAGAAAAGGACCTTTCCTTCTTTCTTCTGAGGGTCACCTTTTAAATATTGTTATGGAGTAACAGAAATCTAAATGGGAAAGTGGGATCATATAGAGACTCCTGGACTATACAAACACATACTTAGAAACAACCTAAGTTCCCAAGAGCCCACAGCTTAAAATGACAAGAATGTTCTTTACACTCACATACGTGTCTTACATATAAAAGGTGATTCATCCTAGAAAGTTACATTCCTCTTGAAAATGCAGATGGAGAGAAAACCTGCTTTTAGATAAATTGCTCAGATACTACTCAAAGCAGGGGTGATACTGGGTAGTATGTTCAACAGGAAGCAGGACGATGGGACACAATGCACCTCTGCAGGGTTACTAGTGACTTCATACTGCAGAGAGAGAGAGCAGGAGCAAGCTGGGGCACAGAAAGGGATTCCTAAACTGCCTGGATAAATTATTTAAATAAGGATTCTGGGAGATTAACATGGACAGTTACAGCACTCCCAAACTACAGGCTGAGCCTCAAGGATAGGGGAGGAGAACACTTGGCTTCCATTGGGCTGCTGCACCAGGGTGACAGGAGTAGATGCTCAGGGCTTGGGGCCTGCAGGTTTTTTTTTGGACTTTGATTTCCAATGGGGCCCTGAGCAGTGAGAAGCCTTTGAACAGATCGAGCAGGAGACAGTCCATGCAGTAGCCCTTGGGCCCATCCGGACAGGTACAGATGTAAAGAATGGGCTCTACATTGCAGCTGAGGAGAATGGCCCTGCCTGGAGTCGCTGGCAGAAAGCACCAGGGGATACTCGAGGCCGACCCCTGGGGTTTTGGAGTCAGGGCTACAGAGGATCCGAGGCCCAATACACTCCAACAGAAAAGGAAATACTGGCAGCATATGAAGGGGCTCGAGCTACTTCAGAAGTGATTGGAACTGAAGCCCAGTATAATTTCTGGATACAAAGCAGCACACCGGAATGCAACAAGACTAAACCACGGTGTTCATGAGTAAAGTCTTGCCTTTCCCTGAGTCCCTGTCTGAGTCCCCACAGAGCCATCTCAGAAGCATCCTGATACGTGACATTGGTTATCTGCAGTCAGGCAGACTACACATGAATAGTAGAGAGCAATATGGACATCCTTCCTTCAACACCATTATCCTATCTTAATTCAAATACACATTATAACCTACTTCAGCCCAAGGAATATTTTGCTTCGCAGGGCTGAGATGAAAGAAGCAGAACTTGTAATTGAACATGAACACAGATAATTCACTACAACACAATACAATAGGACATAGAACATTACTCCCTTTCTCTTCTCAGCAGTAAAACTGTGTAACACAGGGAAGTGAGACTAAACCACAAAATTATATTTAAAAATTTCCCCTTGTAGCATAACTCTCATTAGATTTATTTTATCCAGTCCCATTGTGGTTTTGCACCAGCCAGCAGCACGCAGCCACCTGCTTACTCCCCTGCGGCAGGATGGGGGAGATAATTGGACAATTGAAAGGGAAAACACTCACGGGTTGAGACAAAGACAAATTCAGTATGTAAAGCAAGAGCCATGTGCACAAGCAAAACAAAACAAGGAATTCAAGGGGTCCTCAGCACCCACAACCCTCCGCCTTGTTGATTGGCAAGGGTTGCATGGGCCCTTCTCATCCATCCCCCTCCAACCCCTCCACCTCTTCTGCACCGAGCAGAGGAGGGAGAGGGCCTGGCTTTCATCAAGCATCTACCTTCCCCTTATGGCAAGGGACATCCCCATCAGCTGTCCTGCCCTTTACAGCTGCTGTGGTTTAGCTCCAGTGGCAGCTAAGCACCATGCAGCCACTTGCTCACTTCTCCTAAACCTTGGTGGGATGGGGAGGAGAATCAGAAGACAAGCATTGCAAACATTGTGGGTTGGGATGAGGACAGTTTACTGGGACAGCAAAGGAAGAGGAAAATAGCCACAAGAATACTTCCACAAGAATACACAAAGTAGATAACAGACAATGCAATTTGCTCATCTGATGATGACTGGACACCCATCTGATGATGACTGGAAACCCATCTCACCCCATAGCCACTGCTGTCCCCAGCCAGATCCCTCTATTTGTTAAGCAATTCATATGGTACAGAATACTCCTTTGTCTAGTTTGGGTCACCTATCCTGGCTGTGTCCCATAGTCCCAGCTTCTTGTGAAAATTAAGAATCACAGAATCACAAGGTTGAAAAAGACCTTCAAGATCATTGAGTCCAACCATTCGTGTCCTATGCTAAACCAAATCTCTAAGTACCTCATCTACTTGTCTTTTAAACACATCCAGGGATGGTGACTCAACCCCCTCCCTGGGCAGCCTGTTCCACATCCCAACAACTCTTTCAGTGAAGAATTTTTTCCTAACATCTAATCTGAACCTGAAACCCTATCCTAGCTGAAAACCAGAACATTATCCACCCCTTATTCTATACCATCTACATTATGCCCAGATCCTATGCTCTCCAATTCATCACCACCACTTTCACCTGTGAGAGCACACCAACCACGTTGCAGGAGCACCTCATGCCTCCCTACTGGAGCAATAACATCAAATTACCTTTAATTCTTTAGCCTGTACACAAACACTCAAAAATGAGTGATAGCATTTGTAACAAAAAGGTGACAGACCTGTGGAAGAAAACTAAGGAAAGATGCTTATGCTTTGACTCTGCAGAAAGATAAAAGAAAACTTTTGGTTCTCCCAAATAGTCTGGCGATTTGACTTCTCTCCATTGAGAAGGTAGGTGAAGAAGCATCACCGATAGATAGCATTGTAACCACCTGCCCCATATAGCTGCTTCTCAAATTCTGTGCCATGGGAATTCTCTCCAGCTCTCCTGGTGACTGCAAGTTCTACTAGAAGACTAAGAATTTGAGATGTTCTGGGAATTTGTGTTTTAGAGTCCCTCACAGAATGTTCACAGGCTACGGTACAGCTTTGGACGAAAGTTGGATGTAGTCCTTCATGAAGTGTTCCACAACTCTAGGAATCAGCCACATTGCCTTTGTCCAGCTATCTAACAGGCACTCATATCACTGTCACTCATAGCAACTGAAGCACTACAGGACACTCTTATCCCTACAGCTCCAGGTACTTCCCAGCTGGTATTTGTTGTTCTGGGCTACAATGCACCGGCACACATCATGCAATGACCACGGCCCCAAAGAGCTCATCATCCAGAGAAACAAGAGAGATTCAGGGAGAGAAAAGAGTTCACAAATTAATTTAGTGGTTTATTCATGGGGAAATGCAATGTTTCTACCAGAACCAGAAAAGCAAACCTTTTTGCATTACCAAAATGTTTATCAGTCTGCCTTTCACCTAACAATGTATTGAACAGTAATGCTTGTCCCTAATTTTGTTCTGGCTAATGAGCACTAATGAGTTGTTACCGTATTATGCAGTACATAAGGAAAAAGACTCCTGGATATCAGACTATGAGGCTAATTGACTGGTTTGAGCTGCTCATTTTTCCACACCCCTCACACCCTTAAGTTGTAGCATTAATACCAAAATCAAGCAGATGAAAGAACTCTTGATTTGAATGACAATGAGCCTTTATAAGAAAATCCAGATCCGGCAGAGGCAATCAGGAAGCGCCAAGTCCCTCCGAGGCCCGGACCCAGTACTCGATGAAACATGCAGAAGTCTAGTTCATGGTGTGTAAAGGAAAAAAAAAGGCATTTGGGTATTATTCTTCATTGTCCAGCTTGCTTCACCCCACACCCTCACACTGCATTGTTGAAAACTTAATGTGGTGAAGCACACGTGATCCTGATCCTCCCAGAAAAACCTGCCCACACGTTCGCCTTCCAGAGAGGTGAGGATCTCAGTGTCCAGATCAGGGGTTCGTGACACACCATGCTGCTGGCTAAGCCAGTCTGGGCAACACAGTTCTTGTGTCTTCCCTCCCATCTCCTCCTCCCATTTTTGTACTTGGAACACTGCTTTCACAAAATCCTATTTTGTTTTCTACACACCCTTCTCCACCTTCTTCCTCCACTGCCTTCTTGCCTCTCACAGCATATTATTCAAAACTCATTTTAGGAATCTGTCACCATTAAGAAGTTCAGATAAAAACACAGCTTGTCAGGAAATTCCCTGTAGGTTGGTCCTGGCCCCCATTTCCCCAGGGAGCCCTGGTCCCCACTGTAGCTACAGGCACCCATAGGAGGCCTGGGCTGTCCTCACACAGGTAGGAGGCCCAGGCTGTCCTCACACAGAAGCCTTTCTGTGCCCATGCTGTAACTCCAGCATTTCCCAGTGCCAGACATGCTGGGCATGTGTACACATGCTCAAAATGGCACAATGGGCACAGAGCACAATGTATCTATCTCCCCAGCTGAGAAAGTCTGTTCTGTGTGGACTTTACATCAAGGGGCCTTTGTGGTATTAGAGATCAGACAAAGAACTTGAACTTAGAGGATCATTGAAGAAAAGTGGTATTTTAATTCTTTTGCTTCCATGCATTCCCAACTAAAGTTTCATGCCCCAAGGATTATAACAGCCAACTTGCTAAAAACAAAACCAAACAAAATATTTCAAGATTAATCTTAAATCCTCTTCCCCTTTAATTATTCTATTTCTTGTGATCAGAAACATAATTATGAGGGAAACAGAAGCAAATTCCAGGCTAATCAACATGGGCACTGTTGTTGCCGCAAAGCAGGGGTGGACTGGAAGGGTATCCACATTTTGCTGTCACCAAACAACTGGAACAAAGAAGGCAGCATATCCTGAGAGTATCCTAAAGTATGTTGCAGCTCATAAGGAACTGTAAACCACAGAAGACCTTTTTCTTACAATGATCTAGGTAGAATAAGAGACAACGGACAAGTTTGAGCAGGAGATGAGTAAACATTAGCTACCAGAAGCCTAAAATAATTGTTAAGTACCCAAACCAACCATAGAACATCTTGCACACAAACAGTTGCTGCGAAGATCAATAACATTGCTGATTTGTGATAAAGGGTTAAGGAAGACTTCCTAACAGGATGGTTTGAAGTGCCAGAGGTGACCTCACATAAACAATGCCTCATTTGAACAACTCTGCCTCACTGATAAAGAGGAAACATCAACTGAGACATGTAAGTTTGAGTCTAACACCATATTTTGAGTAAATTATGCACTCAAGGACTATGTGCTTTGTGAAAATAACATTATTTCTTTGACGACTTCCAGCCCCTCTCCCCCCATCGGTTTGATAAACTCCTTATCAGTTCAATGAATTCCTTGCTTGTCTCATAATTGGTCCTAAATTCAGGCAAAGTGTTTAATTGTAGCTAGTTTGAGCTCCCCCTTGTCTTTGAAAGTATACAAAATCTGCTGAGACCAAACTTGTAGTTTGGAGCAGAGTCAAGGGGTAACTGAGTCTGCGCAAAACAGAAGGTTACTTGTGGTGACAAAGAGGAGCCATCCAACTTCATCCCCACGACCCCAGATGACCACCACCATGAGCCAGTGCGCAGACGCATTTGGGAGGAGTTTACGGAAACCACTTCTTGGAACTCATTTTAATACGAAGCGGGACAGGTTATGAATATGTACAGGTGTATGAGGTAACCTAACGAATACATAGCATTGAACTGTATATAAGGAAGAAGAACTGCTACATTAGTGTGCACGTCCACAGNGTTAAATAAAGTGACCTAAACCTTAACTCCATTTTGAGTCTTAATTCTGTTCCCGAGAATTGTGAAGACCTGGTCACGATAAAGCACCTAATTGAACATCACTCAGGGTTTAAGCTCAGCCGCCCCCAGCTACCCAGAGCAATCTGAGGTCAGTTGGAATGCAAGGGGGTTTAACCTCTGCCAAAGCAGTCTATCTGGTTGCGGATCGCAACACTACGGCTAATGGTTAAGACCAACAGGTGCCTACCGAGTTGTTCTATCACTCCCCTTCGTCAGCAGGACAAGAAGGGGAGAAAAATAATAAGAAAAATCAGACTTGTGGTCAAAATAAAGGCAGTTTAAAGCAACAAAAGGTCACATATGGAAGAAAAGCAAAAATGAAAGATTATTCTCTACTTCCAATCAGCAGGTGACATTCAGCCACTTCCCAGGAAGCAAGGGTTCAGTACACATAGTGGTTGCTCCACTATTGTAAAAACTAACGTCCCCACTTCCTCCCCCTATTTCTCAGCTTGTTATTTTGAACCTCAACTACAGCTTTCAAGGCTTCCTGCTTTGCTAGAATACTTAGATCATAATAAAAGTAATTAAAAACCCAATAAGCTTCAAATTTCCTCTAAACTGCTGCAGAGATCTCCTACATAAGAGTGGCACTACTTCCACGTTTAAGTCCTGTAACAGCTGAACAAGAGATGATTTCTTTGATTCTCATTTTCTTCCTTCACTCCTCCTTTCCTTCTCTCTCTTCCCTCCCTTCCACAAACAGGAGGGACAGAAAAGCAGAGCAAGGTTTTTATTACAAAACAATGGAAACATTTGAAGGACTTTACCATGTCCCCAGACTTGCTATAGATGTTCTAAAGCAGGGGTCTCCAACCTTTTCTGATGGTGTAAGAAGTACGTTTTTGACCACAATCTTCCAAAATATGTCTATTTATTTATAAGTTATATACATCGCCCTGTATTACTATATTATGCACATTATAAAACACACACAAAATCAGGAATTAAAAAAGGATGAGAATGATGAAAGAGCCACCACAGGAACAGATGCAGAGCACTAAGTCATAGCATCATAGAATCATAGGGGTTGGAAGGGACTTCAAGAGATCATTGGGTCCAACCCCCCTGCCAAAGCAGCTCCCTAGCTCATACTGCACAGGGAGGCATCCAAATGGGTCTTGAATATCTCCAGAGAAGGAGACTCCACAACCCCCCGGGCAGCCTGTGCCAGGGCTCTGTCACCCTCACTGGGAAAAAGTTCTTCCAAATGTTGGTGCAGAACTTTCTGTGCTCCAACTTGCAGCTTATAGTTGCTGGAATCCTCCTTTTTGCCCTTTTTAAAGACTGGAGTGACCTTGGCTATCCTCCAGTCTTCGGGCTCTTCTCCTGTTCTCCAAGACCTGTCGAAGATGATAGAGAGCGGCTCCGCAATCACCTCTGCCAGCTCCCTCAGCACACATGGATGCATCCCATCCGGCCCCATGGATTTGTGTGCATCAATCCCTTTGAGTCACTCCTGGACCACCCCCACCTCAACCAGAGGCAAGCTCTTCATTTCCCTAACTCTATTACTTTCTTCCAGTGTCTGTGGGTCCCGAGGGACCTTTGCAGTGAAGACCGAAGCAAAGAAGGCATTCAGTATCTCCACCTTCTCAGCATCCCCCGTTACCAGGACACCCGCCTTGTTCAGCAAGGGACCCACATTATCCCTGGTCATCCTCTCACTATTCATATATCTAAAAAAACCCTTTTTATTACCCTTTATGTCCCTTGCCAGTTTCAATTCCAAGCGGGCTTTAGCCTTCCTAGTTGTGTCCCTACAGGCCCTGACAACATCCCTATATTCTTCCAGGCGCTCAGACCCATTTTCCACAATTCATAGACCACCTGCTTCCCTTTGAGTTTACTCATAAGCTCCCTGCTCTTTGTGAGTTTTGTTACTGAGTCTGCTAGAAAAACAGTTGGTCCGAAGCATAATAATGCAACTGTAGTAAGATGCAGTTTTCTTCCTCACTATAACATATAAATTGTTATCAGTCAAGGTGCTGAGCATCAGCAGGCAATGTGTGTGCTGCTTTTTAAAACCTTGCAAATAAATGTTTTCCACTAGATCAAGTTCTTCAACACACAATACCTAACCACTTCCCTCCCCCAGGCATTTCTACTTCTGGAGTTAATACCACATAATTTGAAATACACTAGTGCACAAAGCTTTGCTTTAGAGTAAACTCCTAGATGATTGTCTACATCCTTCTATTCATGGATATCTTAAAAGAACAGAGGGGTCCTGGTTCAGCCCCAGGCAGCAGCTGAGCACCACGCACCCAGCTTGCTCACCCCTTCCGTGGGAGGAGAAAGACAGAGCCCCTGTGGGTTGGGATAAGGACAGTTGCTGACACAGCACTGTGAAAGGGGAGTAACAGAGCCCGGGCCAGAATACGCACACACAGTGATAACACAGAGCACTTTACCTACCGGATGAGCTGATAACACACAGCACTGCACCTACACAACAACCAGTATGAGGACTGACCACACTCGGACTGTCGCAGAGCTGCATGGACCTGCCCCTCCCTGACCAGCCACTTTTACTGGGGTGTGATGTCACCTGGTGTGGAAAACAGCCTGGGCTAACAGCTCACCTGTGCTGGCTGCTTCGGGAAGGTAACTGGCTTGGCTAGAATCAGGACACAAGATACAAACTGATGCAGAGTTCACTGAACAGGCTTTACGGTATTTTCTGCCTTACTGCTGACAACTGCCCTTCATAGCTTTATGGTTTTTAGGTCTATAAAAGCAACCTGGGGTTTTTTTCTTCTGAGGGATTGGGGGTGGGACAGTGGTGCAGTGGGGAGTGGTGGTACTAAACTGTTCAGACAAATAAAGTGGGTTTTGTTTGTTTGCTTGCTTTTCCTTTCATTGAAAGCAGATAAGCTTTAATTATGAGTTCCTTATCAACGCTGCTTGTACAGACTCTTAGCCAAGTTACAGGACTGCAAGAAGCAGTGCATTCAAAAGCTGCTGGCCTTGGAGCACACAGAAACAACCTCCACTATTCAAGACCATTCTGTGCTCTTATTTCTAATGGTTTCTTAAAGATGCTTAGCATTTAACAACACCTAATAAAGACAAAGGCTTACGTGTTTATATAACTTTATCCTGCAATTGCCCCTGTGTGGGCTGACACTAAGCAGATGCACATGGAGGCTATGCGTTAATTATTATGCAAATGAAATGAGTGGGTCACAAGTTCAAAACAGACCAAGGAAGGCTGTTAATGTCTGGAACCTTTGCGCACAGGGTACTGGAGAAGATACAAGCTTGTGCCTTGAACCTCACTAAGCTCTACTTTCTGCCCAGTTTGAGCCAGATGAAAAACCCCCACAAAAACCCTAAGTGAAATGAGAGCTTTTAGCTTTGCACTCCTATAGAGGTGAAGAACTCTGCTTCCAACACTCTTCTTAATCCAGGAAACCATAACTCTACTACCAAAGCCCAGCAACCAGAATTGTTTTTTCTAGCTCCCCCAGAAGTTCATAGCCCTTATCCCTTCATAGCCCTTATAACTGTAGATGCCATGACATCCTTCCTCCCCAATACAGAGGAAAGAACTAGCATACAAAGCAAGCCAAAACACTTGCATATATAGGCACATTTTGCCCTGAACACCAGGGACAGAACTCCTTACAGAAAACATGTACCTCACATCTCTGATTCATCTTTCTCACGATTCAGAACCACCCTTCGGTTTTGGAATATACAAGAAAATGACCATTCTTTTTGTCCTCATCCAGGTCTTCTGATCTGCCTTAATTTTTGTGAAGAAAGGATTTTTTTCTCCCATTCTGCTTCCCTACTTTCAAAACATTACAAAACTCTTTGCTAAGTAACTACTCCTGACTGTCAAGTTCCCAATTAAGAGGATTTCACAATTAGTGACAAAATCATCTATTTTTCCTACTATGAGCAGGCTTTATTAGCTGTGTCCTTATAATCAGCTCCATCACAAAAAAGACACACAATTTATCAGTATCACAAACTAAACTTCCTAAAAAAGATACCCTAAAAGCAAACACTTATAATCCAAATCTCTATATTCTCCATCCACAAACCCACATTGCCATCATACCAATACCTCAGCACATAAAGTGAACAGTCAAAGGAAAAGATTAAACATAGAGCAATATACTGGAACCGTAAGGTTGCAGTCTTTTAGCCCTATCTTATTAGTATATCTACCTACCTGCATCTGTAAATAAGTTGGTTTTATGTTGGTTTGGGGCTTTTTTTTAAACCTCTAGATGCTGGGGGTCATCAGATAGACAGAAGGAAAATTGTTCTCTACAGCAAATGAAACAATCTACAGAGCAATGTAATTTGTGCAGAGAACAGCAAAGGTAGGAGTTATAAGAAACCCTTGCTTGCAAGAAATTTAACCTATTTTTAACACCACAAGCCCACTAAAGTACATTTTTCTTTACCCACAATTATTGCTTTTGCACTTATGTATTATCGAGTCATATGCATATCACACAAAATGACTCTATTAATTTAGTGTACTTGCCTTTATATCCAAAACCCAAACATAATTATCAATTGGTTGCCTACATCTCTCCATGAAACTGAGTAACACACCTGGAATACGCAACACAAACTATGGCAGAACATAAAAATTAACTGAAGTTCTACTTACTGTAACCTGGGAAGCATCCATGAATTGTAGGCCAAAGTAATCTGTTTCCACAAGGTCCAAGTGATACACAATCTGGTCAAACAATTCCTGTCCCTTTGCATTTTTCTGTAACAGAAAAGAAAATGGGTTGGGTTTTTTTGTGGATGGGTGTGGGTTTATTTGGTTTCTTTTTAAGTTCAGATGGGGGACGGGACATGCACAATAGAAAATAACATCTAAAGAGCAATTCTTTATTCTAAATAATTGCATTGACATTCCTTTTATTTTCTCCATGAAAGATACAGGGACACGTTGTTCCCTGTCTGCAGCATTCCAACAAGCATCAGACTTTGCTCTCAAAGAAAACTTTCAAAGTTTGCTGTAACTCAATGTGTAGGAGAAAAAGGAAAGGTGTATGTCTTGTAAGTGTCCTAAGTCATGGAGCCAACCTTGTAAAGCCCAGGAAGCCAAATTCTCCAGTAAAACCTTGCTTGACACACTGTCTGAGATCTGCTGGCTCTTATCATATAACTACAGTCATGCAGCTGCAAAATAAATTGTGAACAGCTTGAATACTTGAAGAGTATTGTGGAGAGCACTGTGAAGAAACTTCATATGATTTGATTAAAAAACTCTCAATAATCTGGCTAATTGCACTTACGTTTATATCCTTTGAAGACACACACACACACACACAAGCAGCTGCAATTCTTTACTTGGCATGCTGTTCAAACACACAAGCACAGGAACAAAACTAACCCAAATCACAGGCTACACTAACCAGTAGAAAACCTAGCTGATCTTAAAGCTAGGCTGCATTGCCCTGCGTACTTTAAGCCAAAAATTTTGGTACCCAGTGCTTCATCTTCAAATGTGAGAAGCAGCAAAGTTTGGAGGTTATAGGCATGTAGGAGTTTTTCATGCAAACACTGTTGTGTTACTTGGAACAAAGTTTTCAAGTTCCCGAACAACAACAACAACAAAAGAAACCAAACCAACACAAATTGTAGCAAAATTCACTGATTTCAGCTGAAGAATAGCTAAATAGAGTTCAACAACTTCAGTTTGGCCTCATGCACAAAAGCATCAACTGTAACAAGCAGAACTCCTGTCCAGGACTCCAAGCTGGAGTCTTCTCCAGCAAAACACAAGATAAAGAGTTTCACTTCTCTCTATTTTTCCAAGAGGGTCAAAGCAAGCTTAGGTGGAGGCAGCAAGTTTTGAGGTTTTGGGTTTGTTTGTTTGGTGGTGTATGAGAATACAACAGCTGCTTAATGCAATACATTGCTAGGAAACCATCATCTTTAGATGTACAATTGTTACAAACCCAACAAAAAGTTTACCAAAATGTATCCAGGACATATTTTCTCCTATGTAGTAAATTCAGCACTTGGTAAAAGAAACAAAACCAAAGTAAAACAGAATTTAAAGTGATTTTGCTCGAATGAGGGAGGAGAAAAATCTCCAAAGCAAAAAAGAAAAGGGAAATGGCAAGACATGAGAAATTCACAAAACTAGGAAACAGGATTTGATGCCCTATGACCATTCTATTCCTGGTGGCTTGTTTTATGGCATTAACCATACCAGTATGTTTATCTTCAACAGCCACACACCCAATAGAAACCAGAGAGCGCACACTCCACCTTCTGTACCCAAATAGTAGTTAATGTTCAACATGTGTGTTACACAGAGAATGGCTCTGTACTGCACGGCCAGACCATAAAACACAGTGTTACATACATAGCTTACAGGAGATTATAACATTTAACTTGTCACTAAACGAGCTTTCCCAGCAACTGATACCACTTAGATGATAAAGCTGCTGCAGCCAACAACTTGCTGACAAAAAACTTCCTTTGAGATGTGACACTAAAGGGGGAGATAAGCGTGACTGACTCCTTTCCTCTGCTAACAGTGAAGGATGACCTGCTCTCCTGCTTCCTGCCGTTTCACCACCTGACAATCTAGGGAGTCGAGATTGCAAACTGGTAACCTGGTACCTGTGAACTGAATGGAATGGGTAGTACAGGCCAAATAGAAGGGGTTTTCCTCAGGAATCACATATGTACGCCCACACATTTAAAAGTGGTCTCTAATTTTCATAGTCTTTCCCTCCTCCTCTCCTTCTAGATAACACAGAAGCTGAAAAAAAAGAAAGCTTCCTCTATCAAAACTTGGTGCAACATGAAGACTATGAAACAGGTCATACAAGACATTTTTCACATTAGATCCAATCAGTTGGAACTTAACAAATCATACTTTCTCTACAGACCCTCATCTTGCACATATTTTTGGAAGATGTGTAAAAAAAAAGAAGGCAACCTTAAACTAGGAATGCTTTACAGTCCTACCTTGCTAGACAGATGGTTCAGAACTGTCAGGTGTAAAAGGCCTGCATAACTTCTGTCTCAAAAAAGGGAGTATATGGCAACAAACGATATACACATACCATTTTATATATATATAGTTACTACTTTGTTGTTATGAAAGGTGCTATAACTGGGAACAGCAATGTAAGGAAGCTGCAAAACCTTGCATGGGTTTTGGATTTTGGTTTTGTTTAAAAAACAAAAGCAAACAAACAAACAAACAAACCAACAATTAAATCACTGCCAGAACTTGTGTGAGCACCATGAGATCTCACAGGCAAATGCTGGGAGGGAAATTTCAGATGTCTGCCTTAAGAACAAAACTGCAGCCGCGACCCAAGGTAAAACTGAACTAGCACGAGGCAGTCACTTGTGTTCCATCTGACTCTTTGTCCTTGAAGGGAAGAAATGCAGGTTGGGAAGGTCCATGATAATGAAGAACTACTGAAAGAAGGGAGGAAAGAAACAAAAGGGAAGGAAGAAAAAAGCAAAAGGTGTTTCTCAGGTCAGTCAGCCTCATGCTGCCTGACAGGCACGCCAGCTTCTTGCATTCTGTAGCTGGGAAGCCCTTCTCAAATATCCCTTCACTGTATTTTCTTTGGGACTGAGAATCATGGCATCAGAGAGAATTTCTACGTTTAATGAGGACTTCTTGCTGGGTCCTCCTACGACAACTGAAATTGGCATGGGTATAAAGCACCTTGTAGAAGCCACAGTGACACCTACATGGCCCATATTTCAAGTAGGCTAAATTTTTAGCTGCCAAAGACTTCGTGTCTCAGGGAATCTATGGAAACTCTCAGCTAAAACCTGACAAACCAAGGATTAACTTCTCCGATGAGAAACTCCTCCAGACTTGACATGTGAATAGACAAGAGGTGTTAACCTGCTTCTGGCAGACATGAAGGGCAAACACATCAGCCTGGGACATTTTACACCTAACAGCTCTGTCCGAACAAGCTGATCAGTGTTGATTTGAGCTGCTGCAGAACTGTTTAAAAGGTTCTGCTGAAGGGCATGAGAAGGGGACACAGAAGCCAGAGAAGTCCCAGTTTACTGCAGATACAGTGGAAGAATCCTATTGATCAGCCTCAGAGCACACAGAGCAAAGCTAGAGAGTTTCTCTGTATACCTTCCCCCAAACTGAAGTGCTGTATGTAGCAACCAAGCACAGCACATCATACAAACCCAGGTGGAGTGGCTGAAATTGTTCAGTCACACTAGAGAGAGTTCAGATTACAGCAATACAAATGAACTATTAACAGATTTCAGAAATAGATGAAGTTGTGCTTGGGAAAACAACCCACTGAATAGGTCAGGAGTACACAAAATAGCCTACAAATCGACTAAACAACAAAAGAAAACAAACAAAAAAATAAATTCCTGCTAAGAAAAAAGCCAAAGCCAATGAACCATAATGTGTCCCAAAGTGAATACTGGGAAGTAGCAGAAGTAGGTAGGGAGGGCATGTCTAGTTTCTTTTTTCTAAAGAAAACACAGGATTATGTATTGTGCAATACAACACATTTTTTGCAGAGTGGGCTGCTATGATCTCATGGACACAGACACCAGGTGTGAGCTTCTAGTAAGTTAGCAAAGGAGCACTTGTAACTAGTCATCCTCAGCTCTGCAGCTCAATTACAACGGTGTCAGTGTTTCCTCTCCATGGCATTTCCTGCAACAGGGTGCAACAGTATGTTCTGCTTGGTCCTCTTGGACATGAACTGATAGTAACTCATTTTTTCATCTAAAACCAAAGCTTTACTGCTGGCCATACAGCTTATCAATGAGAACTTTGCTTTTTAACAGTTACTGGCAATGTTGTTTCCCAAGATTTCAGACATACTACTAAACATGCATAAAGCCACCCAGGCTTCTAATTAGTCTTGATCCTGGTGCTTATTATCATCTGTCTGGACAGATGATTTCTGGATGATTTCTTTCTTCTAGACAGACAAACCCTTAGTTTTTCAAACACATTCACCTGCACTGAAAGAAAGCAGTATTTGCATAATATTAAGCATAAGGATGCAACTCTGTCTACATTCTTAGAAATCAGTTAATTAAGTCCCTTGGGAAGAGTGTGGGACAGATACCACCCTCTGCATCTTCTAAGCTTGATCACTGGGGGATACATGACTACAGTCAAGTCATCCTTTGGATCGTGAATCTTGTAGGCACATCGGAGTTAGTTCAGAACAAAAGAAGAGCTGCATACTGTACAGCACAATTGCTATGATATCCAACAGCTTCAGCCAAGTCCACAGTTGAGTCCCTGGCTTGCAAAGGCTGCACAGAAAACCATGCTATTCAGCCCAGAAATGCCGCTGCAGTTTTCATGCTGCCATCCAGAGATGCCACTACAGAAAGCATGCTGCTCTCTGCAAACTAGTCATGACCTTGGTGCCTGTACCACCCTCCCCCAGGGGACCTAATGAACAGATTTGTAGGAATATGGAGTGAGTTGCTCTTCTGTGCTTACAATTATGCAAGTAGTGCTTTCTTTCGATTACAATAATTTGGAGAGCAGCATAGGTGAGAGGGACCTGGGGGTCCTGGTGGACAGCAGGATGACCATGAGGCCAGCAATGTGCCCTCGTGGCTAAGGCAACCAATGGCATCCTGGGGCGTGTTAGAAGGCGTGCAGTTAATAGGTTAAGAGAGGTCCTTCTACCCCACCCCTCTGCTCTCCCCTGGTGAGACTGCACTCTCCAGTTCTGGGACCCTCAGTTCAAGAAGGACACAGAACTCCTTTAAAGAGTCCAGCACAGGGCCACCAAGGTGATTAAGGGAGTGGAACACCTTCCTTATGAGGAGAGGCTGAGGGAGCTGGGCCTCTTTCACTTGGAGTAGACTGAGGGGTGACCTTGTTAATGTTTATAAATATGTAAAGGGCCAGAGTCAGGAGGATGGAGCCAGGCTCTTCTCAGTGATGGCCAGCAATAGGACAAGGGGCAACAGGTACAAGCTGGAGCATAAGAAGTTTCATGTGAAAGCAAGGAGAAATGTTTTCACTGTGAGGGTGACGGAGCACTGGCACAGGCTGCCCATAGAGGCTGTGGAGTCTCCTCTTCTGGAGACATTCAAAACCCTCTTGGACACATTCATGTGTGACCTAACCTAGGTGAGACCCTGCTCTGGCAGGGGGGTTGGACTAGATCCCTTCCAACTCCTAGTGTTCTGTGATTCTGTGAAGCCAATGTTAAGACTAAATGAAAAGCAAAGAACTTCTTATTACATCGTATTTCAAATGGGGCTTAGTTGCCTAAGCTCCTTGAAGACGTTAGGTTGCTTTCTTACCAGTCAGCCATTGACTTTGTGGCTCCAATCTCCCTTAAAAATATGTCACTGCTCAAATGACCATTAAGCCTCTTAGCCAGTCATGGCACTAACAGCAGCATTGCTTCAGAGCCTGCTGCTGCATGCCAATTATTTCTAAATGTAGTAGGGACATCAGAAACCAGCATTCCTGAACATGCCCAGAAGAGAAAGCAACTGATGAACTTTTAGCTAAAGGAAAACAAAATTTGTGCTAACCTGTTTGAGAAATTGGATAAAACAATAACCAAAACTTTATCCTCCCCCTGCAAAAACCCAAAACAATAAAAAATGCTGACCACATACATCACCAAAACCCCAGCCCTTCATCAGGAGACAAAAATAAAATAAATAATAATTTTAAAAATCCCCTGAATGGCATTTAGTTATTATAACCTTGAAAGCACAAACACTTGGCTCCCAATCACTTCTGTCAGTACCCTAAATAAAAATTGCCATTTCCTGAACAAAAGCTACTTATGAGCAAAGCAAAAAAACCCAACAAACCAAACAAAAAACTACCCCAAGCCCCAATGAACAAACCAAGCCACTTACTTCAAATTATTCTCAAAGTGTATGATAAAACTAGAACTCTCACAAGTCACATCCATCCCATCAAGGGGGCAGGGGGAACCTCAAAATAAAAAAGAAACAGCACACTACCAATTAAGTACATTCTGCCTGCTGATAGATTGGCACTAACAGTGCCATGAAGTAGGTTTCTATGACTAAGATGCCAATGAGAATTTCTAGACAAATATTTAAGGAAAAAACCCATAATCCCTAAACAGTGTGCATAGTAAAACTCACTACTGCTTCATAGAAGCATTTCTCAACAGCACTTAAACCCTCATCTCTCCACCAATTATTGGCAAGAAGAATCAGTGTTCCCTCCCTGCTGAATGATGTGAAAACAGGGATTAACAACTGCAAAATACAAGTAGCACCTCTGCTCCTTTCCACAAGACAGCAAGGAATGAAGGTAGAAAGTCTATAGTACTGGTACAGAGGAGAAGCCTGAACAAGAACAAATAAATAAATCACTGTATTTTATATTTCCCAGGCAAGGCACTATATAAACTCAAATGGTGCTGGGCTGCTAGTCACATCATACCTTTACTGGGCTAGCATGACATTGGCCAAGTCTCTCACATCAGCCTAAGTTTTCTACCAGCTAAGTTAGGGCAGTCCCTCATGACTAAAACCACCAAAACTAAAACAACAAACCAACAAGAAACCCAAACCAAAGAATTAAGGGTAGGGAAGAATGATATGCTATTTTCAAGCTCTGAAATAGGAATGAAGAAAATAATTATTCGTGAAGTACAAACTCATGGAGATGAATCAGAGATTGAAACATAAGCATAGCATTGCAGAGAATAAACAGAAAATACAGCAGAGAAGGAATTACCTTCCATACAGAACAATTAGTAAAGAGCCCCAGACCATGCCAAGTAGCCTGCTGGAAAGATAATGTATGAACAGCAACACTTAAAACGTAGAACAGATTCATGAATGTCAGGGGAGATTTGAAAGGCAAGGGTTTCATTAGCTTTTGCCAGTTCATGCATCCCTGCTTCCAGTTATATCCTTCCACACCTCTGAAACACATTCTGCCTCTTCAAGTGGGCAAGGACAAGGAGTAGTGGACCAGATCTGTAACATGATCTGTACAATGCTAACTTCTTCTGGCAGCTGGTTTGGGAGAGGTTTTTTCCTGCATACGTACTCTCACTAAGCTGTACAGTACAGCCCTTCAAAAACTAGTGAAGGTAATGTACTTAAAGCCTCAGTTATCATTATCCTGACCTATGTGTTTTCTTGTTCTTGATTTTCTCTGCATATTTTTCCCCTCATCCTGCTGATGAGGGAACTGAACAAGGGGCTAGGTGGGAGCTTGGGCATTGGCTAAAGCTAACCCACCACAGTAGGGAAACCCTTACACAGGGCAGATTTACATTTTGATCAAGACAGCGATCATCTGAAGGGCATGCTGCCTCATGGAGAGCCTTTAATCTCTTCAGAAGCCACAGGAAAGGCAAGCAGGTACTACTGTGATGGGTGCCCTATTAGTGCAATTACTACTGGCAACTGACATTTTTATTTTATCGGACTTGAAGGTGAGCATTTCTGTTTACTGTCCCTATCACTTACATGTACATCCAGCAATACAGTCCTCTTCCAAAAGAAAAGTACTGTCAACACTTCCAAATAGCATCTGCAGGCAACAGATCAAAACTACCATCAGTCACAGGACAAAACAGTAAGAAGCAGCCCTTACATGTAACTTTATGCTTTAGATATGGCTCCAGACTCCTGTTATTTCAGATACAGACAAGTTACCCCATGACATTTCTACACTCAGAGGCACAATTTTAAAAAACCAAACAACAAAACACAAAAAACACCCCAACCACCAAAAAAAAAACCCCACAACAAAAAACCCCAACCCAACACACAACACCACAACAAAACAACAACGTTATTTGTGTGGAGGGAAGATTCTTTTCCACCCCTAGACTGCCAGCTCCCCCTCCTGACCTGCTTGAGATACTACATGCACCTCAGGTTCGAGCACATACCTAAGGAACACAAAATAGCTAGGATGAGGAGAACAAAAACCCATGTCGAGACTTCTTAACATCCATGATTTCAGTTGAGATATAATTTACAGTTCTGCATCCCCAGAGGACGAGATAGGACTTGATAAAGCTAAGCTATGGGTGTTGAGGTGGCAGCCACCTCAAAGAGACGACACCATCAAACACAACCCATAAAGTTACACTTCCTTTTCGTGACTTGCCCGATGCCCTCCTACACAGATCACAGTGGGATATAGCTGTCATTTTACTAGAGAAGATTATAGGTAATGACTTTAAATTGAATTTTAGAAAAAAAAACCAACACAGAACGCCAGCATAAGCTACGTTGACCTAAAAGAGAACAAGGAGAAAAAGATAAATGCTACTAGAAGAGAATCCCAGTAGAGTTTAGCAGACTCTCTGCTTTCTTATGCTAATAGCAGAAACAAAGTTTCAAAAGATGTCTTTGCTTTCTTATACATCTCCATTTGAATGCTCCATGAGTAGAGACAGTTTTTAATAGATGCAATTACACAAACAGCATTTGCCATATGGAGTGTCTTTCAAACACACTGTGCATGTATGCGTGCCTGACTCAACTCTCCCCGTTTTTTGGATTTGTTTTTAAATAAGACACATAGGACTGCCTAAAAGAAGAGTTTACCAGTAAAGCTCTACCAGCATGATGCAGCTAAAGCCACCAGTAATGCCCACACTCAAAACAAGCCTCGACTACCTGCAGCTTTCCAGTACCTGAAGGGATCTTATAAGCAGGAGGGGATTCAACTTTTTAAAAGGATAGGCAATGGCAGGACAAGGGGGAATGGATTAAAACTAAAGGAAGGAAGGTTTAGATTAGATATTAGGGGGAAGTTTTTTACAGAAAGAGTGGTGAGGTGCTGGAACAGGCTGCCCAGAGAAGTAGTGGTTGCCCCGTCCCTGGAAGTGTTCAAGGCCAGGTTGGATGGGGCCCTGGGCAGCCTTGTGTAGATCCAGGCCTGAGGTTGGTGGCCCTGCCTGTGTTAAGGGGGATGGAACTCTGTGATCCTTCGGGTCCCTTCCAACCCAGACCATTCTATGATTCTATGATATGAGGAAAACCAGCCAGCCTGGTCACAGGTTGTGTTTCTGACCCAAAAGGTTTGTCAGTGCAGCTGTACAGCTCTACACCTAGCAAAGACCTGCCCACAGGGGAAATTGCATCAGTATAGCATCACTGCTGGTTTTAAGTATAGGGGCCACATGGTACAGCCTGGTTTGGGGCCTGTCATGCCAAAAGCTGTTTCTCAAACATTGGGCAATTGAGGCAATGAAGAGGCCACAAAAGCCATGTTGTGGCTGGGAAGCAAAACCTAGAAGGGCTGCTCTAAAGCCAGACATCTTACACAATGCCTTATAAATCAGATCACTGCTTTCTTTTAGTGTATAGAACAGGACCTGTAAAAGCAAAAAGGTGCAGATTCCTTTAGAAATCAAAGCACATTGCAGGGATTTACTTTTTATCTATGTCTGAATAAAACTTCCTTAGAAGCACTCCTCTCCTACAGCATAAATATTGCATACTGTTTATGTTTTTCACATAAATTGAATTCACATTCCATTTTTTCCTATATACGTGTTTTAAACTTCAATAATACATACGATTTCTGGAACTTTTCATAGCTGAAAACTAATTCCACATGCATGCTAACATCAGTGTTAATTACCTATTCCCTTAGCTAGCACAAAGTCTTATGAAGTGCCAAACCTTCCATATAAGTCATTTAATTATTGATCACCCCCACGGTTTTAGCCACTAAACGACGTTCAAGGCTGGGAAATACAGCAGCAGTGACCACAAAGGGAGTTTAGAAGTTGGAGACAAAGCCCTAAGGTGATGCTTCCTTAGAAACTCTACAGATTTAAAACATAAAGACAAATGCTTTTAGAAGTCATCTATTTATTAAGACAGCCAACTGACTTCAATACTCTTCCCACTTTTCTTTCATACACTAAACCACAGGACCTCTCCAAAGAATCAACTCCAATTATTTGCTTTTCTCTGAAAAGAACCAGAAATCCAGAGATTCAGAAAAGTCAGTAAAATCTCTTAAACTGCAGGTTTATAAGCAACAGATTAAAAACCAGTTAAAGATCAGGGAAATTTGCCACTAAAAATATTTTACTTAGTGGGCACCTGGGAAGACATAATTCTCTTTAAACATAAACACAGTTAGCCAAGTATATGCAACTAAGGAGAATCACTACAAATTACATTCCTTTGTAGAAAGGCAAAAGATGCAATTGGAACAGGTTTTCTAAAAACTATACTAGAGAGGGTTTTGTTTTTATAAAAAGTTAGAATAAATAATAGCTCAAGCTTACAGAAATCATCTCTCAGATGATGCTACTGCTCAGTAAAAAAAACCAAAACCAAACCAAAAACTAATGCCAGATCTAGGTTTATTACATTGAAAAGAAGTCCAACACACTGATAAATTCTTATCACGCTATAGAATTTAACTTCTTGGTTTGTTGTAAATATTCGTATCTGAAAAAGAAATGGACACCTTACAGCACTGAAAGCAGCATGGCAGCACAACATTATGGTTATCTCCATTCCAAAGCATGAACGAAGACTGGGCTTTCCTAATTCAAGAAATAACACATTTAATTAGAAGTTCTGAGTGGCAAAAATGAGGATCAGAAAGAGTAGGTGATAGCTAAAATTGATTTCTTGTATTTCATGGCAACCAACAGACCATCCAATCAAGTTAAGATGCTGAGAAGACAAAAGTGGTGATTATAACAGAGCCTCTGACCCCATAGTTAGTATGCAGAAATGCATGGTACTGATCAGGATCGAGAAAAATGACTTTTTCATAAAAAAGACAGAGAAAAGAGGAACCACAAATTTGCACAAGTGTCAGGCTTCTCCTGCCAGGTTCCCTGAAAGCTGCTATTTTTTCTGCCTGCTTGGAAGGAATATCATATGCCAGCGCTTCCTTTGGTTGTACTTTGAAAGACTGCCTTCAAATTGTTTAGGCAAAAATACAGATGAAAAAGAAAACACGTGAGCAAAGGTGCATCTTACATGCACATACTTTCCACAGGGTATAGAGAGATTAGCAGTAGTTAGAAGGCTTCCCCACTATGGTTTGATTTGAAAAAAATACGTGCAGCAGGATGTAGTGGTTCAGTAATTTGCAGGAAGGTTTGAGTTTTGTCTTTCACTTTGATGTTTAGGTGCCCTGCCTGTCTCCATGCCATTAAACAGGTCTTAGATATTTACAGGTCAAGTTAAATAAAACAGAATCCACAAGACTAAAGTGGAAATTAAACACAAACACCATAAAGGAGTTTAAAAGAAATAAAGTATCAGCTTTTCAGCCTGCTTCTGTCACCTGGGCATTAACATCACCTTCATAGGAACTTACACTCTTGATTCAGACCGCCACACAGACCTAAGAAAAATTCCTTGTTGCTACAGAGATTCAGTAGTACATAAACTGGCCATGGTCCCAGTTTAATGAGGCGTTCCTTCTGCTGGCTCCTTCCACCTGGGCATTTTACCTCAGCAAAGTTTTGCTGTGCTTGACAATTTTTGCCAAAAATCTTTTTCTCACAGTCTGGACCTCAAGACAGATCAGCTCAAACACTGTGAAGTGGCCAGTCACGTATAGCTGAACTGCCACCATCTCAGTTTAAAGTGGTAACTTGGTCTTTCAGGCAAATACTGTGGGGTTTTTGGGTATTTTGATTTTTTTAATTCAAGGAAACAAGTGGCAAGAAATGCATCAATTCCTTACAGTATGAATACATGTCGTGGTTTTGCCCCAGCTGGCAGCTGAGCACCACACAGATGCTCTCTTGGGGTGGAGGGAGAGAAACACCCAAAAAACACACAACACCCCCCAAAAAAATATAATCCCCAAAGGCACACATTGTGGACTAAGGATACTTTACTGGGACAGCAAAGGGAGGGAGAAATAACAATAACAGGACTTTATAGCAAAATACATGAAACTGGTGATACACAATGCAGTTTCTCACAGAGCTGCACAGCTCAGGCTGTACAGCCCAGAGCCGTCCCAAAACCAGACCATCCCCAAACCGTGCATCCTGGAGCCATGCACTTCATCCAAACTTACGGCCCATGGCTTGGGTACATAGGACATCATCAGGATCAGTTGGTAACTGCTCATTGTCTGGATCATCATAACCCATCTCTCACACGGCTAATCCTCTCAGGGAATGGATAGCTCTCTCTGTGATGGTCCACTTGGGTGGCCGACACACATCTTCAATGAACGGGTACCTTTCCCTCACACTTGACATAAGTCGCCTCCACAGGCTGAGAGCTTGGGACTTTTTCCCAACCACCTTGTCAATGCCTCCTTCCTTAGCCAGGGATCCCAGCTGCTTGGCCCTCCCTGCCATCTAATTCCAGGCTACTGGCCCAGTTATCCCAGCATCAGAGCAGCTTCCCCCACCTTCTCATTAGCAGGGCAGTATGAAAAGCTGAAAAGTCTTTGACTGCTCAACAACAACTAAAAACATCAGTGTGCCACCAACATGATTCTCATCCTAAACCAAACCACAGCACTACACCAGCTACCAGAAAGCAAACTTAACTCTATCCTAGCCGGGCCCAGAACAACATATCAGACCATGTTTGCACTGTCAAGTTCATATCCAAAAGCCACTGTGACATGAAGCCACTTCACAGCTTAGCTTTTTAGTTGGAGGGACAATGAAGTAGTTAAAAATAAAACCACTCTGTGGTGGCCCCAGCAAGGCAGCACCACCAGTTCTTTGGAGCTCCAAGGCAGCCTCCATGCAGATATTAACAAAACCCTTTGTTTATAAAGCAGGCAAAGAAAATAGCAAGGGGGGGTCTGCCACAGAATTTTATTTCACAATGAATCCGAACACAGGAACAGAGAATTCCCACAAACTCACAATACTTCAACTAACTAAATAATCAATGTTCAAACTAAACTGAAGCCACCAGCAGTAATACCAAGTGTTCTGACCAATCATTTAAGAAGTGACTAAATCACCAGAGGGTCAGATTTTGGTGTCCTAATTTCCTATTCTATCACTAATAGAAACAATGTTTCTGGTTTCCAGACTTTGACAACAGAGTTACAAGGAAACTGGTTCTTCTGCTGGAGCAAAGTTAAAAGACAGCCAAACTCTGGCATAATGACAAATTTTGCTGCCTAATGGCTTTTAAATGACACCAACAACTCAGCTGACTTCAAAGTCATACACATGTATGACACTGAGCAGAGCCTTCAGCCGTGACAGAATACAGCACTGCGTGAGCGAGGCAGGAAAGACGAGCGTCAACTCCCTTCTCAGCTGTGTCGATTCAGAAAAAGGCAGCATATGATGAGGTTTACTCAGGCTGAGCAAAAAGCACATATGCCTGTTGATACAGCCACAGAGCCTGTACATTATGGGAGACTCAGTTTTTCATCTCACTGTATAGAAAATACCATATGTTGGGGGAAAACAAGCAATTTTGGATGAAGAGAGTGATAAGCTGAATGCTCAATCGCTCGCCCATCGTGCACACTGAAGATCTTAAATTACACCCTTTTTTTAAACCCTGCACCAAGGACCAGCAAATGTTGTTTATCTTGACTGTTGTGTTTGCAACATGATTTCCCACAACATCCTTGCATCCAAGCTGGAACGCCACAGTTTAGTTGGGCATGTTACTGTGGCTGAAAAATGGCTGGATCACTGCACTACCTGGAAACCAATTTTAAGTGGAATTCCTCAGATATCTATCCAGGAACCTGTTTGTTTAACACCATCTACCACAAGAAGGAAGAGACTGAAGACATCTTCACTGACTTTGAAGACACCAAATTGGGGCATGCAGTTGACTTGTCTAAAGGCAGCAGACAAGGAAGCTGACAAACTGGAGTTCAGGAAAGGGTTGCAATGGTGTTCAGACACTGAACCCATCAGGAGAGGCTCAGGGAACTGGGTTTGGTCAGTGTGAAGAAAAAGACCACAGACAAGAGCAGCTTTTCAAAACTGTGTTACTCAAGAGTCAGAGCTAGTCTCTTGAAGATTAAGAGACTGTATCAATCAAAACAGTGAAGGTTCCAGTTAAAACTTGAAAAAAAGTTACACTATGAGGAAAGTTAAATATTAAGAGCAGGTTGCCCGTGGAATCTCCAAGTTTGGAGGTTTCCAAGGCCTGACTGGATAAAGGCTTCATCAACCACATGTGTCTTCAGTGATGACGGTCCCTTGAGCAGGA
Source organism: Zapornia atra (assembly GCA_013400835.1). Taxonomy (NCBI): domain Eukaryota; kingdom Metazoa; phylum Chordata; class Aves; order Gruiformes; family Rallidae; genus Zapornia; species Zapornia atra. The sequence continues at coordinate 40,576 of VZTU01008498.1, read as the reverse complement.
GGATGGACTGGATAACCTGCTTAGGTCCCTTCCAACCTACATAATTCTGCATCTCTGATTTGACTGATCTTAGGGTTTCCCTTTCAGTTTTACCTGTGACTTGCTAGAACTTCTAACAGTCTTGCACCAAGTGCACATTTATAGAATAAATTTGATGTGTTGCACTAAAATACGCTCCAAGGCTACCAAAGTTTTAAAGAACACTTTTTAACTTGTTTTAAACAAGCTTGGTATCTGGTGCTACAAACGTCATTAATGGGCTCAGCTTTAGCCAGCAGCGGGTCCATCTTGGAGCCAGCTGGAAGTGGTTCCACATGACACTGGAACAGTTTCTAGCATGTTCTCACACAAGCCATGCCTGCAGCCCCCCCACTACCAAAGCCTTGCCACGTAAACCCAATACAAATGCCTAGCCTCCCTTGTAGACTACACAGCCTAGGCTCCTCATGCATCACATGCATTTCTAGGCCTCCAGTATGAGATTCAAAACAGCCAGTGATCAGGGGGAGGGTAGAGAGCAGAGAGTCACCTTAGTCACTCTTAGCTCAAGACAAGGTTATCTTACATCTGCCATACTCATCCTTACTGAAAGGCTATACTCCCTACTCACAATACAGAGCACTGAACTCATGTCCTCAAACGAGAGATAAAAACTCTTTCACTCTGAGAAACAGGATGGCTCCTTTGTCTGTCTCATCGTCCCTCCCCACCTCCAACATTCAGGAGGAAACTACTCCCTTATTCAGTAACAATGGGCATTCAATTAAGAGACAATTTTTAATATATTTACAGACACAATCTACCCACCAAAATATAGATTATTCTGATGTGACAGCATCCTCCTCCTCACTCCGAGCTTCGGCGCAAAGGGAAGGGCCAAGACTCCAAGGGCCACAGAGTCAGTGGGGAGCACTCATCTCCTGCAAGCAACCCCAAATGCTTTCCAACCTTGCTTTCACAACATCCAGGGGCTGCATAATCTTGTGTATTTGGAACTGTCCTTCCCCAGCCTGAGTTATGCTCTCATTCCCTGTGAATCAATTTCCCCCAGTGAATCATGAAAGCACAAAATTTACAAGCTTCCAATATGACAAACATTTAACACTTCAAAAGCATTTTAAAGCTTTATGTTGCTTTAAATGTAAACACAGGCTTAGATTTATTACCTCCCAAACCATAAGAGTCAAACTCTCCCACTTTCCCTCACCTCCTAATTCAGGCTTCAGACTTTAGATTGACAGTTTGCTGCTAACAAGCTTTTCCTGACTTTGTGTGTAATTCATACTGAATTAATGCAGTTTTGTTTACAATGCAGCATTTAGAAACAAAGCATTTTCTCATGTTATGTTCTAGCTTTCATCACTGTTAAAGTTGCTGGTTGTTTTGAATTTTCAGGATAAACCATAAACCAGGGCGAGTATTAAATTGAAGGAATTTGCTGAAACACGAGGATAATGGTAGACATCAAACTCTAACTTAATCAATTATGTTATTCTACTGCAAAATGTCTAGTCAATCAAGTGTAAGTGCATGAAAAATGGGAGCCTAACTACATAAAACAAGCATATAAAGAAAGAAAAATCCATTGGTGTAATACATCTGGTTCCCAAGACACAGGAGATAAAAGAATTTTAAGAAAGATGCATGTCTAGCCAACTAGTGTTAACACATCACCTTCTGGAGAGCCACCAGTTGTTTTCAAGACCCTGGAAGGGATACACAGATGAAGGAATGAGTTACAGCTGGTTTATCTTTTGGATATGGACCACTAAAGCCTGGGAAAGCACCCCTCTGATCAGTAACTAATGTTCCACATCCTTCATGGGGAAGTTGCACTACAAGTGATTTATTCTGGAGTAATTTCTGCACCTTGGGAAGAAGTAGTTCTCAGCAAGTTGAGCACCACTGGCAAAACAGATCTGCAAGGTAACCACAGCAGAACATCTCTGCTAGAACTACTCAGCCACAGTAATCCTATTGCTTATTATTATGCTTATTAAGTATATTGTATTCAGCCTTAAATACTAAGAATTAGGTTAAACACATACAATTTTCCACTGCACAATGAAACTGACTCCCCAATGATTAAAAAGGGTTCAAAGACCATACACTAAAGACACTGCTCAAAACAAGGAAAAGGAATCTACCAACAGTCCTGAATCTAGCTTAAGCAAGATGAGTAAGAACTGAGTGTACTATGCACTCGGTGGTGTTTTCCACTAGCGGTGACATGATACTCAGAGATGAGAATTTACACGACTTGCAAACATCTTCCTTCCTTTGGAAGATAGCAGCAGGTACACTGCACTATTTACAAAGCCTCAAAAGGAAACAAGAACTGCCTTATTCACATGTCAGAACAAGCTGGTGCACATGTAACGCTATCACAGGTGGTATTTTTATCCTGCACTAAAACCACATCATTATTCTTCTTCTCCCCCAGCAGCTGTAGATGGCATCTGTGTTTCTGGCACTTTGTGGCAGCTCACCTATTGCTGCCATGTTCTTTTTCCAGCACCTTGATAAACTGCCTAAACCTTACTTAGGACTGGGTGGGGGCTAGTACAGACAAATGATCTGTTGTTCCTGTATTGTTATGATACTAATACACAAGGAATATTCTTGCCTGCATTTAACACAGTACAGAGATCAGTTACCTGGCAAAGAAAACACGCAATACCAGCATAGATCCATGTCTAACACTACATGCACCACTGATCCAGAACCTGAAGTATCAGGAAGTCACTGATGTGAAGTAGAGGTGAAGGACTTCAAGTGAAAGAAATAAATACTCCACATATTGCAGCTTTCAAGTACTCAAGACAACAATAAAAATGAAAAGGGAACATGAACCACAGAAGCAGGTGTAAATTTTAACATACACAAGGTACAATTAAGGAATGCAACTTGTGGAAAAGATAATGTGGAGAAAGACAAGAAACCAGCTGGTTGTCTTCTACTAGCCTGGAACCTACAGGGATCACCAGTATTAATACAACAAACACCTTTCTCTACGAGAAGGTATACAGCCTTTCCTGAGTCTTACAAGATCTGTTTAGGGTCATGAATTTATCTCACTGCCTGACCCTGCAGTGCCCAGTACCACACCAAGCCTCACTGGCACCTAGTTTGGCAGCATTAACATGATCTAGATGCTCATACACGGGCCTGGGGCAGCCATCAGACCTGAGAGGAGACAGCCTGACTGTTCCCTCAACACAGTTATTTTAAGTACTTAAGAACAACTTCTTTAATTACAGAAACAAATGTAAAAGCCAAATCTGCAGGCCCCACAGGGGGGAAGTAGATGGCATTAGGAAAAATAAAGCAGCCAAGATATTTATGAACAAATGTATTAAAACTAGCAAAATTCACACACGTAAATAACTGCACTAGAGAACACAGACTAGAAGACAAGAATCAAGGTAGAGGAGGGAAGTGAATTGGGCAATTAGTTGGCAAGCCTTGAATCAGCAGCCCATACTCAAAGGATTGCTCAAGCAACACATCGCTCAGACACGGGACTCCAGAAAATTGTGCAATAAACTCTCAAGTGCCAGAGCCTCAAACTAAAGGGAGAGGAAGCACAGCCCTCCCACAGCCCACTCCTCTGCTATGGCTTTCAAACACAAGCTCACAAGCAACACAGGCTTCGTGCTTCAGGTTTAAGACACACTCGCTACAGAACAGCAAGACTTAAAGGATTATTATAAAATTACTATCAGTTCCAGGCAAAAATAGTAAGTGTAGAGAGGTATGGCATATATACTACTGCTGAAGTATAATAATTAAGCAACAAACGAATCACAGAATCTTAGGGGTTGGAAGGGACCTCGAGAGATCATCGGGTCCAACCCCCCTGCCAAAGCAGCTCCCTAGCTCATATTACACAGACAGGCATCCAGACGAGACTTGAATATCTCCAGAGAAGGAGACTCCACCACCTCCCTGGGCAGCCTGTGCCAGGGCTCTGTCACCCTCACTGGGAAAAAGTTCTTCCCCATGTTGGTGCGGAACTTCCTGTGCTCCAACTTGCAGCCACCGTCTGTTGTCCTGTCCCCACAGACCACTGAAAAGGGGCTGGCCAATTCCCCCTGCATCCCATGACTAAGATATTTATAAACACTAATTAGGTCCCCCCTAAGTCTTCTTTTCTCCAGGCTGAACAGTCCCAGCTCACTCAGCCTGTCCTCATAGGGGAGATGCTCCAGGCCCTTAATCATCTTCGCAGCCCTTCTCTGGACTCTCTCCAGGAGGTCCCTGTCTTTTTTATACCAGGGAGCCCAGAACTGGACACAATACTCCAGCTGGGGCCTGACCAAGGCAGAGTAGAGGGGGAGGATCACCTCCTTCAACCTGTTGGACACACTCTTCCTGATGCATCCCAGGATCCCATTGGCTCTCTTAGCCACCAGTGCACACTGCTGGCTCATGGCCAACCTGTCATCAACCAGGACCCCCAGGTCTTTCTCCACAGTGAGATGAAGGTAAGGGGATAATCAGTGCTATACTAGTCACAGTGTCATTTACTTCATATTAAGTATATTAAGCACTGAGATACGGACTATGCTGCAGCAGCAAGCTGATGTTTATCTTCTAAATATAAACCCAGTCTTCTGGAATGAATATACACAGTCCTTACTAACTCTTGAAGCCACAGATTACTAAACATACTCTTAAGAATTCACAAGCTCTCTACTGCTTTCAAGTTTCTGGCTTACTATTATGCTTAACTTGAACTGCTATCCCTCAGTGACAAAGAAAGCCCTTGTGACAGAGATGCAGATTTAGTGAAATCCAAGGAGTTTAAGAAAAAACCTGATTCTGAGGAATTCCCAACTCCCCAAAAGTAGTCGAACACATACATAGGTGCCCATGGGGAGATACCCATGCACACTTAAGATCCCACTTTTTCAGACCCATTTCACTCAAGAGGCTGATTCAAAGCAACAAAGCCTAGGAGGATACTAAGGATCACCCACATCACTATTAGAATTCCATTACTAGGAGGAAATTTTTCATCATTTTGTGGAAGACAGTAAAAAAACCCCAAAACCCAACAAACCCATTAAAAAAAAAATCCCCCTGCCTAGTAGAACTCTGCCTAGACTCCAGTCCCACGATAGGAAGAAAAGACAGAATGCAATCCTGAAACTAGAAAGATTACTGTGCTCCCCTAGGACCAAGCCCAGAGGAGTAGTGGTGCCAAAGCTGAACAAAGCATTCTTGTTCAAAGGGACACAACCGTGGTGTGTTCTTTTTTTTCCTTTCCCCACCTCTCCCCCTCACACAGGAGGTAATTAACTGCAAAGCATGCTGCTAGAGTGTTAAAGCCTCTCCACTGAATTCAGAGAGGTTTCACATCTATATGCACACGCTCCCAAGTAAAATGATAAAGAAAACCAAAACAACATAATATAAAGTTATAAAATGATGGGAGACTCCAATGTACCCTTTGTCTTGTAGATCCAGATACAGTAAGGATGGATGGATAGATAGTACAGCCAACTCCTGAAAGCCTTTAAGGGTAGACATTCTCATAGCTTCTCTGAATAATCTGCTCCAGTGCTAAACTATCTTCCCAGTGGAGAAATTTTTTGTTGTGCTCTTTGTTAACCTCTAAAAGTCTATGACTTATTACATCATCTGCCAGTACCAGGACATGCTTGGCTACATCATCTTTCTAACTGCCCTCCAAATACATGCAGGCTGGTACTGGATCACCCCTTAGCCTACTCTATGTTCGACAAAGCCCACTCCCTTAGCCTTCCCTTGCAGGTGATGTGGAGCACCCTGGTAATCATCAACTGAAACATCTGAAGTTTCTTGACATTTATTTCAAACTCATGGGTCCAGAAGGCACATTCCTGGTAGAAATTCATCAGTTCTGTTAAGTTCGTATGGCAAAGTCTGCATGGTAGTGGAGAGAAGTACAGGGGTGGCTTCTGTGAGAATCTGCTAGAAGCTTCCCCCATGTCCGATACAGCCAAAGCCACCTGGCTCCAAGTCAGACCCACCACTGGCCAAGGCTGAGTCCATCAGCCACAGTGGTAGCAGCTCTTGGATAGTTCCAGGGGGAAAAAAAAAAACCAAGACCAACCCTGCGCAACACTTAAGTGCAATTGCAGCTGGAGAGAGGGGTGAGACTATGAGAGGAACAACTTTGCACACACCAAGGTCAGTGGGAAGAGTGGTGTGGGGTGTGTGGGGGTGTGTGTGTGTGCCAGAGCAGAGATTCCCCTGAAGCAGCCCATGGAGAAAACCATGGTGAGGGAGGCTGTCCCCCCTTCAGCCCGTGGAGGACCCCACGGTGTGGTGCAGGTGGATGCACCCAAAGAAAGCTGTGACTTAATAGGAAGACTGTGTTGGACCAGGCTTCTGGAAGCACCTGTGTACCTGTGGAGAGAGATGCTCACACCAGAGCAGGTTTGCTGGCAGGGCTTTGTGACACTGTAGGGGAGACACTCTGGAGCAGACTGGGGCTCAAGGACTGCACCCTGTGGAAGGGACTCACACTGGAACANACAATCCCCATTCCCCTTCCCCCTGTGCTTCTGGCGGGGGGGGGTAGAGAAATTGTGAGTCAAGTTAAACCTGGGAGGAAGGGAGGGGTGGGAAGATGTTTGTTTGGCTTTATTTCTCATTACCCTTCCCTGATGTGATGGGTAATACATCTAATTCTGCCAAGTTGAGTCTGGTTTACCCATGACTGTAACTGGTGAGTGATCTCTCCCTGTCCTTCTCTCTAACCCTGAGCCTTTTGTTGCATTTTCCCTCTTATGTCCAGCTGAGGATGGACAGCAATAGGGTGACTCTTGTGGGCACCTGGTCTCCAGCCAGGGTCAACCCACCACATCCCTGCTACACTCCTAATGTAGCACAGTACGAGATTTACTGATGGTTACAGCATGCTACTTGTTCAGATTCAACCTAGTTTCAACCCTCCCCCCCAGTCTTTTAGAGCAAAGCTGCCCCTTTGCCCACTAGCTCCCAGAGGGTGCTGATTCACAGTATTTTCAAGCCTTAGGTGCACAACTTTGCAGTTTGTGTTCAACTTCATGAAGCCTCTGGTGGCCCAGTCCTTAAACCTCTCAAGATCTCTTGGGATTTCCTCTTTGCCATGCACCACATCAGCCAGTCCCACTGATTTAGTGTCATTTGCAAATACATGTCATCATCCAAATCATGACTAGGTATTGAAAAAGATGGTCTCCAGAATAAACCCTTGGCATGCTGCAAGGATGCTAAGGTGACATCAGATGCCATCTGGATGTTGAGCTACTGGTAATGGTCCAGATGATTTTCAACCCATAAAGCATATTGTTAATCCAGCCCTCAACTTCCAGATGAGAATGTAGTTGCACACAGTGTCCAAAACCTCAGTAAACTCAGAAGTAATACAATTGCTGTTCTGGCATTCATACAGAATACCAGCATACCTGAAAGAAGCCTTTCTTGTTAATCTTCATTATCCCTAACTCTGGCTGGGTTTTCATCCTTAAATAGCTGAGTAATGATTTTATACTCCCTCTTCTGTTACTGGTCTGCATTTCTGCTTCTTACATGCACCTTTCCTGTGGTTTTGTTCATCAAGAAGCCTCTTGGCTCAGCCAAGTGGTGGGCTTTCTGCTCTCAGTCCTGATCTTCCTGGAAAATGAGATGGTCTGCTCTTGAGCAGACATGCATTTTCTGTAAAAATATTTTGAAATTTTCTTTTTAAGCCCCTTATTGATTATGTCTCCAGGGATTCTAATTTGGCAAATACTCAGGTAAGCCACAGTCACAGACCTGATTTTACTAAGCTTCCCAGACTGAACTTGGGCATCTCACGATCACTTAAATCTCAGATTCACTGGCTTCTTCCATTACTGTGGTCAATTAGGTCATACACAACGTTACCTCTGGCTGCTATGAACCTACACCTCCTGGGAACCTCCAATGTTATCTGCCCAAAGCTTTGGGGCTCTCCCAGCAGATACCCGATGACCAAAAACCTCTCTGAGGACAATGGGCAGGGCACCTTTTGCTGTTGGCAGAAACCATTAACCACAACTTCCACCTTATCAGGCAATCTGAAAAAACTCCCAATTAACATTGCTTGTGTTCTTTCCTCTCCGATTCTGCCCCACAGACTCAATAAGCACATGTGTCTGCTTTCATACTAGAACTCTATGCAGACAGTGAGCTACATAACCATGAGTGTAGCTTTCCCTCTTTTCCTTCCAATCCTTTCAAAACAGTCTACACCTACCCATGACTCTGTCCCACCCATACACACAACCTCACCATGTTACACACCAGCAGTTTCAAAACTTAAATTGTGGGATATGTCAAATGCTATGAAAAAAAGGGGAGAAACAGAAAAACACCTCTGAGAGTATCTGTGCCTTTTAAAAGGGCTTGACATAGAACATAGATATTTAACTGGAAGTGTTCATTTTGTGACCATTTGAATAAAAAACATTGATACATTTTTAATTTCTCCACTGTTTCTTTCTGCCTACAAGTACTTCAAGGAAGGTAAGGATTGCAAGGGACCTCTGGAGAAGTAGTCCAACCCTCTGCCAGAGCAAGATCACCTAGAGTAGATTGCACAGGATCACATCCAGGCCTGTTTTGAGTATCTCCAGAGATGGAGACTTCACAGCCTCCCTGGGCAGCCTGTGCCAGGGCTCTGTCACACTCAAAGTGGTTTTTTCCTCACACTGGGACAGAGCTTCCAGCGCTCCAGTTTGTGCCCATTGCCCTTGGTATTGGCTGGGGTCTGACTAGCTGGGGAGGAACTCTACTGAAAAGGACCTGAGTGTTTTCCTGTTTATGTTCCTCTGACAAGACAGTTTTGGACAGCAACTCTACCTTTTTCTATACCACATAACTTTTTCTTACACCGGAGAAACAACAGTGGCACTTCAGTGAGATAAATACAAAGGCAAGGTTCCCAAAATACAAACTGTCCAAGAAGGAAGTTTTAGTAAGCTCTTCCACACTACTGGATCCTGTATTTAATCATTGCTAGCAAGCAAATCTACACTAAAAAGAACAAAGAAAAAAAACAAACCCTCTGATACACAAATCACATATCATGTTCCCTTAGAACAAACATCCTGAACAAATATTTTAAAAAATTTATTTATTATCTACCGTAGAGGAGGGCTGATTTGTCTAGGAAACATTACAGCAAATAGTATGAAGACAACTGCTTTTACAAACCAGGAGTGTAACGGTATACTGCTACTAAGAAAAGCTAACACTCTTCAAATTCTATTTTCTCTAGCTTGCAGCCTTTATCAGAGTAGAAGACAACCTCCCTCTTCCACAGTTTGAATGGGTTATTTCCACAAATTCTCAGTATTTTGGGTTTCCTCATAAAATACTTGGATTTTCTTCACAGGAGGAGAATTGTGTAAGAGATTTTACTTCCTTCTCCTCAGACAAGAGCACTTCAACTATTTCTAGAGGACATACTGCTTACAGGAATCCAGGTCTCTCACTTAAGAGTCCAAAGGACCACACGGCAGAACACATATCTGAAGGTAGGATTATGGGATGCAGGGGGAATTGGCCAGCCCCTTTTCAGTGGTCTGTGGGGACAGGACAAGGGGCAATGGCTGTAAACTGGAGCACAGGAAGTTCTGCACCAACACGCGGAAGAACTTTTTCCCAGCAATGGTGACAGAGCCCTGGCACAGGCTGCCCAGGGGGGCGGTGGAGTCTCCTTCTCTGGAGATATTCAAGACCTGTCTGGAGGCCTATCTGTGTAATATGAGCTAGGGAGCTGCTTTGGCAGGGGGGGTGGACCCGAGGATCTCTTGAGGTCCCTTCCCACCCCTGTGATTCTGTGATTAAGATAGATGTTACCTAATCAAAAAGCCTGTTCTGTCTACTCCAACAAAGCAATTAACCCAAAGGTTGAAAGCAAAGCTAAAGGTTAAGTATAGTTCAATCTCAATAGGTTCCCAACATAAATTTCCCTAAATACTCTCATAAATAAGTTACAGAAATATGATCTAAAATACAATGATGTGGAGACTCATCTGGTTAATTAACTACACTCATGAGACATTAGCCCTAAAACCAGCAGAAGGGCATTTATTTTCTGGATTTGATTCTCTCCAACAGTTTAATTAGTGGTTTAGATGACAGAATAGGTAGGCTTTTACACATTTATAGACAGCATCAAGACAGACCACAGCTCAAATAACTTAGGTGAAAATGTCCAAAATAAACAGTTCTCTCCCAATATGTGTTTTTAAACCATTATACTAAAGAGTCAAAGTGGTACTAGTGAAGCATCAGCTAAAAGATGTTTGGTCACAACCCACTCCCCCCCCAAATATAAAACATTATACAAAGGAGATCAATCAATGAAGCACCACAGCAAGAGGAGAATTGGGTGCTCACAGTGGATTAAAAACTGCACGTGCTCAATACAAGACTTGTCAAAAAGAAGCAAGCCTCCTGTTTCTAGGAGGGGTGTTATTGTAGACAATCAGTGAGGTCTGGAAAGCAATTATAGTTCCTTGGTGCTAATAACAGCTCACAGTTGGAATCCCGGACTCAATTTGGGGCTCCATGTTTTAAACTGCTGACAGATAAAGAGAGACCTGCAAGGGAAATGTTTTTAGCACATGTGGCTTATAAAGAACAAGTAACAAGGCTGCTTGGATGTTTGCCTCAAAAACACAGAATGCTATCCTGCCTACTGTCTAAGAACCCACAGCCCGACATCTAATCTAAACCTACTCTTTCAATGCAGTGAGGGTCTGGATGGAAGAGGAAAGTTTACAGTTGGGACTGAAAAGAAAGTTTTAATATTTAGAACACTAAAAGAGTAAGTTTTTAATAGTTAAAACACTAAAACAAAGGAACAAGATACCACATAATCCTTGGGTATCTCTTGCATGAAGTGATCTGCAAGAACAAGACTGACAAATAGCCCAATGAGACTTGATTCTGCCCCAGTATCGAGGGCAAACACCATCACTTGTATTTGACATTGATAAGATCTCTCCCTGAGCCTTCTCTTCATGAGGCTGAACTGAGGCTGAACGCTGCCAGCTCTCTCAGCCTTTCCTCCTACATCAGATACTCCAGTCCCTTAATCGCCTCAGCAGCCCTTCGCTCATCTCTCTCCACTATCTCTGTATTTCTCTAGTACTGGAGAGTCCAGAACTAGACCCAGCACTCCAGTTGGGGCCTCACCAGTGCTGAATAAAGGGGAAGCACCACCTTCCCTGACCTGCTAGCAATGTTTTGCCTGAGGCAGCCCAGGATACCATTAGCCATCTTTGCAACAAGGACACACTGCCAGCTCATGTTCCACTTGATGTCCACCAGCATCCCAGGTCCTTTCCTGCTAAGCTGCTTTCCAACTGGTCAGCCCCAACATGTACTGGTGCAAGGGGTTAGTCTTGCCTAGATACAGGATTTGGTCCTTGCATTTGCTAAGGGACAGAATAGGTAAGCATTCCTACCCAAAGGACAAGCCAGTCTACAACTTCTAAGAAAAAATGTCTTCTAGATTCTGTCTCCCTACCACTGCTGTAAGAAGAACTTGAGAGAGGGGACAGGTTCTCTTTTCCATGCTTTAGTGCAAGAGTAAGGAGTCACAAAATGCAAAGAAGGTCCTAACCTACCACAGTTCAAAACACTGAAGTCTCCACCCACACACACGAGCATGAACAACATCACACATTTTAGCATATTTTAAGAGACTGAAAAACTCTTTTCTTGTTGTTTATTCCTCTTTTTAATTTCTACTTAATCTGTACTCTTTTCCACCCTTTTTAGTAGCTTAGCTTTAAAGTGTATAGCAGAACTTTCCTTCTAAGTTATATTCTTTTCAAGATTTATTTGAGCAACCCATTTAACTTACACTATACTACATCCATTCCCTCCTTTCCTCTATTTTTCATATTCTAGCAAATATCTTTCTTCTGTTCTCTGCATCATTTCAACTCTCAATACTGCTCTTCAGAGCTATAAGCTTCTTACAGATCACATTTACCTTGCTACAACTTCCACACGTCAAGATCTTGTCAAGCCTGTTCTTCTACAGGCACACACCTTCAAGCTAAATGAAATGTATTTAAATGAAGCCTGAAACTACTACTTGATAAACAGCACTGTACTTGTACAGTGCCTCAGCTATGACTCATCTCTACCAGGGAGCTAATATACATGGATGCCCAGATCAAATATAACAAAACAAATGCTATGAAGACTTAAAAACCCCCCACCTGCACGCACACATGGAGGTTGGTGTTAACCGTGCAGCCCAAAGGAGCGAGCGCCCAACTGCAATGAAGTGAAATCCCATCACACAGCACCAACCCTTCAAGGCACATCACTTCCAGCAGTACTTCAGGTGCAAATGAAGAATGAATACATTAAAAAAAAGGCAACAATACACAGAACTAACTTGGTGCCAGGAGGCAGACTTTGGATTTTCAACCCCAAGCTTTGCTATTGCTTCAGTCCCTTATTTTCCCGACTTGGGAAACATCTGTCTCTGAAGTTTTGGGATGTAAACACTGCACAGCACAGGCAGAGGTCTGTACCGCTTTCCATTAAGCCTGCACAAAGCCCACATAATTCCACTGGGAATGTAATTGATAAAAAGCTGTATTTGTTCCTGATATTATTGCTAGTAATTGCGTTCTTCATTCTGGGCCACTTTGCATGTCTGCCTGCTTCCAAGTACAGAAGCAAATCCTCAGTTATCACTCAGCTGCTTCAACACCCAAAACTCAGGTGGAGAAATTCAGGTTTGTAGTGATTCTTTCTCCATTGGCTTCTCCTGTGTATTATTACACTCCGAAAAAAACAAGCTGTGACTGGTAGAAGCCTGATTTATTCCAGGTTATTTAATAGCACTGAGTTTATATTTCCTCCAACATATGAGGAACATTTCTTGATAATACAGATCAGATAATAATGGAATGTGGGTTCAGCTTTCACCTGAAGCACTGCTCCTTTATTACAGGCAATCAGACCAGTTTCTACATACTCAAAACGTTCTAATTTACTGAAATTTCTAACTTCTCTTCTATCTGGGATTCCAGCACCTATACTGGCAGAAAATTATTCCATATGCTTCCAGTTTGTTTGGGGGACAAGCATATTTATCCACGTTAACTATGTCATCATTCTTATGGGTCTGTCTCAGTAATTTGTTCCCATGCAGGAAAGCAAAAAAAAGAAAAAAGACCTATTAAAAAAACCCAAACCAAAAAACCACCAACAAAAAATAAAAACCCCACAAAAGCAAAAAAATCCCCACACTTGTTTGCACTTTTTTAAAAAAATGCTATCAGCTGTAGTTCTGTATTCAGAAAAATCAAACCAATATGTAAATATTTATGCAGAATAAGATTAAGGGTCCTTCATTTGAAGAGTGTAACTCCTTAACATCTTAAAGTACATCAAAAAATTTACCAAAATTAGTTTTCTTCAAAATTACATTAAAAAAATAAGCACACCCTCCAGGTATGTGTGTCATTTAAGAGAGAATAATCAGGAATCAAACAAAACAGGTGTCACTACTAAGAGATGTAGTTAAATTTCTTTTTCAAATGGCACACACACACACACACACACAAGAACAAACAACATTCCAGCCTCATTCAAGCTTCAATTAAGATTCAGAATACCTAAGGGCTAGTATGAAAGCATCCATTAATTCAGCCTTTTTTGAAGGGAGGACAGGGGAAGGCACAATCTCTCATTTAAGCAGCTATTACAAGAAAACTGATTATCTTTCTAAGGGAATGTTAATTCTCTTATCTTTTCATTCAGTGATTGAACAACAAGTTATACATACCTGTATTACATAACAGGATTTAGGCACGAACTCAAAAAAAATCTTTTTGGATGCTTTCAGCAAAATCTTATTGATATGGTAAGAGATTAGAGATGGAAGTGTTTGTACTACTAGCTCCTTTACAGTAGATCACAGCACAAGCTCACTGGAGATCTGTCAGAGTACAACAGTAGTAGACCACCACCAGAAATATGTACCTCAGCTTGAAATACAGCAAAACCTACCCTCTAAGTACCTATGCAGGCTCTGGAAGCCCTTCTTGTCCTCTACATGGTACCTATGCAAGTTATAAAATTCCTTGCTAAAGGTCATTTATGATGACCAGACAAGGTTATAAAGCTATCTGCAACTGATCTATCAATTTTGTGTGGACAGTGCTGTGGTTATTTTCTTTTGTCCCACGCACAAGCACTTAGACACGAAATAAAATGAAGTCTGCAGCATAATTAGCATAAAAATCATTATGTGCTTCTGTTATATTCTAGATGGCTAATTACCATACAATAGATTACATTATGACATGAAAAGGCATATACCAAAGGTTAGGATTGCAAAATGTAGCTGCAGTTTCTGTGTTTATCAGAAGGCAGGCAGGAGATAAAAGGAATCAAAACCTCATTTTGGTTTCAGTGCTCAGCAACATTCCTCTGCTCAGAACCTGTGCTCACCACAGCAGCTTCTATGCCCTTCTCTTGCTCTTGGAAAGATCAGAATATGGTGCCACTTTGTATGCTGGATGAACTCTCTCACCATTGCCTCTCTTCAGTAACTGGGTCTCTCTCTATAAGGTAAACGCGTTTCTGTGGATTTCAGGACTCCCAGGCGAGCACCACAGCCTTTTCAGCCAGTATCCAACTGGCACTGTCCATGGAGGCTGCTCACACGCGCAGAGCAGGGACTAGAACTCCTCAATCACCCCAGATGTGGGGATTTCTATATAAAGGTAGCTTAGTCTCTGCTGTCCCACTTCCCTTGCTAATGCCTCATCTCAGCATCAACCGTGCTGAAGAAATGGGGGCAGAAGAGGAACGCAAGCCAAGTAAGACTCAACAGTCCAACCAACCACAGGTTGCATAAGATCTGTTCCCTCACATTCTGCCTACTCTCATCCCACTTGCGGCAACAAATAGTAAATCTGAAAGTCTGCAAGATAAGAATCAGTTGAGTCTCAGCTACCTTTAGCCACCTAAATAAGAACAAAAGAACTGGGCTCCTCCTGAATTATTTTTGGGAAAGAACACCCAGGATGAAGCAGCAGCCCCACAAACATCAATACAAAACCAGTTTTGTACACAGGCAGAAGCTGCCACAGTTCTTTTTCAAGCGGAAAAGAGGACTTCTGATAGCTAGCAGTCTCCTTGGACAAACCAGGAACAAGCTCCTCATTTGCTCATGTGTTTCCCTACCAACAAAGCTAATGGACCTAAAGATCTTCCAGGCAGAAGAAATTACTTGAAGGAGTACGATTAACATTCTGGTTTAACTGAACAAAACCAACATGCTAAGCAACTGGAAAGTGTAGGAAAAGGAGGTAGAAGGATCACAGCAGCACCTTAACCCAAGTTAACTAAAGCAGACAGTGGCTTACACCTAGCTCTTCACACTGAATTGATTTCAGGGAGAAAGTTTCAAGAATGAGCAACTGAAGACAGTACATGACCAGGGCTTGAAAACGGCTTACTATATAGGCTGTAATAATGCAAGCCAAAAACTGCTGAAGACCGAACTGGAGCTGGTGTAACACACCCCTCCTAGAATTTTATACATAGTGACACACAAGGTAAGAAAAACACCTCCTGTTATCAGTAATGCAATCTTGCAAAAGGTTTCTATTGCACAGTGAAGCAGCTGTGTTCTATTCTCTTAACAAACCAGTTTCCAAAATGCAAAAACATGAATCCGAAGGGCACCTAAATGCTGTTGACTGATCAACTTGCACTGACTCACTACTTTCTCAAATCCCCACCCCCCTGAACCTTATTTAAAAAGCAGGCAGAGAAGAGGGAGAAAAAAAAGGCAGCCTGAAGCAGATCTCCATGAAATCTGAACTACTGAAGAGAAATTCATCATGGTTGGCTGCACATCATCAGCCAAGATAGTCTACCAGATCTATGTTTGTTCTAGACAGGTGAAAGGCCTATTGAGATATTACTGTTTGCACTGCCTGCTTGGCTCCTGACATGGGTGGAGCACTGGAATAAGCAGGTCCCAGCTTGTTGGCACCACAATAAGCTCAGAAATACTCATCTCACTCTGGTTCTGTCCAGAAATTTCAGTTGTGTTTTCCCTGAGTTTCCAGTACAGCATTGTGGAAGCAAATGGGATTCTGGGACCAAGAACTAGAATGAAACAGCACCCAAAACATGGTTTCAAGGAGCATACAGGCTGTACACATGATGCTACTGGACAAAAACCCCACAATCTCAGCGTGCCCAAAGTGTACATCATCAAAAATGGATCTGTGCAGGTACAAATACCTGATTTCAAACTACTACAATTCACTGACATTTGAAAGGACACACTTTCACCACAAGTCCCTACTTAAATAGCAGTCCTAAGGCAACTCATATTTTGCATCAAGACCGACAGCATGACACTAGATCAACTTGCTTAGATCCCCTAATTAAAAGCAACATGCTACAACTTTTCCTTAAGCTTTTTTCCCCCTCTGCCTTCTACCTCCTTACTTCACACCCTTTTGGAAAAATAAAATCATCATGCAACCGTTAAACATCCTCCCAGTGTCACAAACAGCTATCTTACATTGTCAGTTTGAATGAACACTGGCCTTATACTCATTTCTAAGGCCCATTTACAATACAGCTGGATCGGTTCTTTCCTAGTTCATTTGCTTTCAATAGGGCCTTCATTCTCAATTCAAACGACAAATTGCTCCAGCAACCACACATACACAAGGCTTCCTCAAGCCTGGCATTTTCAGGTTTAATAGAGCCTTTTAAATTGCCTATGTTTTAATTACTATATAACAATATATACATGTTAATTACTTTGGAAGACCTGTGCAAAGTAGACAAGCGTTCAATTTTAATACATAAATACTGCAGCCAAGAGGATGTTTTAGCTATTGGATAAAGTTCATATTGTTGATTTGTTTCATCTTTGATAGGTTTTCCTGGCAAAAAGCTTCTAACAACATGAACTCAAAGAATATAATCCCTTAAACATCAGGACTAAACCCAACTCTGTTGACCTGAATCTGTTCCCATCAACTTCCTTTGTCTGAAAATTGGCACTCATGCTAAATGGTTGATATAAATAACAGCACTTAATGACTGGCATTTTCTGGATAAGCTGCCTCTACTTTCCCAAATCACTCTAGGAGAAACATATTTGTTAAAGTAATGATCTTATTCAGATATTGCACCCTACTACATACTTTCCTCCGTGCTCATTTTGGGCTGCCAGAATTCCCAAATTCAACAGAAAGATGGCACATTTATCCCAGGTTTCTACAAAAACCCAAACCACCAAACCTACCCTGCGTCATAATCTGTACTTTATCTTTGCTAGACTTTTAAATTGTACAAAGGGCTTGTGAGAGAGAACCTTTATTACTGGATGTCACAATTACTGCAGGAGGGAGTATGCAGGAAGGAGAATCAGGATTGGAGTACCTTAGATATAGGAGTACCTTGCCTGCACGTGTTCCTACAGCAAAGCCTAACAACATTTGGTGTGATTAGCCAGGAGGTGCAATTCCTGCTTCGTTCTATGACACTGTCTCAAGTGCACTGAGGTGATGACTATCAACAAAGCCTGCTTGTGATCTGGAGCCATTAAAGCTGCGCACATGCCGCAGTCAGCCAGCCAAAGCCACATTTTTACTGCCTTTACCCTTCCTCTCACTTCTACTATTCATGTGACATTGTAAATTAACACATGGTTCGCAACCTTTACACCACACCTTCCACAGCAGAGGCTGTGGTCTCACTGGCTTCCAGGACTCTGGTTTTAAAAGCTGTTAGTACGAAATTTTTAAGAAAAAAAGAATCCAACACTAGAAAACACAAGCATGGCAGTTCAACCTAACTTTATATAAAGATCCTCTGGCTGCCTATAACAGAATCTCCGTAATAAAGGCAACCAGAAATGATTCAACTGCTACCATAGGAGATGATTACCCTAATGACAGCAGTCAAGTTTTTTCCCTAACAAAGAATCTTTTTGTTTCAGGAATGCAACGCCGCCTTTGACCACAAATCTTTTCTTCCTTACTCCACTTCTTTCTTTAAACGGAACAAGTACATCCCTGACAGTGGAAGAACAAAAGCAACGGTTTGTTGGGTTTTTTTTCCCTAAATAAACTCATCATTTATCTTCCCAAGTTCAGGTTTACTTTTACATCAAAGACAGCTCTCCCAACACTAAGTACTGGTGCCAGTTTATTTATCTGCCAATTTAGAAGTTTTTATCACTCCGTAGATCTTTCGATCTCAGAGCAGTACTTGGAGTTTCCTTTGCCCAAAGCAAGCACAGACTGCATCAACATACAATTAAGATAGGAAGTCAGGAAACAGTCATTAAGAATACATATGAAGAGCACAACAGCTTCAGGAAGACAATGGCACCAAAAAATTGTTAAGTGTCATGAGTTTGGTTTGTCATCGCAGTCCCTCCCCAGATGAGTCATGGTAACTCAAAACAGCGATCATTAGATAGTCACAAAGCATACGTAATGAAGTTTTGTTTGAACAACAGGTGTACTTCAGCATTATTAGAGTAAAAATGCCAAGCTGCTGCGTTCCATGAGCATAAGATCACTGAGGAACGCAGAAGATTTTAATCAAATTTACCAAGTGTTTATGTATTTAAAAAAATGCCAAACCCACAAAACTTTCCAAATTCACATCATCTCACGTTTTACACCTATTTCTATGTGAGTTAGCAAACACATTCAGATTCTTAAAGGTGGGGAAAAACATGCTTGACAATCTCAGGTTGAGTTTTTTTACTCCCCTAAAAGCATGCAGCAAATTGAAGACAGATATTTTTGTCAGGACTGCTGTGTAAGTATGCAAATTCAGTGTGTCAACAAGAAGAACGACTATGCTGAGTTGCATGGTTTGTAACATTCTTTCTTACTATTATAAACAAATTATGATAAATTACACAGGCTTCCAGTAGAGTTAATGTAATCTCTGCCTTTATTACAAAAACAGGAGTTCATCTTTGCTTAGAAAAATGCACTTTGAAGGGATTGCTATAAACTGTTCGGTTTCTAACTTCGGTATTTTGCCATTAATCTTTTCATGTGTTAATGCTTAACATTCCATTTAACTAAATCCAAATATCACTAAGGTTATAAAACCCAGTTTAACCCACCTTTTGGCTATTATTTTTTTACTGGGCTTCAAGACAGGGTCTTATTCACTAGAAGGCATGAGAAGAACAACTTGTCAAATTTCTTCCCCTGGCTTAAACAAACTGCACACTGAAGTACCAAGCTTCAGAGTGTCGTAACTCTCTCTGCTATTTCACTCAGTAATATCTTATTCGCCAAGTCTCCATAGAAGCCAGTTGACAATGTTTCTCCTCACTAATCAAAGTAAATACAGTAGTCCTACGTTGCCTAAAGTACTGTCTAAAATTACATTAGCAGTCTCAGGTCGGTAGCATCATTCTCCTGCCTTTACTCTCAAATGTTACTTTACGGATGATAGTCATAAGGTATGCCATCCACAGAAGTGAAATTTCCTCCACAGGTTTAGATTTTTGAAGGACCCAGATTCCTCAAAAACCCGACTCCAGATAAAGTTCAGACATTGGGCAGTAAACACTTCTTTCACACAGTCATCAAATATCAAAACCACACTTCATATCATAAAAACCCACAAGTTCCAGCCTTGAAACATTTCTAACAAAAGACAAAGATCAACACAAAACGTCAAGAGAAAAGAGTATGCTTCTGGAGATGGGAGAAGGTAACTACTGATTGACTCACTCCCCCCAGTATTTATGCAAGTATACATTCTGACCACTAAGCTGGAAAACAATACACCCACCAGAACATGTATGTCAAATTCAGAGAAACTCAAAGCACATGGAACTGCTGCAAGAAGGACAACCACTGGGTAAGACTGCTCAGCTCTGCTAGAGGTGTACCAAGACAAAAGTCCAGCTACACACTGGTCATATTAGTGCAAAGCCTTGAACGTATCGGCCAACACAGCTGAATCTGATGGGAAAGGATTAGCATGGGAAAATAACTGTCTCCTATGTCAGCAGCATGAGATTCGGAGAAGGATGCAGCCATCACTTGGCAGATTCTCAGAGGTTTACATATCAACAGAGTGGAACACTGATGTCCTAAATACCGCCTGGGAACACATGGAAAAAAGAATGAACTTGAGATGACATTAAGAAAAAGAGTTAATACCCCTCCCCCATCTTTACCAATGAAAAAAAAAACCCTAAAAAAAAAAAAAAAAGGTGGACCAGCCTGAAATCAGCTCTACTTAAATAGCCTCTATGAGAAAGGGCACAGTCTGACTTCCTTCGTTTGAGCATTCTTTAAGTTTTGTTCCACCTGTTACCCACCATACAAAGCCACTGCTAATTCAGGTTACACATGTCATGCTGATAGCAAATTTAAGACTCAAATGATAGCTGAAATCTTGATCATAATTTACAGTAATAATTTCACACACAAGAAAATAATTCTAGTTCGTACAAGACACCAGGTTGAATTTGAAAGCTGATCAGCTTAAAAACAGAAGGAGAGGTAGACTAGAAGAAAAAGAAGCTGTTCTACCTCTCCTCAGATTCCTTAATGTAAGATTAAATTAACAATGTTCAACTTCACAGCACTACAGGAATGGCACTTTTCAGACCAAGACCATCCTTGAAAAAGCACGGAAAGATGGTAAGTTAAAATACGGAAGCAACACGAACTTTACCTTTTTTCTACTCTGCAGCTAGTTACCAAAGGCAGGCAGTGTAATAAGGTTTTTTGTCTGGGGGGTCTAGCACACCCAAAGGCACCAGTTTCAGATTTGAATGCAGAAGCTTAAAAACAGCACCAGCAATAAGGATAGAAAGCTTTCCTTTTCTTCCTAGAGGAAAGGAAGGGGCAATCAATGTGGCTCTACCAGAAAGTACACTAAGATTTACTTAAGCCGGTTCTCTACCTTTAAACATGTGGTTATTACAAAAAGTATAAAAGTTTATATACATACATACATATATAAAATTATAAACACACAAATAGCACAGTGGAGTGATTCATCATCCCTATCACAACTGCAGACAGCCCTCCTGCTACTAGTCCCTGAACTGCACACTCAGCCTAGCAGTTATAGCTGTTATCTGACAGCTGTCTGACAATTTATAAGCAAGCACTAGCTTCACTGAGAGTGGTAAAGTTTTACATACAGTATATTAAAGCACTTCAGATGATGCACAAGAATATTGCATTTAAACTCTATCTTCATTTATTGCGTTTATACAAAATGACAGAATGAACTAGTAATGTGTGTGTTTGACAAGTCATAAACTTAAATTCAGTTAAGGACTTTGTTTCCTCCCCCTCTCAGAATCAGCAGAAATGTTTAATAACATCTCAAAGCAATCAGAGGGCTTAACTTCATTAATTTGGAATTGGCTGTCTAAGCCCAGCCCTCCACACTGTTAATCTAAAGCACTTGGGCTGGAGGACAGCAAACCAGATTTTACCCGCCAATTTGAAATTTTCATTACAAATGTTTGCTTTTCTGTAGTTCCAAGAGTGTAGGAAGTCACTAACACACAGTATCTATAACTTGTCTAGCTTAGCTGTAGTACAGATAGAATCTTAATTTAGTGAGCTTTGTGCTTTAGCACTACCATTAACCAAATTCTTCATGGACAGCTTCAAGTAAAGAAACTTGAAGCTTTTAATTCAGGCTTTTTGGGTGTTCCACAAGGAAAGCTCATCTTTTCCATCCTACAAGGTTATCACAAGACAGTTGTTCAAATCCAATAAATGGCAAAGCAAAAGGAACTTTGTACTATAGCACTGCAATACCTTTAGTCAACTTCCAGTATTTGTGTAAGGTGAAATTTGCTTCTAGAACAAAGTCCAGATAAAAAGGCACTAAGGCTAAACTAACTTTCTCAGTCTTACACTAGTCAAGACACTTTGCATCTATCTAGTACGTCTTATACTTGTGTAGCTTGCCAGTCCAATGAAGAACCCATTTCTCTTGCAGACAGTGTTAAAAGATCCCATTTTGGCCAGAAAGGAAAAAACAAAAAAAAAACCCAACCCAGACACACACCAAAAACAACACCCAGAAAAACGTCAACCCTCAAAATTTATTCCTGTAGTACATATCTGTAGTAGTTTCCAGGGGTCTCCCAAACAAAATCCCTACAAAGGAATACTATGGATACAATATCCAAGAGCAATTCAGAACCATACTAAAAAGGCTGTGGGCAAGCAACTGCTGCTCCCAGCTCCTCAGAGGACCCCAACAGTGTTCCACTCACATGACATCTGTCACACTACAGGCACAGAGCTGCTAAACTAAACCAGCAAGATCACAGTAACACAAGAGCACAGGATTTGGTGACTCTTTGCTGGTGAAGCGTGCTAGAAGAGTAGGCTTTTCCTTACAGTGATGACGCCCAAATCAGCAATCTTGCTGATGCTACTGAACCGAGCACTGCTCTCTACAAAGCTCCTACATCCCTGCTGGAGATCACCATTCCCTCCATGACAGAAAGCAGACAGGTCTATGTCCGTCGCTGCAGCGCAGTACCGCACAGTTTAAACTGGGATCTGGTGATTCAACAAGCAGGCTAAGGCACAGGCTGCCCAGACATCCTTCTGCCAGTTGAGTCACAGAGCCAGGCACCTGGAGGCAATAACACCTTAGGCAATATCCAGTAATCTTGTCAGGGTTTATCAAAGCTTCAAGTCTTTCTGTCCAGAAGGGGATTACATGCTTGGGTCACCTTAGTGACAGCGAAACAGCTCCAAAATTGCTTTGGGAGCATCACAGAGGAGCAGCAAATGCCTGTGGCTTTAAATAAATAAATAAATAAATAAATACTTGGATCTTAAATTGGAAACCTTCACCCATGAACACTAAAACTAGCACCTCTCAGGTCTCTGGGCAGCACACATTCACCCTTTAGCTTCTCAAAGGAGGAACTCAAGTTGATCCCACTACCCACCCCAATGGAACACGGATGCAAGCATGCATGTCCACAGAGAAGTATGAGAGGGCCTGGGAACTCAAGCATTTTGAAAACTGGATTAATTCCACAAGCCACCAGAAGAACACAACTAGTTGGTCATAAGAAAGAAAATCCTGAAGCAAAAAACTTTTCCCCCTATGTTTTGTTGATTTTTTTTAAAGTATGTTTATTCAAATATTTTAAATAGTTGTCATTCTAGTTGAAACTTGTCCTTCTAACATAATTTGTGGATTTGGAACTAAAAGCATATTTTTTCACTGGAACCTTTTCATCAGGATTCAGAACTGTCCATTTGTGCTTTTGAGACATAAATAATCTTCCACCTGCTTCTTAAGAAGTAGTGTTGACTTAGAACATGTTCTTAAAGTTTCTTCCCATAAATGCAATAGGGTAATTTGGAAAATGTAACATGAAGTCAAAATCACCTGCAGTTCAGTTTCCGAGTGAGACACTAAAAACTGAGGAATGTGAAAATTCAATTTGAATTTTTTATCTTTCCATTTTACTCACAATCAAGAATTACTACATTTGTACTAGCAGCAAGATTCCCATTTTTTATACCTACAAATAAAGATTTACATTTAAAACTCAGACCACCTGAAATTTACAGATCCCTGACAGGTTAGGCAGGCTCTGCTGAAAGCAACATTTTCCCTCAACACCACAGCTTTAGCTCACTTGCAGCCAGCCTCAAAGGGGGCTCAATAGTGTAGAAGTACTCCATCACAGGACATCCACATCCCATACAGAACCACAGAATAGCAGGGGTTGGAAGGGACCAACCCCCCTGCTAGAACAGGGTCACCTAGAGCAGGCTGCACAGGATCACATGCAGGCAGGTTTGAGTATCTCCAGAGATGGAGACTCCACAACCTCCCTGGGCAGCCTGTGCCAGTGCTCTCTCACACTCAAAGCATGGACTTTTTTCCTCATTCTGATATGTGATATGGAGCTTCCTCATATTGATATGTGTTCCAGTTTGTGCCTGGTGCCACCTGTCCTGTCACTGAGCACCACTGAAGCGATTCTGGCCCCATTCTCCCAACAGCCGCTCTTTAGATATTTATAAGCATTGATCAGATCCCCTCTCAGTCTTCTCCAGGCTAAACAGACCCAGCTCTCTCAGCCTTTCCTCATTAAGAGAGATGTTCCAGTCCCCAAATGGTCCTCATAGCCCTCCACTGGAGTCTTGCCAGTACCTCCCTGTCCTTCGTGAACTGGGGAGCCTAGAACTAGGCACAGTACCCCACATGTGGCCTCACCAGGGCAGAGTAGGGGGGAAGAGAACCTCCCTCAACCTGCTGGCCATGCTTTTCTTAATGCACCCTAGGGTACCACTGGCCTTCATGGCCAAAAGGGCACATCGCTGACTCATGACAAGTTTCTTATCCACCAGGACTCCCGAGTCCTTCTCCACAGAGCTGCTTCCCAGCAGGCCAACCTCTAACTTGTACTGGTGCCTGGGGTTATTCCTCCTTAGGCATAGGAACCTATGCTTGCCCTTTTTTAATTTCATTTGGTTCCTCTCCACCCTACTCTCTCTAGCATGTCCAGATCTCACAGAATGGCAGCCCACCCTTCTGGTGTATCAGCCTCTCCTATGTGATCGTCTAGGTGATCCTGCTCTGGCAGGGACATTGGACTAGATTATCTTTCAAGGTCCCTACCAGCTCCTAATGTTCTGTGATTCTCCTCCCAGTTTAGTACTGCCAGCAAACTTGCTGAGGGTGCACTCTGTAAATGACCATAAAATGATCTTTGCCGTCCTGGCTCCATTTGCAAGTCCACAGGGGAAACCTATACGTGTCCTCTAAAGTTCCTAGAATCTTTCTAAATTCAGTACCAGCTTTGTTATTCTTACCAATTACTGCTCCTTATTAGTGTCTGAAGATAAAAACCAGAGACAACTGGGTCCATCAGCAATAAATTAAGATCAGCATAATTTATACTGCTCATCATGATTTCAAGAAAATTAAGTCTCATAAAGCAAGTCTAACTTCTTCCTCTGTAAGACTACATACTTATTTCATTGTGGCAACAAAGAATTTGAGAATAGTTTCTGCAAGGTATCTGACTTTGGCAGAAATTAGTTCTTGCTGATCCAGCTTGAGCTGCTTGCCACAGTTTCTGTTACTGAACACCGCTGCAGCAACTAAGCTTTTCTTCTCCACTTTGTACTAATCTGCCTGACTTTAGTGGGGCAGATGAGGAGCACTCACATGATCAAGCTATGAGAGCACTAAATACACCAATCAAACCATTCATAAAGTGATTATTTATACCCTCAAGGCCCAGTTCAACAACACAGGGCCTTTTTATAGCACTTTTGCCTTACAGAGCTCCCATGCTCTCTGTCAGGCTTTTCCCCGCTGCTTGGCCCCTTACTTATGCCATACCCTTAACAAATTTCTGATACTCAATGCTGAAAAGTCATTTTTTGGAGTGAAGCATCCCTGGATGTGATCCCTGACCTGGCTTTCAGCACAGCCCCACAAACAGATGAAAGGGAAGGTATATATCTGCTTGCAACACCAGGACGGGAACAAGACAAAAAACCTGTGAACTCATATTGACTGTACAACACCTGTACTCTCAAAACACAGCCTATGAGACAGCCCAACAAAAGTGAGTGCAAGCATTCCTAAAATAAATGTGTGTAGTCCATGACAGGCAGATTAAAAAAACACAGAAGGGAAAGGAAAAATGCAGACAGCCAGCAACCTGAAGCGTTCTGCTCACAGTCAACCACCAGTTTTCCTCTGAAAGGAACTAATAAAATTGTCCTTGCTGAACTTCACAAAACTGGCACCAGCAGCAGATGATGATGGGTCTTGCTGCTTGTACACACCAATTTGCTTCTCATTGCTTCAATTTGCATCAACGCCCTGTAGCCAAATTCAGTGAAACCACAGGTCACACACACAGGAACAAAAGCTTCACTCACACTCACAAGGTCAAAAATAGCGCCTTGGATTTCAGCAGCAATGTAATAACTCTGGTGTAACAACAGCAGAACAACTGACCGTGAGATAAGGCTACGGTGGAGAAAGTAAACGTTAGCCTTGAATGCGTAACAAGGGAATACTGAGTAAGGAGCGATGCCACATTGCTGTGAAAGCTCATAGGTCTGTACCCTACACACAGAATTAGAAACAAAGCTACAAAGAATAACTTTCAGTCTGAAACACATCTGGAAATGCATTTTGGTTTTACCTATTTAGACAATCAAAGATAAGAGATGGTTTGCATATCAATTTCAGGTGCTTTCACATTGGGAATATTTTTCCTGATAGTCTCAGGACATTGTGGCATGCCTGCTCAGGTACCCAAGCAGGGAATAAGAGGGACCATAAAAATAGCAGATACAGTCAAAGACCTGTTATTATTCTGAAGAGTCCACATACAACCTGAGTAAGTAACCACCTTAAAGGCTCGTAAGGCAGACAAACTAATGAGATCCAAGGAGAGAGATGATGCTGAAGAGTGACAGGTTTAAAACACCTTCTTGGAAGAAGTTCTGCAGACTGAATGGGGAAGGAGAGCAGATTAATTGTTCACCATGATCCTTTTCTGACCTGAAACAAATCTACAGTCCGGAACCTATTAATTTACAAGCTATCCATATGACTAACTCTCCAATATAATTTAAAGAGCGATTGTCCAAATGATATCTAGGGAGAACAAGTTGACTTCCATTTAACATCATCGTAACAGCCTCAACAGAAGTTGTTAAAAGGAGAAAGAAACAGAAAGAAAACCTCTTCCAGCCACTTACCCAAAGCAATTTTTCTTAACTAATGCAGTAGCTCTATTGGAAGAGACAGTGAAGCTGCCAGGGCTTCAGAGAGAAGGTGAAGGGAAAAAAAAAAAAACAAACAAAAAAACAACGAACAGATAACAAATTTCATATGAGGGATTTTCTGTAAATCTTTCATTCTAACAATTCCCTTCGAAAAATAATTGTTCATAAATACAGGAAGTCCTGTTAGTGTTTATAAATTTGTAGCCGTTTAGTCAGGCCATAAGAAAACTGTCTCCAGTTTTCTTTCTTTCTACCCACTCAAGCACAAAAGTGCAAAAAAAAAAAAAATTAAAATATGTATCATAAATCCTAGCTATCTCAGACACCAATTTCATTCCTTACCACCACCAGCAGTCTCACAGGAGCTACTAAGATACAAAAGTCACTTTGACTAACACCATAAATTCCTTTAGCTCTGAATCCAAAGCTGCACACTTGCCTCCTAGCACTATGGTGCCTGTTTCTGCATTTACAACCTGTCCTCTAGCCAAAACCACTCCAAGTTTATTAGCACTGCAGGTTATGTCCATGCATAGGATAGAAACAGAAGCATACTGCAGAGCACAGATTTCGTCGTCAGCCCTGCACCCAGTCTCCCACTCCCTGGTTCATATCTCAGAGGGCTTCAGCTACCATCTAGGCAGAAGCAGAGGTTACCAGAGTTTGGAATTTCACAGAACATACTTTTGAAGAAAAGCAGGCGACAGTCACAAAGTGATCACATCTTGTCCCTCTGGAACTGCACTGAATTCATATTTTGCCTTCAGGGACATTTTTTCAGCACCATAAACTGTTGTTGAATTGTACAGGGTCAGCCAACTGTCTGCTTGTTTGTTTCCCATGAGTGCTCTCACTTCATGTACAAGACCACAGAAACAAAAAGGAGAACTTCATTCTCCATCTCACCTGTATCAGCTCTGCACCGCAGACGGTTGTGCCTTTCTGCAAACCAGTACAAGTAGTTTGAAGGTTTCTAAGATTCACAGAAGGAAAAGCAGAAGAAAAGCTTTCTTCCCAGGCAGATACCAGCACTTGGGTCTCACCCAGAATTCCTGCAGGAAAGCAGGCAGCACCATTTGGAGAGCTGCTCTCTGTAGGGAGAGCTCCCTGGGCCTGGGACTTTCCACAGGATCTATATTTGGTAGCTCCCACAAGTCACTTAGTGCTGCCCTAATCTTGCCAGCACTATCCTGTTAATGAGGTTAGTGCGTATGCAGCAAGGAAGAATTAATATTCTTTAAATACTGCTCTATCTTCCTTGAAACCTAGCCATTCGTTTGCCCCGTAGCCTGCAAAAAACAGCTTTTCTGAAGATTTTGGTATTACTTAAAAGCTCTGTCTGCCAAATTAAATTACACTTGATTTCAGTAAACAGTGAGATGCCTTGGAAAACCTGAAAGCAAAAGAAATAAAGTCCATTTTGTGGACTGTTATTCAAGATAGCATCTGCACTTCAGCTTGCCTGCTTTCAACAGCTACTGAAAGTCACAGCGAAGCCAGAGAGAGGTTGGTCAGACTATTTTCTCTTACTAAAAAGCTTCCCGCACTCAGCTTGAAGAAACAGCTGGGGAAGGTCTCCACTCCTGACATTACACAAATGCTGAGAAACTGAATGCTGTAATGGGAAAAATCTGCTTTCTGAAGCAAACTTTTGATTAGCAGTAGTTTCTATTTATGAAAGTGTTTTTTTTTTCTTTTTTTTTTTTCTTTGTCTGACAATTTGAGGTTATGACCATGCTGGAAATGTTATCAGATGATCCATTTCTCTCTATCAAAGGGAGAAAAAATTCTTCGATCAGTACCTAATGCCTTAAACATGTGAGGGGAGGAAATCAAGGTCCCCTTTCCTGGCCATAACCACATTCTTAAAGCAAAATGGTTGCTGAAAACCACTCAGCTTTTTTTTTTTTTTTTAAATACTCTTTACAATCAAATTACAAACCAAAACATGCTGGCTGTTTAATGTGAAGATACATCAAAATCCAAACACATAAACTGTAGAATGAGAGTATCTGCTGGGAAACTTCAATAGCAGCAAAAAAACCCAAAAACAAATCAACAACACATTTTTTTTCATAGTGCTGATTTTTTCTATTCCCACTCCCCTCCGAGAAATGCAGTCAACTTCTGTCTATTTTTGCTGAAATACAGACAAATGTTTGAACTCTCTCATCTTCTGCATAGTTTGAAAAACATCTTTACTCTTTAAAGCCAGAAATCATGCAGCAGAAAGGCTTTGCAAAAGGATACATTTATAATGCAAATCCTGCATCAACATGCTACACAAGGAAAAGAGCCACTGTAAGCAATACTGACAAAAGGAGGAATGGCTTGGAGGAGTCAAGAGGAAAACAAAGCAAGTAACCTGATGTTGTTTCCAATTCTAAATTTAAGAATACTGTAAGAATATGTGTTGTGCAAGTATTTCCTCATAGACTGATGTCCTAAGAAATATTAAGCATTTCTCATGAACTACCAAAATCCACCAGTAAAGAAAGAAAAATATTTCCCCTCCAACTGCCCACTGTTTGCAACAAACATTTTGAGTACTGTGGCAAAGGTTTAGATGAACCAAAGACTCCCCCCAGTTTCACACTTAAAACCAAGGGTTTGGTACCCTATTTTACAAATTTTGCAACAGTTCATCCACTAGAAAAAAAGCCAGCTGTGAGACATTTTGAGGAGAGGGGTGATGGGAGAGCAGGCAGACAGGTATATGACAGCTTAAGCAATGAGTGTAAAGGAGAAGAGGGAAAGTGCTGCATTTAATGGCTTCACCGGCCTCTGTAAAAGGAATCAGCTATCTTATGTATGGAGGCCCATCAAGAACACCCATCAAAATTAACATCTTCTGATTAGCTGGAAGTCAAGAACAGAACTCCAACACGCTGCTGACAGCTGGGCACAGAAGTAATTGTGCCAGGCAGGCCCTGGGCACACGCAGAGCCACCCTGCTGCGAGGCATCCCAAGCCACAGCATCGAGCGCGGCCTGGGCAGGTGGGACTCACGGAGCCACCCTGGAGCAGGGCTGGCTGGGAACGCTCCTCCTCAGAGAAAGGGGGTGTCGGTAACAAGGAAGAAAACACTCTGCCACCTTCTCTTCACCGCTGAACAGCAGGGAAAAGAACTAAATCAAGCCAAACACAGAAAATAGCAGGAAGAGGGAGGAAAGGAAGTGAAAATCTTTTGCACAACAAGCAAGTTATATTGCTGCTCTATTAAACTAGCTCTTCCCTCCACAAAGCTACAGCAGGGTGTCTGAATTCACAGGCACTTATCGGCTTCCACAGATCACAACATAAGAGAAGTGGATACTGCCCACTGGACTTCACACTTCCAGGGTGCTGCCTATCCTAGCAATATGCCCTATTTTGAAGAACACCACCAGTCTTCCCTTACTTGCTTAATTCAAAGAGATAACAGGCTCATCATTCATCATGTCTCAAAGCAAAGCACTCATGGAAGGTTCATTATTCAGGAAGAATTTCTACTCAGTAAGTAGTCTGAATATAAAACCTCCATACTGAGGATTTGCATCTCTACTGAATAGCCATCTTTGTTGTACCACAATTGTACACAGTGCTGGCATTTTCAGATCTGCTTATAAAAATAGAATTTCTTGGGTTGGTCTTTTTACATAAATGCAAGTCCTCAATTTAAAACCATACCATATCACAGCTCTGGGAACCACTAAAAAGGTATGAAAGAGATTTCAGCAACAGAAAACAGCCTTGACCAATTGTGGATAGTAACAAGGGAGGAGGAGGAAAAGCACAAAAGAACTGTTCCTTTTTTCAGAAACGTTGGGAAACATTCACTCACACAGTTAGGGCAGGTAACATTTCAACATAAGTAATTTTGTTTGGACTTAACACCAACAAAAAAAGATGTGATGCAGTTAGCATGTTTATTTTATCCATCAGTATTAAAATAAGTATTTTTTCACAGCCTATGATAATGTTAAAGTTTAACACAGCCAACCAAAATCGCTGACTGCCTAACGCATAACCTCACAGAGTGAAACGTACACAGTAGGAAAATTTAAACTTAAAAATGGGAAGTGGCTTCCTTGTTTAGTCTCAATTCAGGCAGAAAAAGAAACCCAGCCAAGACTGCTAAGCCATAAAATTCCTCTCAAGTCTACTTTTTTGAATATATAGCATACCAATGAAAGTAACACATACAATCAATTACTACTAATACTACAAGGAACTGCTGTGAAAAGCATTATTTTCCAACAGCTCAAAATAATTCATCTTTGGGTAAGATAACCTTTGAAATAATGTTGCAGTCTACAGTAATTTAATTACAGGTCACAGTCTCAAAGTTACAACACTATGCTTTCCTACCTATATATTTGATACTGTTACATTCATACAAGTCCAGGTTCTACAAAAGAAAGGACTCCTGTAGAGTTACTTACTGTTTTTCACAAACATTAAACTGGATCCTCCATTAGGTTTTCCAGTCTCTATTTATCACATAAACTGCACCACATGTATTAAAACCATGAAATACAGTAACATCTCAATTCAATTTGTTTGTCGGTATACTAGAAAAAAAAAGATGACATTTGGTATTTGTTTGGATAAACTGTGGTTCCATAACAACGAGGGAGGAAAATAATCTAAATCTGTACAGATAAAAAAATAAACAGCCAATATAAATTAACTCTTAATATTTGTCACACTTTGTAGCTGGAGTCTGAATTTGAAACTTCAACAAATAGTTCAAAATAATCTCATCACAATATAGCTAATGGCCCAAGACATTTTTAAATTGAAACGTAAAAATAAATGGAAATATCAAGTCAAATGAAGAGCAGATGGTCACTCTAAACACTTCATTACCCTCCAACCCTTTTATTTCCGATGCAGAAAGAGAAAAAAAAAAAGAGAACATTTACCACAGTCTGCACTGGAAAGCAAATACTAAAACCCCCATTCATTTCTCAAGTAAGTTAAAATACTAACCCAGCAATACTGTACATAAACAGTTGTCAACTCCATCATTCCAGCAAAAAAAATTAAACTATTTGTACTTATCCTTCTATTTTACTTTGCAAAGGGTCTACAAATTCAATTACATTTGTTCTCCCTTCTTTTCTCAACCCCCTTCCCACACCAGTTGAGTTTTCAGGTCCGTTTTGGTAGTCTCATATGAAACCACGCATTTTTAAAGCAAAGATGTTTTAACCTTTGAATTAACTATTTCACCAGTTACCACCAACATTCCTCTGTCTGCATCTGGGAGCACTTGGGACAAGCGGTCACCTGTCCCTGACACCCAGATCCCTCTGCTAGCCAACCTGAGCGAATGCACTGCTGATCCAGCCACAGACCTTCTACAGTTCAGACCCCTAGCCGCAGCTGGGAAACTGCTTTTTCATGAGGAAGGGGCATTTCAAATTTCTGGCAACTGCAGAGAACCACGGAAGTGATCTAACCTGGTAGGAGAGAACAGGACAGAGAACTATGCTCAAGGCCCAAAGTAGAAGGAAGCAGACCTCTATCACTCTTTAAAGTGTCTCCCAGAAGACATGCTCAACGGCAAACTGTTTCTCAGCTTCTGTAGCTGCTCCTGGGATGCAAAGAAAACAGCGTTTGCTGGGACAGGGAGCATTTGAAGACATTTACAGAAGGGCTGCAAGAAGCATGTGAGAAAGTAAAGCACACACAGAGAAGCAGGTGAAGAGATAGCTGTCCCCTCTGTTTCTGAAGAGAACTTGATAGACAGTGCATCCCATACTTGGGGCACTTCCTAGTTTCTTCACTGTTTCAGCCTGACAGAATCACAGACCTGTAGGGGTTGGAAGGGACCTCTGGAGATCATCTAGAGCAGCAGAGCACCAGGCACACCTTGCTCCCCCCTTCATCCCCCGGCAGGATGGATGGGCAGGAGAACCTGCAGACTAGGGTGGAGGAAGGGCAGTGTGCTGGGACAGCCCAGGGTGAGGGGAACAAGAACAGTACTTATGACTGAATATATACAAACAGGGATAACACAGAGCTCTCATCCCTACAACCACCCACACTCAGACCATCCCACACACACCCCTCCCCATCCAGCCCCTTTTATCGGGGCGTGATGCCATGTGGTGTGGAAAACCCCCCTAGCCAGCTTGGCTCACTATGCTGGCTCCTTGTGAGAACTGACTCTGGCCTGGCCAGAACCAGGACACACCCCTGCTAAAGCAAGTTTGCCTACAGTGGGCTGCATAGGACTGCGTCCAGGTGGGCTCTGGAACTGTACTATCTTCTGCAGTCCAAACAAAACTAGTCCTCTTCTTGCTGTTCTATATGGGCTGCTCTTCCCAAGCCTTTTGGCTCACATTCCCTACCTCCCAAGAGCTTCTTTTTTAAAAAAAAAACCAAAAAACAAACCACACATAGACATTCTTTTTCCTCTTCAGGACCACTACACTCAGAGCCTGAAGCTATAGATTTACTACCCAGCAATCTAGTCT
This sequence comes from Zapornia atra, assembly GCA_013400835.1. Classification (NCBI taxonomy): domain Eukaryota; kingdom Metazoa; phylum Chordata; class Aves; order Gruiformes; family Rallidae; genus Zapornia; species Zapornia atra. The sequence continues at coordinate 7,284 of VZTU01008498.1, read as the reverse complement.
GGAACACAACCACACAGGCAAAAAATCCCAAACATATTAGCTGTACACATAACAAGCAGGTATTTTCTAACTCTGATGAAAGTTTCCTTCTGATTGACCATCTCCACTTAAAACCACAGTGGTTCTCTGAGTTTCTCCACTGTTGTGATTGTGTAGTTAAGTCCAGTGCAAACAGCCTCTACTGAAATGCATTTTTCTGCTAACAAGAGGCCCAGCCCCATCGGCATTTCACATAGTTACTTTCCTAAGCATAGCTGTGTTCTAATCCATTGTAAAAAGGCTTCTGAAAGAATGCATGTAACCGTCTTATCCTCTCCCCATCTCTTCAAACACATAAGCTCTCCTGAGAATTAGCACCAGGTGCTCATACTTTTGTGTCTGCAGTATGCTACTCTCATCACTGGGTTTCTCCTCGTCACTGGTTGTCAGCCCTTTGCAGCAGAGATCCTGTTATCCTGTCTTATCTGTATTGCACTGAGAAATGGTATTTGCTTCCATAAATAACCGATGGAACTCACAAGCAGAATGTATCTAACAGACGCCAAAACAAAACACTGCTCCCTGTCTCCCGCTTTTACTATGTACAGTGGAAATGTCTTTTACCTGCTGCAGATTTATTGGGGATGTTTGGTGAGCACGTCAAGGGCCTAAGGTTTCCTCTCCTCTCTCAAGAGCCTATCACATCACACATTTCTGAAGTGCAGCAGCAGTCATATGTGCATGTCCCATCCCACTCCTGTTTCTCTGGGGCTGGGTACATCTCTGGCTGTTAGTACGTGCTCCTACCACGTGCGCTTTTGGCACACCTTCAGTACGCACAGCCGCACACCAGGGTGCCAGGAACACGCGTAACATCATGAAAGGCGACTGCCAGAAGGCAACACTCGGAGCTCTGGCTACAGTCACTTGATCAGAACTATAAGGTACTGCGGAGGCATCCGAACATGAGCTGCAGAAGCAGCCTGGGCCTGGAGCATCTCCCCTATGAGGATAGGCTGAGTAAGTTGGGACTCTTCAGCCTTGAGAAGAGAAGACTTAGGGAGGACCTAATTAAAGTCTATAATTATCTTAAGCAGGGGATGCAGGGGGAATCGGCCAGCCCCTTTTCAGTGGTCTGGGGGGACAGGACAAGGGGCAATGGCTGCAAGTTGGAGCACAGGAAGTTCCGCACCAACATACGGAAGAACTTTTTCACAGTGAGGGTGACGGAGCAGTGGAATAGGCTGCCCAGGGGGGTGGTGGAGTCTCCTTCTCTGGAGATATTCAAGACCTGTCTGGACACCTATCTGAGTGATATGTCCTAGGGAGCCTGCTTTGGCAGGGGGGTTGGACCCGATGATCTCTTGAGGTCCCTTCCAACCCCTACGATTCTATGAAAACAGCCAACCCCTTCTAAAAACGGAGTTTGATCAGTTTATGGAGGGGATTATAGGTGCTGGTGCCCACAAGACTCCATGCACATGACAGGCCTTTCCTATGCTGCAAATATGCTTTTAACATTTTCCTTATTTTATGTACCTTAATTTTATATTGTTGAAAGGTAACTTCTGCATAAAGAAGGCACATTATCGATCTCCTAAGTGATAAAAGCTTTAAAGAATAAAAAAAATATGTTCTGCAACTGATATAATGCTGCTGTTTTGGGGTGGGGTGGGGTAACTCCTCAGTTAGGAGAACAACTTGAATGTTCCTACACAGCTATTAGTGCACTTCTCTGGAGTTAATATACCTGAAATGTCATTAGGAAATCATGTGTGATGCACAAGAAAGAAATAACGAGTTGTACTCCTCTCCTGATATTTATAACTTTTATCAAGCCAAATACGCTAAACAATAATTACAGCTAGGCGATGGCTACTCAAGAGTTAATTTAGCATTTACGCTTCATGTAAGGAAAATTTTATATTTGGCTTCTATGCTATGTTCATGTTACTCAGACAAGAAAAGGCTACAAGACACAGAAGATTAGAGATTAGAAAAGGGTATTGAAGAACATTTACTATCCCTACCCTGAAGTGTTTCCATAGCAGCCGAAACAATTATTAAAACAGATACACCAAAAGGAAGGCAAAGAAATAATACAAAAGCTATCCATCTGAGAACAACTCAGAGCTATATTTGACTTGTTCGTTAATTTAATCATTAAACATCACCTACTTTCTAATACATCACATTGTAACAACGCTCATAGCGGCACAGAAATTTTATGAGAGCAAAGAGAATTTTAGAAAGGAATATTTATGACAGACAACACATTGACTGCTGTGGTTTCGTGTCACTGAAGATGTGAGGTATCCTTTATCGGCTTGCAGGATGAGGATTTCCACAGTACAGGAAGCTTACCACTTGTTCCCTCATATTTATCCCACTTTGATGAAAAACAAATCAACAAAAAACAACCCCAAGAACCCCCTACATGTGTTCCTTCCTCTCCTGCTCTCCCCCATCTTATCACAGTATACTGTAGCACTAAGGGACATTAATTCCTGCTACTCTGGACAGTCCCACCAAAAATTCATCTTTCATATCCTCCCTATAAGCTTTCTTAAGATGTACTGAATTAACAATCAGACTTGGTTTTTAGAAATGCTAGCAACCATGTAAACTGAACAAAAATTTGGCTTTTTGGCCTTACCTGAAAGCTACCTAAAGACAGTTCTGTTTACATATTTACTAGGAGGCATCCCCATTGCTGCATAAAAGTCAATGCTCTTTCCCCACATTCTTTATGTAAGAACACAGCATCATCCACAACCAGTTTTTCTTTCACTGAAGTCCTGAGTCCTCCAGAAAAAAAAAGAGACAAGACTGTTTTGACAGCAGCAAGCAAATGGCAATCTACCAACAGCTGATTGATTCGTTTAGTTTGTAACAGCTTCCAGTGGAAGTGAAGATGGGTCTCGCTCAGAAGAAACACACCGATACCTATGTGAGAGGGAGGAAAGGATGGTTTCTAGTTAAGTATTTTTCTCCTCGCTCCATTCTTATAACCAGATTTCAGATACACAGACCTGTGTTGCCAGGTCAAGAGGAAGTAACGACACCATTTATGCTCCCCCTTCCCATGGGAATTCACCCCACAGCAGCAGAACTGGTCGACTGCCACTCGCTGCTATACAACAGATGAAACCTTAACAGCATCTCCCATTCAGTACAGGGCCCTGAGGAGTTCACGGGTTTAAAAAGCCATCCAGTACATTATTCTATTTAGAAAGAGTACTTTCAAAGTACACAATTCTTGCCTTAAGAGCGAACAGAAAAGCCAGTATCATTAAGCAATCCTTCAAATTTCATGCAAGAAGCTGAGTATAGAAACCATTATCCAGGGGGATCTACGGTGATCACTGTAATTTTATGATGACATTTGCATGGGGACAGTCAGGTAGGAAACAAACCCAGGAAGGCTGGAGGGCACCTCCAAGTGAGAGATTGCACAGCACGTTGGGAAGGCAGGCTATCAGAGAGGGTAGTCCGAGGGCAGAGGACGTGCTGTAGAACGAATAAAGTGCAAAATGCTCAGAAAGAAGCAGGTGTGGAAATGCAGATAAAAGAAAGGTGACTCTGGTCACAATATTGCTCTACAACATAGAGGAGGACAGGCTAAGGAAGAACATGGAGATCAAGGTAGATCTCTACTTTTGTTACCAGCATGAGCAGACAAGAGCTTACCTGATGTGCAGATACTATCACAAAAAGGAGAATGTTAACCCCAAAGATAGTTATCAACCTACTGACGCAGGACTTATTTTTCCACCACCACCAGCCCTCATATTCAAGAAAACTTGGGCAGAACCTGATACATTTAGCTGTGACAAAAGTTTCAGGGTTTTAATATTACTTGAATATTTTAAAAAAGCAAAACAAAACAACAAAACCAGTAAGTCAAAAAACCCTGAAACATTTTTTCTACGCCAGGTCAATCTTCTGTCACTCCTTCACACAAATAGACCCTGTGGTCTTTCAAGTCTAATGAAACTTTCAATTACTTCTAAGTGAAGCCTTAGATAGCAGCCTAAAAAGTTGTAATTGCAAGAGTATCACGCCCTAATATCAACAAGTTCAATTTTCCACTGGAAAGACATATGGGGTGTAATGTTAGCAGGTAGTAAAAAGAACACATTTGACAAATGCCAGCATCTCCTGAAATAAATGCTTGTGAATACAATCAGCAGCACAGTGAAATCCTCTATTATCTACATACTTGACTCCATGAGTAAGCTGCTCACTGGTGATGAAGCCCACACTCCCTCCCTTTCCAGACAACTTGAGCTGAAATGGGGAGAAATCACCACACACTTTTTTTGTTTAATGGAAAAGACGCTACTCAATTCATTCAGGTTAATCAGTCTTGTACCACAGCTTCCGAGTATTAAAGCACACTCTGTTTCAGGCCCTAACTCCATAAAATCTAGAGCTGCAAAGCTCAGGGAAACTTCACTGCTCAACTTCTATAAATGGTGCAACGCCTCTTTCAGTTTTTCCAACTCTCAGTGTGGGTGTTATTTTCCATGAAAGAAAAGAGAAAAGGCATGAGGAGAAGATATGCAATTCAACAGAACAGCTTTTAATCCTCAAAACATTAACAGCTATTATGTCCTCCAGAGTCCTTCAACAGACTAGGGATTTAAGTGAAAATAAGTACCAACTTCTCACCCTGTCTTTGGACAAACGAACTACAACCACCACATGCGCAGCTCGTGGTCTGAAAACGCTGACAGCCTAGGCTTCATTTGGAGGTCAAATGCAAGCAAGAGCATTCCACAGTTTCTTTACTGGACCAAACAGATACTTCCATATATTTTCAATATTCAGGTTCTTTATAAGAGTGTCATTACCTCATTTCCTGATGCTTTAAAAAAAAAATAAACCAGACTGACTTAAACAAGCTCTACAGCAAAAGCCAGGCTCTGATAAATCAGAGGGAGTATAACCTTAAGCAAAATATTTACTGTGCTTATCAACATCGACCTCTATAAGTAAATCCTCAGCATGCTGATAACATTCATCAAGGCTTCTTTAGAAAAGATTTGTCAGGAGGACTGCAGCAAGTTGTGAAGGAGATGGGAGGAAAGGAAATATTTTAGGGTTTCCAGTATCTGGAAATGCACGATATAGTCCATAAGGCAAGGCAGGCCTGGTAATTCTGCAGCAAGTATCCCTAGGTGGCTCCATTCACATGCTTCTATGTTCACTTGTAAGAGTCTTACTCCATCTCTTGAATTTCTTTTAAACTGAAACCACGGGGTTGCCAAATCCCACGTTTTAGTGAAATTATGCCAGTATATACAGATAATTATTAATATGACAGGCACCTAACAAGATGCAAGAGGTACTTTGAGAAAAACAAACCCACCTTTTTACACTACCTAAGATTAAAAAGCACGCAGTTTATCGGGTTGTTAACACTCACTATTAGCAAATCCCCCCACCTGTTTTTGTAGACCAGGCTTAATAGCCGGTGGTTATTTGGGTTGAAACGGAGAGAGGATTAAATGTTACTCAGATACGATAAAATTCCATACTGTTTCACGGAAAACTTGGTATTCAAGAGGGAGGCAAAAGGTCAGGAAAAAAAGGACAGGTGTTAAGTATTTAGCAGCGACGAGGAACAAACGCCTGTCAAAACGCAAGCTCTGTCAATTAGTAAAACACGCCGTTCAGCCTCCTTTAAGAGAGGCAAGAGGACGCCCGGCGGACTCAGGGGACGCCAAACACCTACAAACACGACCCAACTCTACCAAGCAGGCAAACAAAAACACACACACCGAGCTCGGCAGGCCGGCACCGTCCCTTCCTCATTCCTCCAGCACGGCGGCAGGAGGGAAAGTTCAGCGCCGGCACCGTTCGAGCACCCGCCCGATCCGCGGCCCCGGCCCCCCGCCGCCACCTGAAGCCCTGTCGGCCCAGCCACCCCTCACCGCCCGCCGCTGGAGGGCGGGCGGCAGGACCCTCAGGGGCCGGGCCGGGCGTGCCCCGGGCCCGCGGCCCTGCAACCGGGAGTCTCTCCCCACACGGAGCAGGCGATTGCCCGGGACGGGGGCAGCGCCTCAGGCATCCTCCGAGTAGAAGGCTGTGCGCGGCTTCGAGTCGCACGCCGGAGCGAAGCCCCCGCAGCGCTTCAGCCAGCCCCACTCGCCTCCCTCCGGCAGAAGGGCGGTGGGGGCGTAGGGAAACAAGAAATCAAGAGGCGGCGGCCCCGCGGGGCTCCAGCCGTGGTGGGCGCAGCGCGGCCTCACCCCGTTCCCCCTTGCCGGCGCCACAGGTGCTGCCTGCGGGGTTAGGGGCGCCCGGGCCGGCTGCAAGCCGCAGGACGGCGAGACCAAAGGCACCGCTCCCTCCGCAGAGGCTCAGCGCCCGCCCGCCCCGTGGCACGACGTGGTGCCCCCCAAGGCCGGCACTGCCGTCCGGAGGGATCTGCGGACAGCTCCCCTCCCCGCCCGCAGCAGCCGGGCGGACACAGGGGTAGCGTCCCGCACCACGGGGGCGGCCCCTCCTGGGAGAGGAGCCGCTGAAGGCACCGCTGCGAGGGGCTGTTATTTTGCCAGCG
>VZTU01008497.1:0-23739 GCA_013400835.1 Zapornia atra | reverse complement strand
GAACCCATAAGTGATGCCCCAAATTCTAAACACAGATAAAACTCCTGTTTAAAAATCAAGAGGACCTACAAGTACTCTGAGATACAGAACTCCCAAGTCACGTGCATTTGTTTGTCTACATCTCACTCCTTCCATTGTTTGTTATGAGGTTTTGGTTTGGTTTTATTAAAGGAAAAAAAGACGAGACAGACCACAGACAGATGATAAATGTGACCTTTAAAAAATGGTCTAAAGATAGCTGACTTCTACCAGCATAGTATATTCTAGACAAGACAGACTGTACACGCACTTGTTTCCTGAATCCACGGCACAGTGTATGGGAAATAGTGAGAACTAACACAAGAATGTCTCCATCACTCTGAAGGGAAAGCAGTGAAAGTTGTTTTACACCAGTTTTACATCCCAGCTTTATCACAATTTTATATGTAAGGAACTATTAGCCTGAGCTTCTTTAGTCAGAGAATAGCCTTGTGATATCCAGTGTTAGATTCCAAATTACAAAGCAAAGGAGATGTTCTGATTAGGTATATAAGGTATTTCAGATAATTTTCCCAAAAACTGTTTAGTACTTAAACTACCTGGCATGTAGGAAAAGTAATGTTTTAGGAAATACTGGTTTAGAACACCTTAGAAAATCAAGAATGTATTTGTAATTTAGTAAGAATATAATTTAAGAATTAAGTCACTGTGCATATGTGATCATCTGGAGAACATAGTTCTTCCCAGTTTTCACACTAACATCTGTTATGCACTATATTATGATCCACTGACAGTGTAAAAAAGGTGTAGATTTAAGTCATCATAGTGAAACAAAATAGGACAACTGCTGCAATTTCCTAGTAAGCCTCCTTTTTCAAAAAGAGTCAGGTGATGTGTGCCTTTGTATCATAGCACATGAGTCCTGTCCAGGTGGTTCAATGTAAAAGAATAGCAGAGCTTTCAACTTAAGAATAATTTAGAGGCTAGTGATATTTTAAAAACTCACAGGCGCTGTTTTTAAATACAAGTAAAGAATAAACCCCTCCTGCACCCAAACATGTTTCTAGTACAACAGAAATCATTTTCTCCATGTTTCACATTCTTCTACCTATAAGAACCATGAGAAGCATGCTTATAAATTCTGTGAATTGGTAACTTCAAAGCCTTCATATATTTAGAAGTCCATATGCTATTCTGAAGCAATTTACAGGGTCATAAATCATTTCAGCCCTTTGTTTTATGAAAAGACACTGACTGCTGCTCAGGGCTTAAAGAACTTGTCATGATCAGTCATATTGGTTTTAAGAGTTGTTATCCCCAGGTGTCCTCCCAGTCACTGTGCTGCTCTAGTAAAAAAATTCCTGTGCCAGAAATATTCCTGTTTACAGTCCAACCTGCTAGCATAAATCCAACTTAAAACTACTACACTGGATCACAAACTGTCCCAGCTAATGATCTGGCACATGGGCACTCATCGCTATACAAGGAAAATGAGCAATCAATTAGTTTAAGTCAAAAATGCAAGATGGGTTGCTGGAGCCAGTAAGGTGGTAAAACCACCAGTTACAATCTACCAAAACTCAAGTGATGGCAGACAAAAGTGTATTTGAACAACTGGAAACCATCATGACTGAGCAATTAGAAAGGCCTTCTCAGCTAAGATAGAACCACCAGACTCCTACTTACACGTTACTGCAGCACACAGTAAAATGGGTTTCTTGTCATGGAAAGAATACGCTCCAAACACTGATGAAGAGAATTTCACTCTACACCATTAACTGCTGTAACTCTACTGAGGGGATGTAGAAACTCTAAACTGGTTCCTTGGAATTGTCTATGCACACCCAAATACTGGGAAAAATCACCAAGCTCCCGACAGACACACTAGACAGAACATAACTGGAGTAAACTCTGAAAAACAAGTAAGCTAGTGAAAAACAGAGAGAAACTACAGCCTTTAAGGTAGTTCCAAGAACAATTAAACTCATGATGAGTACCTTAGTTAAGAGCTCAAGAAACTTTTCCTTTATTCGTTCTTATGTTTTTCATAAATACAAAAGTTCAACTTTTCACTCACATTAATACTGCAAGAGCAACAGTATGAATGACAGCACCACACCTGGCTGAAATAACAGTCACTAGTTCTTCACTGATTGCATTTAGAACTTTCACAGGAAGAATTATGGGATATTTAATCCTCAACAGTTTTCCTGTCTCAGCAATCCTATGAAGGTGTATATGAACATCAAGTTGTTTGGTACAGCATCCCCATTCAAAAGCAAGGGTAGTTTTTAAAATCACTTAAGAGTCTATTTTTTTCTATCTCTAATCAGTCAGTGCCTGAATTTCCAGGCCCTTAATTTCACATTACTTTTGTTTGAAAACAGAGACAATTACTAGCAGACTTTGAGGTGAGAGGCAATTATAATACACAATTCTATTCAGATGAGAGGTGAAATTTTACATCATTGAGAAGCTACTACTAACAGAGTCCATTTCTGAGCATTTTTGTAACATAAATATATATCAGGTTATATTATCTCCCACAGGTATTGCTCATCATCTGGCCCCAAACCTTCAAATAGCTGTTTAATTTCAGAATCAAGAGTGTACTTCTACTGCCTTCACAGAACTACATATATGCTTCCTCAGTGGAAAAGAAATTAATCTGTAAATTATTTAAGGTAATAATTAAGTTGTTACTAAAACCTTCTCCTGATAAGGGCCTCCCACCACTACTGTAACATCTGTTAAATAATTCATAGCCACTATTAAACCTAAAGTAGGTGTTTCAACTTAAGTACCACAGAGCAAAGCTGCTTTAAAAATTCTGACCCACTGAGATGAACTGTGTTTCACAGTGTGTTATTACCAAGTCGAGGCTAACTTCAAGCTCCCGATCATTTATGTTGATTTAATGTACAGTAACCTTTCAGTAGCTTTCCAATTCAGAAGCATTGTTAAAATACAGCAATTAGACAGACTGCAGTTCCTCACAGAAAAGCTCATCAAATTACAAAGCGACATGAGACGTCTAGTTACTACGAAGCAGAAGGCACGGCTGCGACCATGCAGCAGGCCACGCACCCGGGGGCTGCCCAGGCCAGGAGGGATGCTGCTCAGGCCAGGAGGGATGCTGCCCAGGCCAGGAGGGATGCTGGCGGCACCGCCAGCCCCCACCCCCGACAGGAGTTTCACCGCTCCCGCTGACAGGCGTGAACAACCCCCAGAAGCGAGGCCTCTCGCTTCTCTGAGGCACGCTTCTTTTCTCCCCGGCGCCGGTGTTTGTCCCTGGAGCTCAGAACAGCCCCTCAGGCCGCGGAGAAGCAGGAGCACATCCTGCCGGCGCCCCGAGGCGGGGCGGGCGCGACGCGGGGCCCGCGACGCCCGGACCAGCCCTGCGCCGGGCCTCCCCCTCCACCCGTCCCGCACTCACCTGCCNCTGGAGCGGGTTGGGCGCCGCCGCTGCCGCCGCCATGACACCAGGCCAAGCCGCGGCCGCCAGTAACGTCCCCGCCGTCGCTCCGCGATGACGAACCCCTCGGGTGGCCGTACCAGCCGTCCCCGCCTCTACGGGCTGATGGACAGGCGCGGCAGCCTATTGCGGACTGCGCTCTCGAGGCCGGCTGAGGGCGGGAGGAGTGGTTGGCGCTGCGGGCGCCGGCTTCCAGTGCCAGGCTTGGGGGGTTGGTGCTGCCGCCAGCGTTGGGGCGGAACGGCTTCCTCCGGGTCTTCTCCGGGAGACTAGCTGCCCTGCTCGGTTGCTTTGCCCCCACGCGTAGGAGCGGCTGCTCAGGGCACCTTCTCGGCTATGGCAGCAGGGCTCAGGGTGACGAGGCAACCTCCGTCTCCCAGACCTTTCTCGGGACCCTGAAGCTTTTCTCAGCTCAGGCCCGTTGCAGCAGTCTGATGAAAAGCCACCTCAGCGGCCTCACGGTGTTGGCCCAGGGGTGTGGGCCCACCTCTGCGTCCTACTTTGGCACCTTTGGTGCTGCCAGGTTTGGAACCCTGGGCTGCAGGAGCTCCTGGGGAGCATCCGCACCCTGCAAGGTCACCTTGCCTGCCCCCCACCATTGCAGTCATGGAGGGCAGGAAAACGTGTTAATATCATAACACTGGACTTGTTTCAGCTGTGCTTTACTGGTTATACCTTATTTGCATTCCTACGTGCTTCTTTTCATAGCTTTGACTTACGGTTACAGTGAGGTTGTTTTTCCATCAGACCACAAGAAGCAAGTTTGTCAGAGAACTCTGATTATGGAGCTTTCAAGACTGTATTTTATCTAAGACAGTCACTTTCTTGCTTTCCTAGGACAGTAGGAATGCTGGCAAAAGATTTTCTACCTGATATTTTGCAATCTTAGTTCCTCTTCTGTCCCATCCCTCCCCCCTCCAGAATTTCTTATTTCACTGGGAAATGGTGAATGCTATATACAAACAGTAAAACATTCTTAAATAAAAATGTTAGAAATAGTAACTTGTTTGACTGATACTGATGTCTCTAAAGTATCCAGATAAAACTTACCTTAATTTAGTGAAAATAAATCCCACTAAACTGAAGACAATATTATGTGCCCATTCAGCAACCAACCTAAATCTTAGAATCGCAGAACAGTTTGGGTTGGAAGGGACCTCAAAGATACCCAGTTCCAACCCCCTGCCATGGGCAGGGACCCCCTCCACTACACCAGGTTGCCCAAAGCCACATCCAGCCTGGCCTTGAACACTGCCAGGGAGGGGGCAGTCACAGTTTCTCTGGGCAGCCTGTGCCAGTGCCTTGCCACACTCCGAGCGAAGAATTTCTTCCTAACATCTAATCTAAATCTACTCTTCTTCAGGTTCTGGCCATTACACCCAGTCCTGTCACTACATGCCCTGATAAAGAGTCCCCCTCCAGCTTTCCTGTAGGTCCCTTTAGGTACTGGAAGGCTGCAATGAGGTATCCCTGGAGCCTTCTCTTTTCCAGGCTGAACAAGCACAACTTCCTCAGCCTGTCCTCATAGGAGATGTACTCCAGCCCTCTCATCATCTTTGTGGCCCTCCTCTGGACTCAACCAACAGCTCCAGGTCTTTCTTATACTGGGGACCCCAGAGCTGGGCACAGCACTCCAGGTGGGGTCTCAGAAGAGCACAGTTGAGAGGCAGAATCACCTCTCTTGACCTGCCAGTCACGCTGGTTTTGATGCAGCTTAGGATACAGCTGGCTTTCTGGGCTGCAAGTGTGCATTGCTGGGTCATGTTGAGCTTTACATCAATCAACACCCACAAGTCCTTCTCCTTCCCTCTGGATGGCATCCTTTCCCTCCAGTCTGTCAACCACACCACACAGCTTAGTGTCGTCGGCAGACTTGCTGAGGGTGCACTCCCACTGTCCATGTCTCTGACAAAGATGTTATGCAGTGCTGGTGCCAGTACCTACCCCTGCAGAATGCTACATGCCACATGTCTCAATTTAGACATTAAGCTGTTGACCATAACTCTTTGTGTGTGACCATCCAGCCAATTCCTTATCCACTATGTGATCCATCCATCAAATCCATGTCTCTCCAATATTTGAGGAGACTCAAGTACAGAAAGTCCTGCTTGGTTCCAGAGCAGAACTAGTTCCAAAAGGGACTTCAATGCTAATGATTAGAAATATGTTTCATGAAGAGTTGCATTTTGCTAGAATTCTGAGTTGAGCTAGATGGCACTTGGCTGGATTCAGAAAATAAGAACCACTCTTTGAATTCAGAAATGTTTACTGCAAGATGTATTCCTGATTTGGAAGCTTAGAAATGATGAGAAATTTACTTCATTTGTGCAAATATATTGGTTTCAGTCCAATGGCAACATCTTGAACACGTACCCAAAACATGGTATCTAGTTATACATGATAAGAAGATTGTGAAATTGCAGTTCTGTCCAACAAAGCTAATTTCCAGCTCATGGCCAAGGACTCACTTCTTTGTCCTGCCCTGTCTCTTGCAGTTTTATCTCTGACCAGGCAGCTGGAAGCAACACTTCAAAATGTTATCATCTCATTTGGATCAAACCATGAAGCTTTCAAGAATAAAGGCAAATAAAATCTCCCTTCCCCCACCAGCACTATAACATGGAATAAACATGGAATTAACTTGCTGGTGGGAAGAGAATTTGGAGCGTGGATGTAGCACTTCGGCACTGGCTGTTGCTGCTCAGTGTCAGCAGAGAGAATTTCCCCTCACTTAAGATTTAATGATCCGCAAAAGTAGAGCAAGTCTAGACATTTGAACCAAGTTTTAACTTCAAGTGATGAATGCTCAGCTGCCTGACAAATTCCACTTCTGAGAAATGCAGGCTTCCTGGAAAGATGGAGCGGGTATATACCTACTTTAGCAATGGCTAGATGTATTAGTTGAAAGACCTGATATCTTTCCTTCAGTTCTGGGCATGTTACCATGTTACCTTTCCCTCTAGTGAGAGATTGCTTTGGGGTACAAAATGCTTCAAATTAAAAATAAAAGAGATAAGCACTCAAAGGTCAGAGAGATACTGGATGCTGTCATACATATGGAAATATAAGGGATAATGAATGAATGTGGATGATATCAAGAGAGGGTGGAGCTGATGTGCACTTACTTATTCAGTGATCTTTACAAGAAGAGTAGGCAACAGAACATAAAGCAGTCCTTAGAGTTGTTGATGTCCACCTGTTATTTACTAATAGACTGGATCTTGGCATTCTTCCTGATGATGGCAAATGTCTTCTCTTAGAGAAGCAGTAATGACTCCTATTTGTAAAGAGGGCACAGATATTCTTCCTACTTTCCACCGTCTTAGAAGGCCTTGATCCATGTTGCAGCTGCTATCTGAATAAATCTGGTATCATCTGAAATTTCACAGATTAAATTATACAATGCATTACGCAAGCATAAACAGACCAGAAATAATCCAAAGTGATTTAAGAGGTTAGAAAAATGAAGGCATGTGAGAAAATGTGAATAAGAAAAACCCCAGTGTGAATGCAGCTAAGAAAAACTACGTTAAGCATATATATCTAATGGAAGAGACAGATCAGAGCAGAACAGTTCCAAAAGGTGATCATATGTATGTAACGCACAGTACAACTGAACGCACTTCCAGTTGCCTCTGGCAGTAAAGCTGGCCACAGTAAATCCAGGCCTCCCATAAAGACAGAGGAAATTACATGACATGCTCACTAAAGCTGGTGAAACAATAAAACATTGGAAGCTCTCATTGCTGGAAAGATACTGGTAATTTGGAGGGAATTTGTCGAAAACTGGCAAGAAGTGGATAGCTGGAGATAGAGACACTGGCTTAGAAAGAGGGATCAGAAGATTTAAATATGTGCAACTTGGCAGGAATGGCCGTTTTCAGATATTTTAATGATGGGAGGGAGGGAATGATCTGGAACTGCTTTCAACATTCAGGGACAGAGTTATCATGGTAAGATTAAATCCTCTGCAGCTTTTTTCATGAATTAGATTTCTGAGGTGTGAAAAAGTCTCTCCCACCAAAACCACCACGAAAATGTAGAAAAAACCCACTAAATTCTTCCATAGCAATTATAATTGTTTGAACAAAAATGGTTTTGAAATTAAAGGGTTTGTTCTTTGGTTTTGGACTATTGCTCCTTTTTTATTTGATTTGTAAAATGATGAAGATATGCACCTCCTTCCAACTCTGGGCGCCTTGAAGCACTTTAAAATCACAGTAAACTTTAATGAATCAACACAACTTGTGTTTGCTGGTCACCTCTGTCATTATTAGTATTTCTTCTGCTAAATATTACACTAACTCACTCGCACTATAATTTTGTCCCTAGCTAACATCCAGAGAAAGGTGGGTGCTTTGCAGAATGTACCAGTGGTTGGGGTTTGTTGTGCTAAAGAGTAAAGTGCTGAGCTAAGGAGCCTGTGTAACGTATAAGCAGATTTTTCTCCTGAATTGAATAGCTCAGGCTGTGTACTTCTGCTTATGTCAGCTGTAGCACATGGAAAGGCAAAAGAGACAACACTTCAGAAAAAAAATTAAACTGAAATAATTTGGAGCTTCAAAGATAAAAACAATACCCTGAATTCTGCCCAGAGCCCCAGGCAAGTGGTGCAGCTTCACACTGAGTAAATATAGTTTTCCTTAATATTCAGATTATCAGTGCTGCTCTAAATTATCTCAAGTTATAAATAGAAAATTGATAGTATCCTACCCATTGGATTAAAATAGAACAGGGCATAACAAAGTCCCCTCCAGAATAAAAGGTCTTATTTAGTTTTCCAAGCATTAATTTTAGAAGAAGAGCTGGAAAAAACTCATCTTGCTTCCCTAAAATGTAGCCATGTGCTTGGTAACTTCATCAAATAAAAGCTCTAAATTACAACTCTAATTATCCAATAGGAGCGGCTTTCCTTCAAAGCAAGTGTCTCTGCTGACCTTTTGGTGTTCCTCTCTACAAACATTTTAAAAGTCCTATTCAGACAGAATTGGAATGGGATTCATATTAAATGTCCCATGTAAAAGAGCTGTGCTGTATTTGTATTTGCAGCAAAAAAAAAAACCCCACCACAATATATTAATATCTTGCTGTAATTTTACCACTCCTACCAAAACACAAAATCTTCGTGAGGCTGTTGCCCACTTTCTGTTCAGTGTCATTGCCCTGACATGTACATAGATGCTGGGACCCTCCTCTCTGAATCCTCTCTGATTTTTTTTCCCTTCAGATTTTCTAATACTGCTGCATGCTTTGCTTTACTTCGGTCACTGTTGTTCATGGTTTTATTTGGTAATTTTACACAATATTTTTGTTTTCTCTTCCTGCCTGTCCTCTCACTGCCTTCTGCAAATAAGATTAGCACCCTTTGCACAAAATTCTTCAGTTCAGTTGTATAATTTGGGATCAAGACCTGACCTCTGCAAGGCCCAGTTCAACAGCTCTTCTTAGGAGTCACTAAACTATTATTATAATTATTCTGTGTTCACAAATTTTAGACTTCTATAGTTCCTTTTGAAAGGTTTGATTATAGACCCTCCTTTTGATCTCCTTTTGAGATTATCACATGAAAACGTAGAAGGTGTCTTGCGGAGGTGGGTGCTGTGTTCAGTGTTTCCCTTGTCTGTAAACAGTCAGTAAATTGACACAAGCATTGTGAAATTAAGCACTCATACCTGACGATAATCTAAAAATTAATGATTTTCCACTGCATTAATATGTACATGCTGCACATATTATATATTTAACTCAGGTTTAATGGGATACTTGAAAATCTATATTTAACAGGGAAATGGGAATATAGCACATTTACTTCAGAGAAACTTTAACTTTTGGAATTCCTTGATTGCTGAGTGCTTGATTTTAAAAGCTGTAGCTTGCATCTTTATTAGTATAATTTGACTATTATTTTAAAAGAAATAATAGTGATGGATGCTTAGGAATATTTAAAATAGGGTTCTTTAGCTGTGCTATGTACAAGCTTTTCACAGAGCTTAACCAGGAGCCAGGTCCTTTTCTAAACATACAGTCTTCCCATGGAACTTTTAAGTTGCTCAAATTTAAATTTACCTCCTGCTTCCACAGTTTAGTTTATGAATTTTTATACCCCAGCTGGATGGCTATTGTCTAATAGACCACATCTGTCATAATTGGTCTGATCAATCGTTCAGTATCCTAACAGGCTCCCCCATTGACTCCAGGAACAAGATCAAGATCTGCTTTAGATACAAGATTAATGAAACTGATTGTTGCAATTAGGGACCTATATTATGTGGTTGAGTTGAGCCTCTCAAAACCGCCTGAAGGGGTTAATATATCCATATTACAATGTCAGGTAGGCACCTAAATCCTTTAAGCTCCTCTGGATGTATCTCACTCACTCTGTGTTCATACCACCTGCAATATGCTTCAACTTCTACATTTGTGTGAGTAAATACATAATGCCCTTTTTCGATATAAAGTTACTATGAAGTTATTTGAATGATCCCTATTGTATTATAGTAAACGGACAAAACAAAAGATCACACTCATCTTTACACTGTCAGTATTTTTCTAATGCAGGAGAGGCATTTGTTAATAGGGAATATGGAGTCTTTGACATTTTGGGTCCCAATCCTTCAGTGGAGCTAGTCATGCACCTGCTTACTTTGTGCACAAATCATTCTAATGAATTCTAAAGGACTATTCATGTGCATAAAGCTAAGCCTGTGTGTAAAAGCCTTTGCAAGACTGGGCCTAGGTTGTAAGTTTGATAATGACCTGAGGCTGATTCAACAGAGAACAAGCAGTCCTTTTGAAATGTTGAGAAATGTAACTCCAACTCAGCTGCACAGGTATGGGCAGTGCTAAGAAACCTTGTCGTACACGGAACTCTCAAAACTGATCAAGGGAAAATGACAATGAGGATCACAGATATTTTTTCATTTACATTTTATGGTGCTGCATTTTACCTCAGTATTTTTAACTCTTCAGCTTAATTTCATTATGACTATGAATTCTCTTTCAATAACTTTATAGTGGAAGTTCAGAAGCATTCCTCTTTTAAATTCGTATGTGCCTGTGTGATATATATATATATATATATATATCTCCTGTATTAAGGAGGTGATCTGGTTAGAGAATAATAATTGAGAGAAATTGTAGCTGTGCTCTTTGGAATGTTTTTGCTTGAGAAGAAGGCAAAAGGCCAGCACTGTTTCATCTGCTTCACAAAGAGGTGCACAGAAGAGCTTTCCAGACTTAGTTGTTCTTACCATGCCGTTTTCTGGCTTCTGCTGTAAGTGCTTTGTGCTGCAGTGCAGCAGTTTATCATCTCAGAGACAGCGTATCACCTGCTGGAGCTTCCCAACAACATCAGGACAATTCCAGTAGTTACGTTCATACATCTCCTGAAACCTTGCTGTTAATATTGCTTCCATCAGATGCTTCCATCAGGAACTTCCATAGAATTTGATAAAGTTTTTTTCATGCATGTAACATTAAGTACACAGGCAGTGCTACAAAAATCACCATGAAAAGACAATCAGATTACTTAAATGTAAACCGAGTTCTTGCTTGAGGCTATTCATTTTGGCATTTAATGTGCTGAACATATGAAATAGGCATGTTTATGCACCATCACAAAAGAGAAATATTTTCTTCTGCATAAAGCTAATTGTTCCCTTATCATGATTTATTCACTGCTAAATGGATCACTCAGCGGCCTTTAGGTAATGCTGACTACACAATGTCCCTTGCTTGTTAAGCTCACAAAGATAAAGTTGGTGAAAAAGAGGGAAAGAGTCTTTGTCCTGCTGCCTAATCAACTTTTAAGACTGGTCCATCAGAAAATTCCCATTTCCTCAGTTAAAGGATGAATTTAATAATCTCAACTGGATGAAGAAGCGAACAGATTAGGCATAGAAAAAAACCCACCCCAAAGATACAGTGGATAAAGGTGATAGTCCTAGGACCACCACTACTGGCTTTGTTCTAGTTGTTGGCCTTGGGGACATGACAGATCTTTTGCTCAGTCTGATGCAGGAAAAAGAATGAAGAAGGTACCTCTTATAAAGCACGGTGCTCCTTTTCTAATTACTCTTATCATTTAAATGATAAAGTTATCATTAAAGTTATGGAGTTGGGAAGTATTTTGCTGGTTTATAATTTAGCAGTTCAGGCAGCAGTTTCCTTTATGTTCTTTCTGTTTTTATGCAGGCAGCCTAGAAGATGGACATTTGACAGGCCACAATAGACTGCTCCTTTCCCAGGTATCTCCTGCTTGTTTCCTTTATCTGTGAATAGGAAATGGCTTAAAGGCACCTGTGTTATGAAGGTCCCAGGGGCAGCTGCCTGACTAGTGAATGCCTGATTATGTGTTAACATGCTTTGTCAGATATTGGCAGAATCTGTTCTCTTCTTTTGCCTTTTCAGCAAGGGTACCATTGACAGACTGGCTACCCATTTATAGAAATGTTGTCCATCAAACTGTGAGGAAGGACAATGGTGTTTTTCTGTGGCCAGTGACTGTGGGAAACTTTTCTTTGGCTATTCAGGCAATTTTTGTAGCTTGCTCTGAAGAGGAGAGACTGATGAGTGCAAAAAGTACAATTAAGCAAAGCCAGACTTCAATTGAAGGCTGTAGTGTAGTCTGCTGTTCTCATTTTTTTATTTGGAAAAAAAAATCTATGGGTTTTCACATTGCTGTGTGGCATTCAGCAGGGGGCTATTACAATCCTAAATTTTTTTTCTAGACCACCTAATTCTAAGTAAAAATTAAATGTAATGAGAGCCACTTGGAGTTCTGAATATTTTAAAGCATAATTCCCACAGAAGGGATTCGACCTAAACTGCGGAGAGCATCAGTTGGCTAATTATAGCTGCATTTTATATTACAGCAGGTGTCAGATGCAGTCATCTCAATAAAGTCCACATAATACTCTGGAAAATAACAAAAGCTTTTCTTTGAATGTGGGTACTAATTTCTGCTAGGTGTCATATGAGCTTTGATACTTCTTATTGGCATTAACAAGAGCACTGCCGCACTCAAACATGCTTTTTGCTTAGGATGAATTGATACTGTAAAGCACTTACTAGTCAGCCTTGGCAGATGTCAGTAGTTAATACTAGCGTTGCAGAGGTTGGTATATAATGCAAAGAGTCTTATGTAAATACTTTTAGATGATGAGCTGGTTTTGAGAATGAGTGTGAGCTGTGCACAAACTTACTTAATGAAAGCTAAATAGACAACAGCAGGATAACGGCATTTCCTTCAGCTTCTGTCTTAAGACCTCTGCAAGTAAAGGGCAGTTGGGAAGGTGGTAAACTAGGTGAACGAAAACATAAACTTAATAAGCACTTCATGCTTTCATACCATTTTCCCAATTCAATGGAAGCAGCAAGTTTGAGTTACTGAAGTGATGGGTGAGTAAGGTCATTCCTAAGCCTTGAAATTGAGATTCCCTGAACATTGTGTCTTCAGAACAGCCTGCCTGTGATGAAACCACAATCTGTGGGCATTTGATGGTCACCTGACTTTTTAATTAAAAGATGGGATTCTGCAGCTCCAAGAGGAATGTGTTTTAAAATATTCATGAATCAGTAAAATAAATACTGAAGTGGGTA
Organism: Zapornia atra; assembly: GCA_013400835.1. Classification (NCBI taxonomy): domain Eukaryota; kingdom Metazoa; phylum Chordata; class Aves; order Gruiformes; family Rallidae; genus Zapornia; species Zapornia atra. Next base: position 10,685 of record VZTU01008497.1, on the reverse strand, counting down.
GCTTGCACAGAAGCCCATGAATACAAGGAATTGTGATGACATTGAAGTGGAATCGCAGGCACAATGGTCAGGGTGAAAAGTGCAGGCAGCAAAGCCTGCCCAGCTGATTGTGCTTGGCCTAAGATGTATCAGTGGCACTTCCCAAGCTTGCCAGGTACCCTGACCGGCAGTGAGATAGGAGAAGCCTTGGACAGAGCAGCAGGATCAAGTCACAGGAGAGTTGCTGCTTCTTCTGAAGGGGATAGGCCATGCCTGGTCCAAGCATGGATGAGGTGAAGGGCTTCAACAAAGAATAATGCCAAATGTCATGTGGGAGGAACAAGCATCCAACATGTACTAGCAAAACAAAGGAAATTCAACAGATGATGAAACTACCCTGACATCTGACTTTTCCACAAGAGCCACAAGCTATTTCATCATCTACTAGCTAGAGCTCTATACCTCTCTCCAACATTGTCTCCTCTGAGAAAAGATACTCCCAAACACCAGGCTGCCGTTGACTCAGGCTTAGCAGCTCACTGAGAATTGCAGAGGTTATAGAAAGAATATGACTTAATGTAATAAATCGTTTCTTTTTAAAATGTAATAAACAGCTGATCAAAACTGAACCACAAGTTTCAGTGTGTTACCTTAGCAACTCTGTAAGAAAAAACAATCAGAGGTTATGAAATATCATTTCATATTTTGTAGAATTGCAATCTTACTGCATTACATCCTGAATATACTAAAATGTAGGAAGAGCCAGTTTTTGCCCTGAAGACTAGATGCAATAAGTAATTTGTATAAAAAAGTGAAAGTAAATTAGAGGAATATATTCATATTAAGAATACATTTATTTCTGGACTAGCATAATCATATTGTTCACAAAAGTTTCTATATGCAACAATGGACATGCATAAGTCATACAGCCCCTAAACCTGGCCAAAACCAGATGCAGAAACCAAACACAGAGGTAAAGAGAAGGAAAAAAAGTAATTCCTTGGCGAACCTGTGCCTGGCATCTGGGGAGCAAAGGGCTGTCTATGAGAGAACTTCTTCAACTCTCACACATGGCGTTCTCTCTAATAACGCAAGAAAAGACCTGAGAAAAGCCCAACTATAAAAGCTGAAGGCATGATTGCCACTGTACAAATTTACTATTCTACCCCACTTATTCCACATAGCCCCTTTCTGAAACCTTTTTAATATTGAGAGCAGCCCAGCTTAACCTGAAAAGCTCTGAGGAGTTCTATGAAAGATTGGGAAGGAGTAGAGTCAGCTGTCAACCTCCTCATCCTTTGGTTGTCTCACTCTTGGCCCAAAAGGCATGAGGAGACCAGCACTGTACTACATTGCTTTTGCACTATTGCTTTGCCCTGTCTTAAATTTCTGGTGTTAGGATGTGCTCCTGTGCATGTGATATGGAGCTGGGTATTAAAGAATAAAACTTCCTCCTGCCAAAAGTCATCCTAAATACTTTTCATTCCAGAGGGAGAAGGTAAGGGGTAGTTATCAGCAAGTAAAAATGCTGTTGTAAAAAGTAGCTACCGATCACGTGACTCAGAATTTTTTATCCTCTGCAGATTACAAAAACCTAATGGCTTCTCCTTGTGATGTCTCTGAAGGATTCTTTGGAAACAGGCATCTGGCAGACAGTTCCTATGGCAATGACTGTTACTGCCCTATATATAACATGAGTTTTTTGTGTCTGTAATTCTCCTCGATTATTCTAAAAACCTGAATGAGTCTAGGATAATTTTGTATATCATTTTCTGGGGAAATTGCTTTGGTGGCAAGCAAAATCAACTACTCCGTGACCTACACTTCTTGATATTAGAGGTTATATGAAACTTACTGCACTCTCCTTTCTCCACAGTTATTGCTACTTCTTCCCCTCCATTTTTACTCTTAAGATTACAGGGATGTGATTGCACAATACAGGCTGCACAGATGGCAGCTGAAGGTCTGTATCTGCCAGGTGCCTGTGTAACAGCCAAGTCAGTGTATGCAGCTGAGCACAGCTCACTTTGACATAGATGTTCAGTGCCATTTCTCTGCATCCTGGCCTTGCATAACCTTTGGAAGTCCCTCTGACAAATTTTAGTCTATACTCAAGTACACAGGACTTTGGCAAGCAGAAATCGGAGGAAGTCCAGCTCTAAATTAATTGTAAATGCTCAGAAGACAGAAGTTATTCCTGCATTTTCTACTGTGGATGCAAAGGATGGACTAAATCATATAAAACACTGGGGAAATATAGGCCCTATATAAATATATCAATACAAACCTTATATAAATGATCACCTGTGCTCAAAGTTTGAAAAAGATCTGCTCAAGTTTGCTGACAGACTCCACTAGAGAGGAAGACAAATCTTTAGAGCCAAGGAGGAAGTCATGTAGTCCTATCAAAGCTAGGAGTGACAAACTGGTTCTTGTAATTTGGGAGGGCAGATGATGTCATTCTGGACTCTGTAGATTGCCTTCCTCTTGAGAGAGCTCAGGTACATCCAACAGCTCCTTTCTGATAGCTAAGGTTTGCAAATCACGTGTCATGAGGAAAGAAGTGGTGTGATGCAATAGTTACACTGTCTTGTGGTGACACCACAGCAAGATACCCTTTTCTGTAGATATTGTGGTTGTGCACCTTCAGGCAGTACAGATAAGGGCCAGCTGGCTGGAAGAGTTTCTATGTGCAAATAGATGCAAGTGGTGGGAGACTGGGAACCTTGACTGAAGGGAGTAAAGCAAGCTGAGGAAGAAAAATTGGGTGATGGCTTACAGAAGAAGCAGTTTGGGAAAAAAAGAAGAAATTTGCATCTTTGTGGTTGCTCAGTCCCAATCAGTGGCTGAACACCACACACCACTCACTCCCAGAGGAGAAAGAGCCTCCATGGGTTGGGATAAGGACAATTTACTGACAAAAGCACCATGAACATAGAGTAATGACAGACAATTACCTTACCAACCCAACAGTTAAAGAGTGATGCCTGATGCAAGGCTGGACAGACAGCTGGCCCAACCTCAGACTGTCCCAGAGGCACCACACCCCTATGCAACCAGCTCCTTTTATGGGGAAGTGGTGTCAGGTGGTACAGAAAAGAGCCCAGGCTAACTCAGCTCATCTGTGATGACTGCTTAGGGAGGTTGACTCTGGCCTGGCCAGAACCAGCATAGTCTTAGAGGTCTAGGAACTTCAGATAGGTTGGGGAACAAAGGAAGGTAGGAAATGTGAGGAGAAGTTCTGTGCATGGTGCCTACTGTGACTGACACACTAAGGAACCCACAATGGACCCAAAGCCTTCTGTCTGAGAAGGCTTTGTGCTTCTCCAGTAGTTTCATAGGTAACATTATTTCATTGTCTGTGTGAAACATTAGAGCTGATTACAATGCTGTAGATCCAAACAAACAGGAGGTTTTGGGGGGGATGTAGTTCCCTTGAGTAGCTTCACAAGATCAGCTTGCAGCAGGGGCTAAGTTGTGGGTAGTGGGAACAAAAAAACCACATGGGAAAGAACTGAACATTCCCAGAGTTCCACTAAGCATCATAGCTGTCAGGAAGGTGGTTTGTCCACAGAAGGATGTCAAGGTCCTGAGGGTGTCAGCAGGGTTGTGCACTATTTATAATGATCTGTAATAAGATACAGGAACAAGTTCATCTGTTACCAGCGCTGTGAAGAACTGAGCTATGGAGTCTAAGTGGTGAACAATTTCATTCCTAGATCCAAGACCATGAGAGTGAAACAATTGTGCTTGCTGTTCCATGTGAAAAAAGGCTCTTCTTTGGGAGCTCACTTCTTTTTTTGTTAAAGGAGACAATAGAAACATTTTTGTAAAAATTAAGAGTATAATGAATACTTGCTAATGTTTCTGTGGATGTGGTTTCATTTTAGTTCAGAGGTGGCATGAAAGGCCTTTCATTGAGCCACACTTCCTTTAAATGTATTTCAAGGAAAGTAAAGAGTTTGGAGTATTAAATATACAAAGTTTTTACAGGACATTTCCTGTGTGGCAGTTCAAGCAACCACCCAAGGCCAGAGTGCCTGAAGAAGTAAGGGACTCTTAAACTACTATGATCTTAAAAAGAATTACTGTAATACTTTGGAGTATACAGTTGCCATAACAGATAGAAAACATAATTTCTAATTTCAATTATGATTATCAAGGTCATTCAGTGCCAGAATGCAAAATCTTTTCAATTTCTCATTCAGATACTGTCAGGTGCATATATTCTATAGCTAATGTAGAATGAAGAAATTATGTCTTTGCCCATACCACACAATAATTGTTACCTTGTGAACAGAGCTTAAGAATGTGCAGGCTCAGGCTGGTTTTATTCCACTAATATGTGCCACTTCCAAAAGTGTGTTGCCCATATATTAAACCCAGTGCACACACAAGCACCCTAGCATTCTTTGAAAATGAATTTCAAATCCACATTTATTGTAAGTGCTTTGGGGCAAGAACCATCTTTTGTTATTAAACAATGCAAATGGGATCTTGGCCCATAATTGGGGCTCCTAAGCACTGTGAATTCTTTCACCAATGTCTCACATTCTCTTTCTCCCTCTCTTTGTCCCTCTGCAGATTATGCCAGTGTTTACAAAGGTTGGGATCCCTTGCATCCTCATCAGTTTTTACATTTGCTCAAGAATCAGATTCGGTTAGCCTAGCATTCTTCACAAAGATAAAAGGGTGACAGATCCTGACACATTTGTGCTTTTGAAAAGTAGAAAAGCTGATGTCGTGCATAAACCCTACACTAAAACTGGCTCCAAAGCAAAATTGTTCCAGACTTGGTACAAAAGTAGAAGGAGACTGATATTTAAGCTACATACAGTGAGATGCTTGCATTGTAAGTAGAAAATGTTGTAATAGTCTTAACTTCCAGTTTTTAACTACTGAAGCTTTGCTTTAAATCGCATTTCTTTGTGATCAAAAGAGACCCAAGACACCTCATTTGTCTTAGGTGATAGCCAATCTTCTTCACATGTATGGGCTTCTGTCAGTATTATTTAAAACTATAATACTGAGCAAGAAGATATACTATTTTATTCTTATTTTGCAGATGCATTACCTGGACAGACATATGCATTTGAGTCATGCATTCATTAGTGAATTACTAAACTTTATTGGTCAATTTATACATGACAGATATGTATCTTCTATGAGAAAGATAATTCTTTGTGATTTTATTCTGTGACAGTGATTTAGTAAAACTAGAAAGAAATGTGAAATTATTGAAGGCATACAAAGAGCCAGAGAGGGTGATATTGCCAAATTAGAAGTCTCTTTCTACGGTCTGATACTTTAGCCTGTAGTTAAAATGAGCTTTGCCATTGAAAGAGCATTGTGACCATAATGCTTGTTCCCCAAACAGGAGTGGTGTGGCAACAACTATTCAGTCACAGGTTCTTAGGTTGTTTGTATAGTATAAAGCCAGTAGAAACCATTGCAATTCTCTAGCTGGACCTCCCACATCACATAGATCTAAGAATTTCCTGGAATTAATTCCTTCTGGAATTAGAGTGTATGTTTGAGAAAACATGCTATTCTTGATAATTACGCTTCCAGAGATAAAAAAATCTACCAAAACTCTGAGTATGACGTTTCAGTGATTATCATAACAATGAAAAATAAAAGGGACCTTTAGTCTAAATTTATGTAGCCTTTAATTTCAGTCACTGTGCTAAAATTGATTTGCCCAGACTGAAGACATTGATCAAAATTATCTTTCTTTAGGAAAAAACTTGGAGAACTTGGACAAATCACTTTTTAACTTTCTTTCCGCGCTTCGTTACAGAGAGAACTTTGTGTACTGAAAGAGTAAGTCCACAGTGCTTGAGCTAGTCAGCTCTAGCTTGCCAGGCACACCCATCTGACGAGTGCTAAGTAGATAAGACACAAGCTACGTTTCCTTAAAGACAATTTTAATGTAATATACCTGAGATCTTTTATTTCACTTTGAAACGAGTCAAACTGCTTCAAAAAAAAGTTGAACCAGAGCAAGAAAAAAAGTGATGTATGCTCTCTCCCTTTACTCAATATTCTTTTACTTGTGCAGGCAGTTCATATGAGGCCACAGTTATCATTAGCATACATGCATTGGGCCAGGCTAAACCTTATATTCTTAGAAGTATTCAGTATGTTTATACTGCTATCTAGTCTGGTTAGGGAGCAGCACTGCATCATTTGAGTTACAGTCTGCATTGCACATAGGCTATAGCTCTAGTTAGGGTTGTTCCTAAAGCTCACCTATTGGTTTTAAATTAATTAGGGGGGATACAAAAGTTGTCAGGGAAGGAAAACTGCTGATGCCAAAATCTTTTCCAACAAGAAGTTCATTATTAATAGCAAGACATCAATGGAAGCCTCACATGCAAGGAAATCACAATTAGAAGCAGTGAAAGAGTTAAGGAAATATAGGTACAGCAGAATGTCAATGGAATCTTGCTATTAATGTGTCTCATGGGACATGTCACACAGAATGGATTTGGATGGTAGAACCACTGACAGACATACGGCTGCATGGAATTCCAAAATGATGACCACAGCTCATAGTCCCACACTGAAACTGCTGAAGAGCAGAGATAAATTATAACAGTCCCCCACAAAAAAGTAGACCTCTGGAAATATCCAAGAAGTCATTTTTTTTAAATATTGATTTGGACAGCTGGTGTTACCAGCATGATCATGGTATTTCAGAAGTCTATCCAAAGCAACACTGAAATGGACCCGATGTGGGCAGTGTCGAGTCCCTGCTAAGTTCCTGAGAAAGGAGTTCTTAAGGTAGAAACTACATGACTGTGATTTTGAAGCATTTATATACAAATATCAATTATTTCAGTAGCTTGATGTAACTGCCTGATCTGAATTCAAGGTGTCCTTCTTAGCAAAGACTTGAAATTGGGAGCCCAAAATGCTGTTAGTACCACAGGCTAAGCTTGAGCACAGTGCTGCAGGGAGAAATCTCATCTGAATATCTGCCATATCCTCTGAGTTATTAACACTGTCACAGATTTCTGATTTAAGGTCTTCCATTGACAGAATTCCTGTCAGCTTCCTTGATCCTATGACAAAACTGGGCCATATAAAACCATGCAGATGACTTGGTATCTGGTCTGGTTTCTCCTCAGGCACTTCTGCCTGAGGCCCCTTTAGGATGGCCTAGCTGCAGGACTACACTGGGAGTTTTAGGGCAGTTCTGAGCAGAAACAACCTTCCTTTCTGTAGAAGTAGGGTCAGTGTGCAAGGAGCATGGATCAGATCTGTGCACACAGGTACAGGGGAGTAGGGTCAAGAAACCTAAGTTTGTCCTCCCGTCTGGGTGCCCTAATCATGTTAGCTGAAGTCAGACTCAGCTGGGCTTCATCTCTGCCTGAACCGATAACTTTGATATTCCTTGCTGTTCAAACAAGAGATAGAAGAGGTCTCTCAGTCAGAAAAGCCAAGGCATTGTGATGAGGTCTGGTCATACTGGCACCTTGTAGTTATGCTGCTTGTTTGGGAGGCAGGACATTTTGAGTGAGAAGGCCTAAGCCAAAATTTTCATTAATTACTCTCAGAATTAATATCACCATCAGAATCACCACGCATTTCTTTCCTTGTTATCCTAATGTTTTGGGAGATACCTGTTAAGATGTCCTTAAGCAGCTCACAATTACTGGTTGTATTTTTTTCATTCATGTTCTCACATTTGATTTGATTAATTTGTTTCCAGATTGGAATTTATTCTGTTCAGGCATCAAGTTTCCTCGTGAACCTTTGCACCCAGACAACCAATAATGCTTAGTTCTGCAAAAAAATCCCTCCTTGCCCTGATGTCCAAGATGGAAATCTACATGATACAGTCAACAATCTGAATATCAAAAACATCGTCACCTAGGATTTCTAGGCAATCCACTGATGTCGTTATATTGGAAACATGAGAAACACGAGAACTTTTGTCTGGGAGCCCTCTAAGGGGGAGCTTAAGGGGGAGTCCCAGCCTTATGCCAGACTACTGCTTACCCCCCTGCAATCTTTGGATAAGCAATAACCACTGTTTTTAACATCTATCATAGCAGTTTCCTTTCAGGTCTCAGTAACANCCCCCCCCCCTTTTTTTTTTTCACCTGGGCTTGTAGCAGAGGTGCTTTTACAATTCCATGATTTCTTCTCTTCATGTATTCGATGTCTTGGTTAAATATGTTCTCAACGTCTCAATTTTTTTTGTACTGTGTACGTGCTCATTTGTTTCCTCTTCCTCTCTGCCCTGTAAGTGCAACACTTCCACTCCTTTAGTTGGTCCATCTGCTAAAAGACTCATTCCTTCTCCAAAGCAGAAGCCACACAAACTGTGCAGCCTTCATCCACCCACAAGATAAATTGGTACTGCATCCAACTAATTGCATCATTTATCTAATAATTCACTTTTTGTTGTATATTTTCTATTGTCTTAGAGTAGGCTTGTAGAATTCAGTGATAAATTGTAGTATTGCATCAAGCTAATTACCGTCTTGTGAGCACTGTGTTGTGGGATATGTGTAAAATGGGGCTATAAATAAGCAAGGCTTAGAAAAATGAGTAGTTATGTCATTTATTCTGCACATAGCTTTTAGCTTTACCTTCCTCTATTTAAATATCATCTGCCAGTCTTCCCTGCCTTCAGCTGGAAATAATAGTGCTGTTGTAGCAATGGTGATCTAAGAATAAGCAGAGATGGAGGACATGGAGAAAGAGGTAGATCAGGCCAGCTGGTGTAGTTGCAAAGAAGAGGCAAGATTTTGGGAGCAGCCTCCTCACCAAACTGGTACCCCTGCAGAGCTGTCATCAGGGACTGCCTGAAAGCTCACCCCCTTTCCCACCTCCACTGGCTTCTGTTATAGAAGATATTCTCTCTGTACAAACTGTGTGCATCCTAAATCACAATGAGATTATGATGTTTGTTTTAATTACTTCATGAGATTTGTCTTGACTTCTTTATTCAGAACCCAAGTGAATAATTTGGGGTCTCTCCTTTTAGAGACAGGTCTATCTTGTCTTGTGCTTCCTTTCTGGACCAATGTCTTTACATATTATTTAGAGAATGTTTCACTTCCCAGATCAAGGCTATATTAAAGGTGATTGTTAAAAATCTTCCTACATATTGTCAGTTTTTAAATCCTGTCAGTCTCACCCATGTTTTTCCTGGTGAGGATTTCTCTTATCAGTCACATACACATACACACACACACACACACAAATCGAAGAACTAATTCACTATTTTGTCATAATATGTCTAGAATTGCAGTTATCTATAAATTAGTTTGAAGAATAATTTTATGTAATAATTTTCAACATGAAGCTTGACATTAAAGTTGAAATCTCAAACTGCTACCGATATGAGAAAAAAATCAGAAAAGAACTGGAGGAAAAAACAGATAATAGTTTAGCTAAATCTGCTCTGCATTATATTATGTATTATGTAGTTATATACTTGTGTCTTGTGGTAGTGATATGATTAATTTTTGCCTCAGTCTTCACCAGCAAGTGCTCTAGTCATACTGCCTGGGACATAGGAAGCAAAGGCGGGGACTGAGAGAATGAAGAACTGCCCACTGTAGAGGAAGATCAGGTTCAAGAACATCTAAGGAACCTGAAGGTGCACAAGCCCATGGGACCTGATGGTCCATCCATGGGTTCTGAGGGAACTGGTAGATGAAGTGGCTAAGCCACTCTCCATCGTATTTGAGAAGTTGTGGCAGTCAAGAGAAGTACCCACTGACTGGAAAAGGAGGGAAAAAAAACCCATTTTTAAAAAAGGAAAAAAAAAGGAGGAGCTGGGGAACTACGGCCAGTCATTCTCACCTCTGTGCCTGGTAAGATTGTGAATCAGATCCTGCTGGAAACTATGCTCAGGCACATGGAAAGTATGGAGGACAGCCAACAATACAGCTTTGCAAAGGGCAAATAATGCTTAACAAATGTGGTGGGTGGCCTGCTATGATGGGGTTGCAGCAATGGTAGATCAGGGAAAAGTGACAGATATCATCTGCCTGGACTTGTGCAAAGCATTTGTCACTGTTGTGTACAACATCCTTGTCTCTAAATTGGAGAGACATGGATTTGATGGATGAACTGTATGGTGGATAAAGAATTGGCTGGACAGTCACACTCAAAGAGTTGTGGTCAACATTTCAATGTCCAAATCAAGACCAGTGATGAGTGGTGTTCTGCAGGGCATGGTAGCAGGACCAGCACTATTTAATATATTTGTTGGAGACATGGCCAGTAGGATCCAGTGCACCCTCAGCAAGTTTGCCATGCCACCACGCTGTATGGTGTTGTTCACAGACTGGAGGGAAGGGATGCCTTCCAAAGGGACTGTTGCAGTTTTGCGTAGCTGGGTGCTGTTAGAGAACAGGGGGCTGCAAAGATGGCTGCTGCAAAAAGCAGCAAAAAGCTCTCTGCAGGCCTCAGAAAGTAAACCTCAGACCATTCNAAAGTAAACATCAGCCCATTCAAGGCCAGAGTTGCTGTTGACTAAGGCCAAGCCAACTGGTGATGGTCACAGCGCCTCTGTGAATCACATATAGGAGAAAAAAAAACCCACAAGCAGCTGCATTTTGCCACTAGAGAAGGGAGTGAGAAGATGTAACGAGCTGTGCAGACACCAAGGCTGGGGACGGGGGAGGGAGGAGGCACCCAAGGTCCCGGAGAGAAAAAATACCCCTGCAGCCCATGGAGAA
>VZTU01008496.1:535810-547055 GCA_013400835.1 Zapornia atra | reverse complement strand
TAGACGTTTTCAAATGTTGAACTAAGTTTATAGCCAGATAGATTTACTGTATTGGCTTATGGTACCACATTGCTCTTGTCAGAAAGCTGACTTTTTATCATGATGGCAACCACTAGTACTGTGAATCTGCATGTATTTCAGAACTTATGTATGTTGAGGTGCATTTTGCCATAAAACCTTAAACATACTCAGCTGAGACTGTGAAGATCTTCATGCTGGGTTGTTATAGCCTAAAAGATGAGGACCCGCACGTTTTTTGGGGGGAAGCTTTTAACAGTTGGATCTGGAGAGGTTAAAGAAACAACTTAAGAAGAGAAAATGTTCAGTTACAGAAAACCTTGCTAGCTTTCTCTTGGAGCAGGAAGTGATAAATCTTCCAGGAATCCCCAGACAATTAAAAATGTGAATAAGGAGCTACAATCTCCACAGCATAAAATCTGTTTGTAATCACTCACTGACTCTCTTCTCTTCTCCCTTCTTCTGACCTTCCAACTGAAAAAGGACACTTAGAGTATTCTTGGTTTTTTTATTGGCAGTAGCATATAAGTCCTTGCCTGTGTTTTTCCCCAGAATGCATGCAGTTCTGTCCTCGGATACCTTTCAGAAAGAAATGTGCAAATTTGCTCTCCTAGACCAAAGTGTTTCTGAATAAAAATGCTTTTTATATCTCTGATGAAAAAAATAAAATATTGAATGGAAAATAATGCCTACAGCCTAGAAACAAACAAACAAAATTATTCTGCCTCCTATATACATATGTCTGTGGCTGCTCTTGATGTTAGCAGGACTCTCTAACCCCAAGTATACGTACGTTTGGACCTGTATTTCTTGTCACCCATAGGAAATTCTTCAAATTCTTCTTTTACAGTGTTTCTGAGTGCTGTGGTGGTAAGGGATAAGTACTGGGGGAGAGCTGAAAGTTCATTAGAAAGCCTCCATGTCCAAACAGTTTTATTTTAGAATGTAAAACATTACTTTGGGTATAAAAGTGTGCTCCAAATATATATTTGTTATAATTTTGTAGCTTAAACCTAGTTTAAACCTTGTTTCATACAGGACATAGGCATAATGACGGGTTTAAAGAAAATGCTCTGAAAATTATTTCAGTTATAACTGTCTGAAATATCAACTCATAGGCAATTATTACACTGTTTCTTCTTATCTCTGTGCAAGCATTTAAGAACATTTTCCCTAACGCTCAGGTAATCGATGTGCAAGTGATTTGATGTATCCATAGGAATATGGAATAAGAAATACGACCCTTAGTAAGGGTTCTCCTGTACGTATCTTTTTGGTCTTTGAGAATTTAAGTGCATTTATTTAGCAGGACCTTTAGCATCTGCATTTGCCACTCTAGCATAATAATTAATTTTACTTTTAAGCTCTTCCTTTAGGTCTTTAATCAATCCTATCTTAGAGCTTCCACAGTTGTTTCTGTTTGTACACAGTGAGTAAATTTAGCGTTGCGTTTCCTAGTTGCTCTTCATATATGCAAATGACTGTGTAGGGTGACAGGGCAACCAGATCCCTAGGGTAGTGTAGATTAGTGCAGAGGATCATTAACCTGACATGTACTACATGGGTGGATTTTATTCTAAATTACAGTAAATGAGCATTTGGCTATTGTCCCAAGATCACATGCACCAATACAATTCTTAAAACAGAAGTTACATGAATTATGAAAACTATAGAAATCCGATACAGCATTTTCCCTGGATAAAGACATTTTGGAATGCTATTTATTGCAAGAGACCTGCTATTATAACTTTTCCCTAGCAAATGAAGTAGGTTTTTATGATCAGCTTGCCTCAAGTCTAATTTCTTTTCATTCCCTCTGTAAATGAGTTATCCATACATTGATGGAGAATACTGGTATTACTATGTTAACTCCTCTGTTTCTTCTAAAATTCGGTGTGCAGCTTCAATTGCAATTAAACCAAGATCTAGGCATCTTGCATCAAGATGATGGCTCATCGAAAAATAAACGAGGAGTTCTTCCCAAGCACGCTACAAATGTGATGAGATCTTGGCTTTTTCAGCACATAGGGGTAAGGACTGAATGTGACCAGGAGTCACAGGTTATGTAACTCTTTTATGTGGTCTCTTATGATTTTGCTTCATAAAGAAGGTGAATTTATTCTGTTGCCTAATCTCAGTTCAGTTTTCCCTGAAGTCATTCAGAGTATTCAACAGTCTAACGTTGGTTGACTTTATTATTATTTTAATAAGCATGTTACAATTGTACTTCATTATCTCAATAATCATAATTGAAAGGGATCCTTCTTCATTTCATTGTGTTGAGAACTTAATGCTCTCTACATCCTGGTTCATGGTGCAAGGAAAAATAATTCCATCTGTGTTTTGTGGGTGTTTTTTGTAGAGGAGAATTTCAGATTTGCTGGCTGTATCTCCTTTCCAACAATCCTTCTGACAAGTTCCAAGTCTGTTACTATCTACTCGTGCTTTCAACAGCATGTCTGTCCTTTGCATTAATGCTTATCCTGAAAGGATAAATGAGTCTCAAGTTGTATCACAATGTTTAGTGGATTGATATTTTGGCATTTTACAGCTGTGTTACAAGAGACACGTGACACAGGGAAACTGCATGTATGCTTCTTGCATTACGTGCACTCTCTTCACCCATTTGGCCCAGGGTAGCTTTATTTAACCAGAAAATGCTTGTCAGTACTCTCATATGACATTGCCTTTAGACAGCATAACTAATCAGATCTTATCACATGCTGTGTTGCCCGGGGATCACGCTGTTTATTAATAAAGACTGTCAGCCACGAGAAGCTTTTTCTTCTGAATTACACATCAGCAGTTTAATGGTACCATATACACTTTCAAGGATAAAGTCAGTTTTGTGTAGTAAAGCACTCTTTGTTAAATGATTTTTATCTATAGGAGGTTGTGAGGTTTCTAAAATTTGTTTTTTAATGAGTCAGATGGTCTTAATCTAGCAGCTTTAATCATTTGTAATAAAGAAGTCTTTATTTTTTGGTGAGGAGATGAAACAAACTTATGCCTTTTTTGTCTGGGTTTTTTTGGTCCTGTTTAGCATCCTTATCCAACCGAGGATGAGAAGAAACAGATTGCAGCACAAACAAATCTGACACTACTCCAGGTTAACAACTGGTAAGAGTGAAAAACTCTTACTTAATGTCTGTCGCTGTCTCCACATACTTATAACATAGAGAAATAGCTATACTCTTTACTTGGACATCTGGAGTTGAACTTACTGTTCTACATTCGTTACAAGGGATGTCTAAAAGGAATTATACAGTGATAGACAAGCATTTATTTTTATAGTAAAGTATAATGACACTTGTGCCATTTAAATTATAGAAGGACTGCAGAAAACTTTGCAAATTAAGGAATTATGGTCTGTTCTATTGCTGAAAGAGATGGAGGTGCTCTCACATCTCTTCTGCAAGTAAAGAAATTGAAGTTTAGAGGTGTTTATAGTGACCTGAAGCTCTTTGGAAAAGCGTTCTCTTGTAATGGTGGTTGCAAATGTTTAAGAATTTAGTATCAGCATATACCCATTCAGTTCACATACTGAAGGATGCTATCCCCTGAGCAGCAATGTCCAGAGAGTGTCAGTACTTTAGTTCATGGTTCAACATGTTTTAGTATGTCTTCTATTCACTAGAGGTTTGAGATAGTACACCTGCCCCTGCAGAAGAGGGGTGCCGACGTGTATCCTGTTCTGCTTGTGGTATTGGTTCCTAAAATTATTGCAGCTAAGTCCAACAGGGATCTTCCTCAGATTTCAATGATGATGCTGTCTGCATGGCTGCAGAGGGGTGTAGTGGGGAAATGCTCAAGATAGTGGCAGCACACTGGTTCCAGAAGTGGAACGGTGTAACTGTGCCTACGTGACACAGTAGTAACGGAGCTCTATGGTACTGGGATCCAACTAATGTCTCTGCAGAGCATTGCATTACACCTTGTGGACCTGCCAGCTGCACCTTACTTCCTTCCGCTGCAGGTAAAGATGGGTCCTGGATGTGTTTTGTCAGATTTGGCAAGGGATGCTATCCTCAGTCACAGCTCCTTGCCACAGCTAGCTACATCAAAATTGATTCAGTTAACTGCTGGTAGCTAAGTGAGATGTTATTTATTTTCTTGAAGGGGAAACAGCAGTGATTAGCATGCTAAAGTGAACAAGTGAAAATCGGGGAGCAAAAAAATCTGGGAAAGATTAGAAGAATGTGTTTGCTATTGTCTTCTGGATCAGGAACCAGACCTTGGAAAGCCTGGCAGCCTATAAAATAAGTAATGTGGGAGCTTAAGGAAGTATATGAAACCAGACCAAACAAACTAGGTTAGGCAGGGGCTAGATTTTAGGTGAGCTCTAACGAGAGGGAGTATCAGCTTTCTGAGCTGTGCTGTCAGCATGTTTTCTGGGGCTTAGTTCTTAATAAGATCTCAAAATGTACATCTGTCATGCTGTCTGGAGAATTTCCCCCTCTGAGATGGGGAAAAATGTGCTGCTAGCAGAAAAATGACAAAAGTACTAGTTTTCCAAAATCAAAGGATGCCAGTGTTCTAGAAGCAGTTGTGCACGTTAAAAAAGAATGTTGAGCCAAGCTGGTAGAAGGAAGATTTTACAGTCCTAATTTCTTTTCCCCACTGCATGCTTTGTGAATTTGAGAGAGAGAGAGAGAATTTCCAGCTGACTGGCCATAAGTATTCCTTCCCTTTGATTGTGTTTAGGTTTATCAATGCTAGAAGGCGAATTCTTCAGCCAATGCTGGATTCCAGTTGTTCTGAAACTCCAAAAACAAAGAAGAAAACAGCTCAGAACCGACCGGTTCAGAGGTTCTGGCCCGACTCCATTGCCTCAGGAGTTGCTCAGCAGCAATCGAACGAGCTCACGATGTCAGACGGTAAGGAGAACTGGCTAAACCACAGATGAAAAAGTTAATTCTTTTATAACAGGGGAGGGAAGGATTTGATACCTTTGAGGGGAATCGACCCTCTTGTTATTTCAGTGTGAATGTGGCTTTAATCTGGAAAAACATAACAGATATGTGTCGATATTTCCCTCTTCCAAAATTTTCTGTGTTTTGGGGATGTATTGTATATTAGAATTTATGTTGAGAGACTATTGATCCTTTTTCAAAAGCTGTGAAACAACGGAGCTAACCTTAGATGTACAGCTAAACTCCATCACTCAGCATGTGTATGCACATCGGGTGCCATCTGTTTGATTAACGGCATTGGGCTGCAGTTTCAGTTTCATGACTCCCATCCTGTTCATATTCCTTTCACTATTTAGCAATAGGGACTGAACATCTGCAATTCTGTATATGCTTCATGTGTTTCAAGTTGAATATTGAGAAGCAGGGAAGTGTAATAGAGCCTCCAAAGACTGAAGTAGCTTCCTTAGCATCAGATCAATCAGACTGACTCAATTTAAGAAAGAGAAATAAGTGCTTTAATCTCAGGACCATCTTTTCTGTCCTGCCACCCACTACTTCACTCCTTTCCAGTTTGTAGCAGCTTTTCCCTCAGCTCCCACTGGCTCTAACAACAATTTTATCCGATTGAAGTCACCTTGGTTCTCTGTGGACACTCCCATCTTTCTGCAATGAATTAAGCTGGAATATTTTGCAGAAACAGTCTTGTAATGGCTCGATTGGAGAACTGATGTCTTGGGTGTCCATAACACAGCTAAGTTTAAGATTCCTGGCCAGCTTCATTCTGGCATTTTCTGGTATTTAAGTGTTTGGCAATGTATGTAGCTTTAATTTATTTCCTTAGGTTTTCCTCCTGTTGATTATACACAAACTCTGTCATATATATAAATATGTATTGCTTAAAACTGGAAACCAAGAAATTTGATAAAGTACTACCTACAATTGTGCTTCTCCAGGTGCTGTTGTAACAATTACAGCTCCAGTCAACATGAATGTAGACAGTCTCCAGTCTTTGTCATCCGATGGTGCTACTTTGGCTGTTCAGCAAGTTATGATGGCAGGGCAAAGTGAGGATGAGTCTGTAGACAGCGGTGAAGATGATGGAGGAGACCTCTCAACAACAAATATCAGTGGGCTGGTCTTGGATAACAGCGATTCTCTGCAGTAGGAAGCAAGAGAGCGTGATAAAACATTTAGGAAAAAGGACGGACTGACTGACTGACTGTTTTTATAGTTTGCACAGCAAACATTTTACACAAGTTTTATTTCTAATATGTTTTATATGTAGATATAGAAGGGTGCACTTTTTTGTATTTCATAGTAAGCTTAAAGAGTGTTTTTGCAGGTGCAGCAACTTCTTTCAAATGTGCTTTTTTTCATTTCTTTATTTCAGAAGATTATATCTAGTAATATAAAGAACCATGTAAGCACCCCTTTGTCCTATGAATTGGAAGTGCTGCCGTTTCTGAAGAGTTAAGCAGTTTCAGTTAGCGCTGTTATTTAACACAGCTCTTGATGGGCAGGTGATGTAAATTTAAAGCATGTGACACTAGTGTGTGGAACTTGGTCATTAAGTTAGATGCATATATTTGAAAGATGCTTCTGCACCTTAAAAACTGCTAGTCTGAGGTGGACAGCAACACACATAAAAAGAAAAAACGTTGATGTGTGATTCAGTAGCGAATGTATGGCAATTGAAATAAGTTTAGTTTCTCTCATAGTCCGTGAGCCTGTTTATCATTTGCTATAAAAACTCCTATTTTTACCTTGCTGGGGTTATTGGATAAAAAAAAAAATAATATTTTTATAAATTCACTAGGAATTGGGATGACGACTGTATTAAGCAGGAGGGGGAAAAAAAAGAAAAAAGAAATTTCCAGAGGGGAAAAATAAATGTTTAGTATTCCTATTTGGAAGGTCTGAAAACTGACCAAATTTAATAAACAAGCCTACGCTAGCATCTACGATTCTCAGCTATCCCACAGTGATATACTATATTTGATAATGCGTAAGAAGGGCCCACCGTTTGATGGGGTTTTGATATTGTCAAACATTGATTTGTATTATGTGTAAACTAATATTCAGATTACATTAACTCTGTATCTAGACTTGTATCTGAAGATATTTGCTAAATGAGTATTCAGGTAAGTAAATTCAAATACCCACAACTTTTCCAGTTATTAGAGAAATTTAACAGTTTATAGTTTGTACAGCTGAATCTGGAAAATGAAAAGTTGCCTACTATACAGTCATGAATTCTGCTATCACTCTGCTATTTTATTGCATTTGAAATATTTTCCCCTAATACGAAAAGAAATATAACTTACGAATTTATATAAAACTTCTTAAAATCTGAAGATTCCTACTAGAACATACAGCAGGCTTTATTAGAGTAGAAGATCCGTGTGTGTCATTGAAAAACTAAGAGCTAGTGATGAGAGCGCTTCTCTTTGTGGTAATAGTTCATTTCCTTTTTTTCCCCAAAGTGTGGAGTCTGTGTCTGTCTATCCACCAACACTTACTTTTGGAACGCTGTATTCCCCTCTGTTAAGTGCAAATAACAGACTCCTCTTTTCACCCTGTCCGTCTGTCACGATGTTGGGTTAGATCAAAGCCAGAGCTTCCTGCTGATTCAGACCGAATCCAGTTGTGTTTCTAACAGGACAGGACAAGAGACATCAGCTTTTAGGGTCTGTAGTCTTTGTTCTTGAACAAAGCCCTGCGCAGTTGTGGGTGCTTCATCGGGTACTTCATTTCTGCTCCACAGAACACTCAGGCGTGTGCTTAGGTCCCACTTGATTTCAGTAAGATTAACACGTGTGCTTTTTGACATGTTTACGTGGTTGGAAGCTGATCATTGGAGATTGTCCTCCAAGTATAAGATGGTATGAAGAAAAACTTCAGAAAGAAATGTCAGTAGCATTGACGTACATGGAGAATAATGCAAGTTCTCAGCAACTGGTGGCTACTTTGAAAAATTGCTGTTGGGTTGTACTCAACGTGAGTGATGTTTCTGCTGTGGCTTTCGCTTATTCCTGGCTGAGGAGGATCCTGCTGCTTAGTTCAAATGCTGGGATGATCGACTCCAGCTGGAGTGGTAATTTCTAAAAAATTTGTTTTCCTCTAACTTCTCTGCTTTGCCACTAATGGGCCATGTTTCTTAATGAGCTTAGTAAATGAATAATGAAAGATTTAATTAGGATGGCTTTGACATAACAGAACTATCTTAAATGCTATTGTCAAATCCAGTTTGACCCCAGAACATTTAAAAAGGCAGATGCCATGTACAACTCGTGCTGCTTTGGAAACATTCAACCTGCTGCTCCTACAAAGGACACCTGAGATGTTTTGAACTGAGAGACAGGTTCTGTATTTTTGGTTTTAGTTGTTTTTGATTTAACTCTGTAAGTGCTTCATCACCCTCACAATTTCTATCATACAGTAGGTTATGTTTGTTTTGTTTGCGGTTGTTCCTCAGATACCCTTGTTCATATTTAATAGCGCGTTAATCCTCGTGCTTCCCGCACTGGGGCAGGTGAATAGTCTGCTCCTCAGTGTGGACAAACATGTGCTTTTCCAAACCAACCTGTGCTGGAGGAACAACCAGCCTTTTCTCACGGTCTCCTTCCTCTCCCTGACCAGTTGTTGCTGCCACAGATCTACGAGCAGAGCAGAGCTTTCCCCAGCCTGCTCCTGGGGTAGCCTGGGAAGCACCTCAGCCAGCAGATCTGTTGGGGTAGCAAGCAGGCAGCAGTGAAGGGAAAGGAAACCATAACGGGCAAATCTGCTGTGCTCGGGGATGATGTGTCAACGGGCGTTTGCCCAGCCTTCAAAACTGCTAGGACTGAGATCTTAACAAAGATTGAGGGAATTAAAGCAATTCAGTATCTGTACAGCTCGCTGGAAGAGGGGTGAGGAATATGTAGTTTGTGTGCCCCTGGAAACTCGATTGGAAACGACCAGGCGTCAAGGTATGTAAAGTTCTGGAAGTTTATTTTTCAGAACACTGAAGAAGGCTAACACTGGTTAAGCCTTTTAATTCCTCCCACCTGACCTGCAGCAGAAATGTGATTCTTCTGAAAAGTTTGCAGCCTTGTCATCAGCTAAGTTATCTGCACCTGAGAGAGAAGTTGACAGATTTTACTGTGAAGGGGGGAACATGGAATGGTTTTACTCTCAAATTAGACACATAAAACCATAGGGTTGTGAAAACCCCAAAACTGAAGAAGCTTTACCGGTGTAATCAAAGGTATTGCTTAACTTATGGAACTCCAACCTTTTTCTTTAATTCAGTGAGAACTGTGTAGTGTGTATGAACTGCACAGAGGTGCTTGTTATTTTCACGATTTGAAACATAAAGAAAAAGTGGTGTCTCGTTTGCTGCCTAAGAAAGATTGCTGGTTTAAGCAAAGCATCGCTATTCAGGAGAGGTACATGTTTACATTAGCTAAAAAGTCTTTATAGGGGACCTAACTTTAAATCCATGTATAATTCCTCCCCCTCCCAATTAAAGTCATATTCATATGTATAAAAGAACTCATTTGTTTTTAAAATCAATTTAATTACTCTGCAGTTATGATTATTGAAACGTTTATATTTTTTTCCAACATAATCTAGATCATGAACCCAAAGCATGGTTCTCAGTCCAGGTTTTCCAAGACTTCTGTAACAGGCAAGGCAGTTTCCTGATGTTGCTTAAATTTAGAAACAGTGCGTTTTAGCAAATCAATTCCAGATTTATCAGGATGTGTTTTTAAATGACTGTTCCAAAGAAACAATCATGTTTGAAAACATTTGGATCGACAGGCACGGCTCCGGCTCTGCAGAGAGTTTCCTAGGTCTGGATGTTGGGTGGAAGTGAAGTCCTGCTGACCTCAGGGAAGCTCCGTTACGCTGCGTGTTGGGCTGCATCTGCCTGCAGGAGAATTTGTTCCTTGGTCTGGTCCCAGGTCACTCTTGGGAACCTTTTGGAGAGCGTGCCAACTTCATCTTGCCTGCATACACAGGCTCTCTGTCAGTGGAAACCAAGGGATGGGCAGAAATTCATGTTGACCTGGTGTGCCACACATAGTGTTTTGATGTTCAAAATCCAGCCAGAAGGCAGACCTATACCGAGGAGTTAGAGTTCCCAGTTCCTGTGCTTTAAAAGTAGCTTTGGGTGTATGGATGTTCTAGTGGAGTAGGGCCTCAAAGTCTTCATGCAATAATAACAGATCTATTTGTTTCTCTAATCACATGGAACAAGAATTAGAAGGCAGTTCAGCTTCCTAACTCGATGAACTTGACAGCCCAAGGGATGAAACACAGTCTTTCCAAGGGATGATAGTTCCATAAAGCCATTAGACGTAAACAAACCCCCCAAGCACCCTGGTATTTTCAGAAACTGGAACACACGTGTTTAATTGTAGTTAACGTTGATTTAAGATTTCTTTTCTGAGGCTGAGCCATCTTGGGAGAAGAAATTAATAAGCATTTGTCTATGCAAGACATAAATGTCAAAAATGTGTGAATTACCCATTCTTAGGTGCTGTATTGTTGTTGTCTCTCTGACTTCTGTTACTTTGATTTGTCCTTTAAACCTTTCAGCCTTACATTCAGCTTAGTTTTTAGAGTTGAATAGGCAAAATGTAGTTTTGAAATCCTGATGGAAATGTAACTAACCTCCATTCCCTCATGAAAATTCTGCATGTTAAACCAGTGAAGTGCTTTGGTTTCCTAATAATATATTCCAACTCTCACCACCTCCTAAAAGCAGAGCGTATCCCTGAAGCTGCGGGTTTAATGGTAGTGCGCCAATGATCAAACCATCAGCCTCTCGTGCTGAATACACTTTGCTCTTTACTGCTCAGTGTAGCTGAATAGTAAAGCGGGTTGGTTTTGCCGAACTCAAGCTCAGTGTGGATTCCTTCCCCTGCCCTTGGCTGGCCAAGCTCCTTCAGGTAAGTTTTGGGTTGTTCAAGCCCTAAAGTGATGTGATCATCCGGTGTAGTGAAACTGGCACTAATGTGCTGTTGATTGCCCAGATCATGTTGGTTGGTTGATCTTGTCACCTGGAAATAGCAAATCCGCTGCTTTCCCCATGACTTAGCTCTGTAGGACCTGCTAGGTGATGGATGGCAGACGGTTCTGCCAGAGAAAAAAAGCAAGGTGTGAGGGAGAAAGCAGCAAAATGCCTCAGCCACCTTGTAGGCGACTGTAGAGATCCTGACTTGGTGTCCATTGAGCCCAGTGTTTTCAGGTCACGACGGAAGTCGCCCACAAGCCTTTCCGGCAACACTCGGTCTGTACAATCGGCTGTCTTTAAAATGCACACCCCA
>VZTU01008496.1:457907-535805 GCA_013400835.1 Zapornia atra | reverse complement strand
GTTGTTAAGGGATTTTTAAGCAACTGGTTTCTCATGGAGGCTCTGGTTTTACACGGCTGTTCTCTGGGAACTGGAAAAGCACATTTTTAAAAGCAAAGCATTTGCGTTACTTCATTCACAGTATTGTTACATAGACCTTTTCAGGAAATCTTGAGCAGTTGCAAGCTGCTTAGACAGTTCTTGGCCAGGGACAGACCTCAGCCTCCTTATTTCTTCAGGTTTCTCGTTTATGCAAATGAAGAAAAATGTTTACTAGCTCTTACCAGTAAGGGGATTTTTATTACCCTTTTGTAATGCAGGAGCAGCACCTGGGAAAGAAAGAATTAGCAGGTGAATAGCCCATAATGTGTGTGACTTTGGTTTTTTTGTTCTTGTTTTTGAAATTGTTAATTAAAATGGCATGGACATCAAACTTTGGGTAACGGTTCCAAGCATATTTGGTAGCGACTTACTTGACAAGACTTCCCCTGTGCAGGTCTCCCATGGTCAGTCCTTTGGCCAGATGCACTGCAATGCCTTTGTAAAACTACCCTGTTCTGCTAGCTCGCAAATCTTTGGGAGGGGAGGAGCCATTCTGGTAAGAGAGCCATTCCTCTCCAGCAAGAAACTCCCAATACACCGTTTCACCCCATGAGCATGAGTCTTCCTCAGCAAAGATGAAGAGGAGATGCAGTTCTGCTTGGCACTGAAGCATTATTTAGCTGCGCTCTCGCTTCCCCAGCCGCCAGCATGGTGACAGTTCAAGCGTGACCCCCACAGCACAGCCCCGAGCCCTGTGCCAAGGCCGACGGGGTCCTGTGCTGTCTGGAGCTGCTGCAGCCCAATTGTCACAGCTTTTTCCTTGCTCCAGAATGTGCCCCCAAGGATTTTTGACTTTTATTTCATTTCTGAAGAAGGGTTAATCAGTGATTAACTGAGCAGTATGCATCCTACACACAGGAGTATTTGATCATCTCTTCGCCTGACATTAAAAGAGTGCCTGAGAGAAACTCCTGGTGATACCACTGGAAAGAGTTTTAACTCTGCTGCTGCCAGGGAGGAATTTTTGCCTTAATCTGAAGAGAATAAAACCCCAACCAACCAAAAACCCTGTAAAGCAGATAATTTCACCTAAATTAGGGCCAATGTAGTGCAGTCCTAGTCTACTGGTTGCAAATTCCTTTGAAAGATGAACCCCCTTCTTCAATAAGACATTACAGGAATGAGAAGCATAGTCGTCCTTTAGCGTGCAGCTTTGCTGTTTTCAAATACTCCTGTTAGTACCAAACCAGGATAAGGAAAATAAACTCCATGCACAGTGTAAAGTACAAAAGAGGAACAGGTAAGGCTGGGACACAAACAGGGGACTGCATTAGTCATTGAAAACCCGTACTGAAATTCCTGAAGGTTCAGAGTGTGCAAGGTGTGCCAGATGGAGCCCCTGGGGTATTTTAGAAATCAAAGTGACAACCACCACTGAGGTACCCCACTAAAATCTGAAAGCAGCATGACCTTCGTAGGTCAAGTTTGGTTTGTCTTCCTCACCAAACTAAGGTGTGACCCACAGCTTATGAAGTAGCCAGGAAAAACCTCCTGTGGGTATTTATCATCTCTGCTGGGCTTTGGACTTCTGCGTCACTCCTCACACAAGTTAGAAGATGAGGCCCTTGGACATGCTCCTGACCATCACTCCTGGCATGCTTCTCATGAGGCTGGTCATGGAATCCTAAACACAAACCAATGCACGTGCTCAATGTGACTCTGGTAATAACATCTCACTTGGAGGCTTCACAGTTCAGATCCAAGCACTTTTGATCTTAGATTTATAATAGTCATGTAAAATATGGGGATCCTAATTAAGAATGAGTGACTTAGATGCCCCTTTTGCTGTTGTCTGTGTTGGTCCCCCCACCCCCCTGCTGCCTTCCACTGTGAGCTGCAAAACCACAGAGACTCTCCTCAACATCACAACATTCATTGCACTGTGTGTGCGACACGCGCGTAGCACAGTTCACGGCCTTGTCTGGTCTTCAGGGTTCAGCCAGGTCGCTGTAGCAGAGGCCAGGGCACAGGGAAGGCCAGGGGACACAACCACATACGGTGTGACACAAGCAACTGATGTTGCTGAGCAGGTACTGAACTTTCCAAGGTACTTGGGAGCATTTAGGATTCCGTGAGTGAGATCCAAGTCAAGGCCAGGAAGGAAGCAAAGAGTATTTCTGTTACTGATGTCTCACTGTGGTTTTTTGCTGGAGACAGAAGGTGGTTTAGGGTTTTTCATTTGGTTTTGTTGTGGGGGTTTTGACACAAAAAAGGACTCTGTTGCACAGCTGATCCTGATAAACTTTCCTGTCTGGGTACTGTACTCGGATCAAGACTGGAAAGCTCTACAAAATTTTAGGAAGTGTCATCAAATGAAACCTGGAATTGCAAAACTCAATGATACTGAGGAATAATACCTGCCCTGCCTTTTCGGCTTTTCTGGTGCTGGGGGAAGCCAGTTCTGGGCTGCAGCAATCATAACGTTCCTCTGAGATCCTCCGTTCTGCTTTGAAACAACAGGATTTTGTGGTCCTGATCGTTCTGGGGCTTTTTTTCTTCCCCCTTCCCTTCTTTGAAATCTGGCACCAATTAATCCTTGATTACATACCCCAGACTTTCTCTATGTCTCTTGAGCTGTGACTAGCGTTGAAAATGACTTTGCAAATCACTCGATGATTTGAAGCCAGCTTCGCTGGAGAAAGCCCAACAGCTCCACAGAGCAGAGTTGTGGCTGCTGCTATGGCTGTGGCATTGGAATGATAACTACAACTAAGCTGCTCTCCTTAGCATAGTTGTACAACATTGAAGCTCAATCACTTTAGGCCTGAAAGAATTTGTAGGTTCTTCTCCCAGATGGGTGTGCGTCAGTTTTGTCGCATACACGCTCTTTTTATCATGTTTGTGTTTGTTCCAATACAAGGTCTTGGGCACAGAAATGTGTGAGCAGAATGTGCAAACTCTTCCCTATTAAATCACACAAATCCTTAATTTAAAGAAAGTATACTTAATGGTCAGAAAAATCCTTTTCTGTTTTAAATTTAGAAAACAAAATACATACTGCATCAAGTATGCTTGCCCAGAGAAGCTGTGGTTGCCCCTCCCTGGCAGTGCTCAAGGCCAGGTTGGATGGGGCTTTGGGCAGCCTGGTCTGGTGGAGGGTGTCCCTGCCCATGGCAGGGGCTTGGAACCAGATGGGCTTTGAGGTCCCTTCCAAGCCAAACTGTTGTATGAAGTGTGTGAACACTGTGTTAGCCCTAAAACTCCTGGCCAGCCCATCCCTCTCCCCTGCTGCTCCGTAGTTTTGACTAAGCAAACCCAAGTGCTGGCTCCTCTGCTCTTCCCAGAGGATGACTGTTTTAAATGCCAAATCCACATTTTTGGTCTCACCTCACCTCCCCCATCCACACTGAAGCAGGCAAGGCCGGTATCTGTTACACAGTGAACCCCTAACCATTGGGGCTTCTCCTGCTACTCTGCAACATTGTGTGTGGTTTCCTCTAAAATACTTCCATTATTTTTCCCCATGACAGAGAACTGGAGGGATATGGGAAGAAGCTTCATGTAAAAAAAAATCTGCTTCAGCTCAATGTCCTGGTGTAGGTCAGCTTTTATTCCATAATATTTTTCTTCTTTTTATGTTGACCCAATCACATCTGTGTGCCCGCCCTTTGCTGGGTAGGATGTTGCATCAGCACACCAGCAGGCACGTCGAGGCCGCTGTACGCAGTTAAGCTTCCCTGTAAGGAACACATTCCTATAAATTCCTATAAGGAGCCCTGGGACAGGCTGCCCAGGGGGGTGTGGAGTCTTCATCTCTGGAGATATTCAAGACCCATCTGAACGCCTATCTGTGTGACCTGTCCTAGGGAGCCTGCTTTGGCAGGGGGGTTGGACTTGATGATCTCTCGAGGTCCCTTCCAACACCTACGATTCTGTAATTCCATGATTCAAAAGGTGGTGGCAAATGTTACCTCTCTCCTCACCCCCAAGTTTTAAAGAAAAGATACTCCTGGGGGATGTAGTCAGTCTGTTACCAACAGAGTGGGTACAGTGTGGGTAAATTAGAGAATTCTCTTGGAATACCCCTGTCACAGTGTTCTTGTCCTGGTCAGAAATCCCAAGCGCAGAACCTGCTAGGGGGTGGGCGTTTCTGATCCTTTAAGAGGGTGATACCTACACCAAAGGGCAGGCAGCCCTCCCCCTGTGCCTGGGCTTGGCAGATCCAGGCTGGGGGTGCTAAAGCTGTTTGTCGAAACACCCAGCAGGAATTCCCTTCTTCTGGCGGGGCATCAGGAAAGGTAGAAGGACTTGGGGAGCACTTTAACTTCCTGGCGCTGGGTACAGCGGTGCTGAAAGGGACCTGTCCTGATGGGACCTCACTCTGAATATTTTACTCTTGGTGTTTTACAGCCCGTGAGGCAGGGACCAAGAGGGCGTGCTAAAAGGGCTGGTGACCAAAACACCGTTCCATTTAAATCGATGATGAAATCACTAATACAGCAGAGGCAGGCCTGGCTGGTTCCGCAAATAACTAAGCAGCAGTAATGATCTTTTACCCAGTGAGCGGGATGCTGGGGAACACAAACAACCCCCCAGACTTGATGGCACGCTGGGTACAAGGAGCTGCTGCTTCAAGAGCTGCAAATTGCAGCTTTTGACTCAAATGTCCAGGGGTAGTTCTAGGGGCACAAGGCTTTGGATGCTGCTTTGCACGTGAGAAACACATACGGCTCCTGCCTGGCAAACATGTGCCTGGCTGTGATGCAAAATTACAGCCAGCATGGGAATGGGTAGCCAGAAAAGCACACCAATGGCCAGAGCACAGGGAAAGCCTGAGCTGGAGAACTACCAGTAATGCCACCAGCAATGCTGTGTCTGAAACGTAGAGGAGCACAGGGGCAATTAATATTGGAGACCCCAGGGCAGCACCCATTTAAATAAAGAATGATAAAACCCAACCACTGAACCTCAGTGAATGAACTCTGAGAACTGAGCGGCATGTTGCCTTTGGACAGTCAGGGTGGGTGTTTTCCATTTCTCCCTGCACCAGTGCAGCTGTTGGTGGAAAAATAACGTCACGTGGTGGCTTACTTCAGCGTCACATGTAGACAGAGATCATGTGAGCCTTCCAGGCAGAGACTGGAGATGCCAACTGCCCTCAAATCAGAGAGGCAGGGAGAAGAAGGTGTTCACCGCCTTCAACACATGGCTTGCAAAGGAGCTGGTGGGGACTTTTTGCATGGGTGTTTGAAGAATGCCTCCTCGTTGTTCCTGTGCTGACCCTGTATAAATAGCATTCACACAAAACCAACATTGCTCAGGGGTTCAGAGGTTGCTGTCTGTCAGTCATTCTCTCCTGTTTAAGGGTTATCTGGTGTGACAGATGAGATGGGTGACAAATGATAAACCACCCCCACCCCCGAGGCGACAAGGAGTCTGCCCAAATCACCTGTGACTCCCTCCCTCCGCACAATCACTGCTCTTGCAAAACCCATCACTACTCTTGTAAACCCACCCTGATTTCCTTAAGTGCTTGGCAAACACAAATGAGAGGTAACCCCATGGACTGAAATGCCTCACAAGCATGGGCAGAATGCGAATTTGTTCAGCTATCTGGAAACACCTGGAGAGCCTGTCATTCAAACCGGGAAGAGTTTCTTGTGCTTCAACTGCAGCAGGGGATGTCTGGCACCAGGTCTGGAAGGTGACAGGGAACATTAACCTGAGCGTTAACATTAATTTTCACAATCAAATGGAGAAGAGCAGAGGGGAAAGGGGCACTAGGTGAAAACCCCTTCCCCACAGCAAACACATCCTCTGGGAACAGGGCAGTGACGTGCCTGAGGCCAGGGGCTCGCCCTGCTCTGCGATGGCTGGAGCCAGGGAGCCCTGGCAGCTGGCTGGACTGGGACTGCAGGGCACGCAGAAGCGTGGGTGCCTCACTGCTGGGGGAGGGTGATTCCGGCCACCTCCCCACTGCTCCGCGGTAGAATCCATGGTAGAAGATCCGCGTGGTCACTGTTGCAGGCTCAGTGCTTGCATCTGGAGTCACTGGCTACCTTCTCTGGTAACGCCTACCTCAGGAAACCAGGGGCAAGTAAGAGGTGGTGTTTCCTAATCTCGTTAGCTGGTGCAAGTAAGGAGTCTCTCAACTCAAACTGTCACATGCATGTTGCAGGAGTTGCTGGCTGCCCAAAGATGACTCCACTTGGTGCCTCCTGTGGTTTTCCACGTCCATCAGGAGCGTGTGGTGGCTTCTGCAAGGCCACCTCGCATCTTGGTTTGCAGGAACGCTCTCCCTGACCCAGACCAGCTCTCAGGGTCGCTGTGGTTGTCTGCAAACCACACTGCAACCAGCACCTCCCTGTTAATCCCTGAGAGCCCTCTAACCTTGGAAAAAAGTCTGTGCTGGGGGTCCTAGCCCACTCCCACCAGCCAAGGGCTATCTGTGCGGAGTGGGACAGTGCAGCCGCTCAAACGTCTCACATCCCCCAGGCCCAGCTTGGAGGTGCAGCAGTTTTTTGGACATGCTGAGCTCTCACATCTCTGGCCAAGACTCACCAGAGCCCGGGGCAGGGTCAGCCCCCCATAGTCACAGCTGAGAGAGACCTTTATTTCACCTTGGAAAGCCAATTTTCCTGTTTCCTCCAACTTTTTTCTAACCCTCCCCCAAATCTCATCCACTCACTGGTTTTTTTGCAATCAACCAGTGTCAGAGAGTACTAGAAAGGAACATGAAAAGAAACCAGGAGGCACCTTTGATCTGTCGAGGTATACCTGGGACCAGGGTGGCTGGATAGAGGTTTGGCCGGAGTAGCAGCAGCTAAAACACAAGGAAAGGCTGTGCATGCTTATCAGTACGGTTGAAACTGATTTTATTCAACACCTTGAAGGAACACAGTTAGCACTCGTTAACTTCTCTGACTGATGACACGGTGAGGTTTATTATGGTCCTCCTGTACACATATAGATGTATTACACATGTGTGTGTGTTTACACGTGTCAAAGTATTCAGAAGATGCAGTTCTGCCATATGCTGTGTGTCCAGTGGCAAGGGGAAAGCAAGAGTGAGGAGGGGACAGTCACTAAATTCCAGTTTGGGGTATTCCCATGGAACTGGTGGACAGCAGGGATGGACAGCAGGGTCTGCTCCATCTGTGAAGGATTGACCTCAGGCTGCCAACACCCTCTGTGGCTTTGCTCTGAAGGATGGAGGCACGAGAGGCACCTCCCAGCTTCAGAAAAAGCCTGGCGAGGGGGACACCAGCCAACCCTCTGTTTCTGGTCCCACCACTTGGAATCTGATGGAATGAAAACAAAGCAAAAACCTGGATGCTGGGAGGAATTTTATCCGGCGAATGGACTTAGGGCTGCACCACCCACGCCTCACATAAACATAAACACATACAAAAGCACAATCATCTCACAAATAAATAAATACCTGCGCTTGCTTCGGTTACATGCTTGCAGCGATCTAAGCTCTCACAGCCCACAAAGGAACAAACCTTACAACAAAGAAAGGGCACCTGCTATAGACACTTTGCCCTGGCTTATAAATGAAGTGCACCGCAGCACCTCTCCAGCGCTCACGGCCACGTTCATCACCAAGCCCTCTCAGACAGCTTGAAGCATTTAATACTACTCAGCAAGGGTGCCCCAAGGTGCAGAAAGCCTTCTGCTGCCACAGAGGCTCGCCCGTCCCCCTGCCCATGGCTGGCAGGGAGGAGAGCTTCACTCCTTGCTCTCGCTGCCGCTGCACTGCAGCTGACCCCCCTGAGGAGGGCAGGTGCAAATTTGGGCCCCCCGGGCGGTGACCGTGCCGGCGGGCACTGCCATCTCCTCCTCGTCGTAGCAGACGCAGCTAGGGCAGCCGTCAGCCACGGGGCTGCCAATGGCCTGGCAGGTGGGGGGCAGGGTGGGGCACAGTGGGGTGCAGGTGATGTCCCCGCCGGGGTGGCAGGTGCACAGCTTGCGGGCAAAATCGATGTAGAAGGAGCGGCCGACGGGGACGAGGCCGCTGGCGAAGCCTTGCATCTCACAGTCGCTCTCCAGGTAGGTGGGGCAGGCGCAGGGTGGGGGACAGGGTGGGCAGCAGCTCCCGGTGGCAGTGGTGGTCGGCTCCTCCGTGTCCCTCTCGGGGCACGGGGTGCAGGCGCTGGGGTCACATGTGGGTTTCGGGGCAGTGCCACAGAGCAGTAGGCAGGAGAGCAAGAGGCGAAGGGTGCCAGCAAGGGCCATGCTTCTGGGGAAAGAAGGGGAGACAGGTGCCAACATCATGCCGGTTGCCGGCACGGTGAGCCCCAAGGTCTGACACCCCCACCCTTGCCCCCCCCCTGAGGTTTAAAGCCTGCAGGATTTGGCCACCTCACCTCGAGGTGCCCATTATCTGTAGTTTTGGTCACAGGCAGCCCTCCTGAAATGGAGTGGTTCACCTTAAAATACAAATTCTCATGCCCAACAGCCCATCTAGGCTGGACAGAGGAGCCCTGCACCCATAAGGTGTTCAGCCCACTGCAACATGGGTTTGCAACGTGCCGTGCTACAGCACAGCTTTGGCACAGCTGCCCTGGCCAGTGGCTGGCACTTGCTCACCCCCATATTGCCACTACTGATTTATGTTTCAGTGAATAATTGTGCCTGGGAGGCATTCGGGACTGGGCACGTGGAAAGCTCACAGAAGCACCGTCTGCTTTGGTAGCTTGTCCTGCAGCCACACGGCGACTGGGACCGTGCCTGCTCAGGGGCTGGGGCTGGGTGTCAGCTCCCTCACGCTGCGTCCCTCACATTTGGCAGTGCGTTGCTGGCCTTCTCCAGCAACCACCCTCCCTCTGTCCCTCCCTCCCGGGAAGCCGAGGGCTTGCCCAGCCCTTGCTTCACCTTGCACAGCCTTCCCTTCACAAGGCAGATGTTTTTCACCCAGTCTATTTGCAACCAGAGAGCGGATCGGCTTCCTATGCCAGCTCCCTCCTCCTGCACTTACACCTCCCAGGAGGCTCAGCACAGCCCGGAGCTCATGCTGTCTCTCTTCTCTATTTTAAGGCTGAGGATTCTTTTTTTGGACTGTCAGTCTTTAAGTGAAGCCTTTCAGAACCCTTCCCCCTGCCTAAGAGACCTTACATCCTGCCGTACTAAATACACATTCCTCTCTCCTCCCGCACTGGGTCTGTCAGGGCCGGGTCTGCTTGCCCCAAAGCCACCTTTTCTGCTTGCCCCAAAGCCACCTTTGATTACAATTACATCGGGACCTTCACGTTGTGCACTTAACAGCCCCAGTTCCCTGCTTCTGCAGCCACACAGCTATTCGCAATTACTTCTTAAACAAAACAATTTCCAAATTGCACAACTTTGGGAGAGGGAAACTTGAAAGCATGAACTCTGTCCACCTTCAATTTCACAAAAAAAAAAAAAGAGACCACGCCAAGGAATTCTCTTTACAGCCTCCCTGTATTTAAAGCTAACTCCAGCTTCTTGAAGGTGCTGCTAAGTCTACTTCATCCTTGCTGTAAGTTACTGTTCTGCCCCAGGGTTTCATTTGAGCTTTTCAATCTACCGGTTACTTCACCATCATTCCCAGCAGACGGATCACTGTGCAGCACAGCCCGGAGCCCAGACCTACTCCCCATGGAAAGGCTGATGCTAACAAGGACATCCCTCCTGCAGCCCGGGGCCCAGAGCTCCCTCCTGGCAGCTCCCAGCTTCAGCCATCAGGTTCCTCTGGGCTTCACATCAGAGCAGGGCACCACCATCAGATGCACCCTTAAGTCATGCATTTTGCATGCCCAGCTGTCCCATTTACTGCCAAAATCTTTGACCCTGCCTGGCAATGAAACCAGGCTCCTTCAGCAGAGCCAAATTTCCAGAAAACAGCACAGCATCAAGTCTCATCACCGGGCAGCTGCAGCGGGAGCAGCCTCCTGCTCAAGCCAGGGCACTTTTCCTCCTGAAAATGTCCACCCTCCCCCTTAGTTTTGGAAAAACTGGGGCTGCGGGCCTGCTGAGGCGCTCCCCTTCCACCCCCTGCCCCGTGGGTCCTGGCCGTGTTGCGAGGGGCCATGAGGTGCTGGTTACCTGCAGGGTGGCCCAGCCAGGCGGGACGGGTGCTGGAGTGCGGTGCGGGACCCTCTGTGATGTCTCCGGTCTTCACCCCACAGCCTACCCGGGCCCACTATTTATGTGCCGCTGGTGGTGGCTCCACAATGAAACACTGGTGGGGGGAGAGAGGAGAGGCGGGGAAGCCTCCCCTCGGTAAACACAGAAGGTGGCTGGGCAGGGCCAGCAAGATGTTTATCTCACTGGGGGTGTTGGTTTAGTCTGTCTGACCGCAGA
The DNA here is from genome assembly GCA_013400835.1 of Zapornia atra. Lineage (NCBI taxonomy): Eukaryota > Metazoa > Chordata > Aves > Gruiformes > Rallidae > Zapornia > Zapornia atra. The sequence goes on along the minus strand of VZTU01008496.1, from coordinate 525,458 downwards.
CTAATCCGGCATCTCCCAGCGCCTGCAGGTCTGTCATGTCTCCCCACAATCCCCCGTAGCAGACTGCAGCCAGCATCCCCCCATGCTCTGCAGGCACGGACACCAGTGTCCAGAGGGACAGCAGGGTGATTTCAAAGCTGTAATGAGGCAGCACAGTGGTGGGTAGCCAGCTCTGGAGCTCCAGTGCTTGGAGCTGGAGCTGGATGTAGGCTTGGACCTTCTTGGGGCACACATTTTACCCCTAGCTCCATGCAGCTCCCCAGGGCTGGACAGCCCCCCAGCGCCGCATGTGAAGCACACAGCATTTAAAGCACCTTAAGCCCTGTGTGGCTGCTTTCCTCTGGATTAAGCTGCAAAGATACAAGGTCTTGTGTCCCAACAGAGGAGGTCTGCATGGCATTCATATGTGGGCATAACCCATGTGCCCTGACGGGCGCAGGCAGCTTGAGGTCCCTCAGGCCCATTTGCTCCCTTGCACGAAAATGTTTTGGTTTGATGAGCTCGTTAGCAATGGGCCCCACAGGCTTGCAGAGCAATAGGATGAAGAGCAGGGAAGTCTTGTAGCAGTTGTGGCTTGTGAAGAGCAGCAAAGGTTTTGTGGGCACACAAACTCCCATACACACACACACACACACACGCACCCCTCAGAGCAGGAGGTGTTTGGAGAAGAGTCTGGGCTGGTGCTGCAGGACTGGGGCCCATCTCCTGCATCAGAACTGGGTGCCATCCGTGCTCAGGGCAGTGGGATGGGATGCTGCCTGGTCCTCACCCTGCCACTGCCTTCTCACAGTTCCTTAGGCCTGAACATCCCCATTCCTCTGGTAGATAGGTGGGACGCCTTCACCCCATGGAGCCCAAGAGTGCTGAGTAATGCTGACCAGGTGCCCTTGGGTGGCCACCTCTCAACTTTGACGCAAAATACTGATAGGGCCTCACAGTGGCTAGGGCAGGGAAATGAACTCTAAAGACCAGGTACCTTAAAGGAGTTCTCACTGCCAGAAGGCAGGCAGCTCCTGAGAAGCGGGGCAAAGGGATGGTGGGCTCTCGGGCATGACAACGCTGGGTTCTTGGTCCCACTGCTGCCACAGGCACTGTGTACAGGCATGCCTTTACAGGTCCTGTGTGCATTTCTGCAGGCAAGGCAAACGAATCCTCCTCCCCTGCTTGCTGAGGCCTTGTACCCCCTAGAGGTATGGTGAGCAGGACAGCAGCATCCTATCCCTCTCATCACCCTGTACACCCAGCACCCCAGGGTGCCAGTGGGGCAGTGCTCTGGCCTGGTGTGCACCAAGGGGCACATTTGCATCCTCAGGGTCATGGTCTGCAGCAAATTACAGCAGATACATTGCCGACACCACTGGCCAGGGCAACACCATGGTCAGATGTGCCAGCCCAGGGCAGTGCCCAGGGGCACGGGCCGGGGCCCTGGGAGCACCCTGGTGAGCACAGCTCCAGCCCAAGCTGCTGCTGCTGGGAGCGCTGGGGTCTGGGCTAAGTCACAGGGGCAGCACAACCTGTGAGGGCAGCAGAAGTCTGGGCAGTTGATAAATGCTGTGAGCCCGTCATTTTGCCAGCCAACATTCAGGTCAAACACAGCAAACAGTGTATTTGTTTCTGTTCAAACTCTCGGTGATGGAACATCTTTCGCATAAGCTCACGCGGTGTCAGAGAGGCCCCTTAGCATGGCCTGCCCCACCCCCTCACAGCATCAGTACTGCTAGACAGAAAGGAGAGCTGTCCTAAGCTCTTCTTCACTCACACATGCACGCACAGCAGTCTGGAGCTCTCACTCCTCCTGCAAAGCTCTTGGGTGTGGCCCAGGCACCCTACAGCTTCCCTGACCCCCTGGGAGAGACCTATGTGGCACACGGGGTCTTGTTCTGTGTGCACTTAAGAGGGGTATCTTCTGGGCCAGTGTGGCCAGTCTCCAGGCAGGGAAGTGTCACCCCCTCAAAGGTGCCCATGTGTCTGGAGCAGCTCAAGGATCTGTCTCACGCTGAGCTTAAAACTCATGAGCTGCCTTTGGGAAAAGAACGGTCCCATTGGGGTGCTCACTTAAGAGGTGAGGGATCTGGGGTTTGGAGGAAAGGGTGCTGACTCCCCATGAAGGGAAGCCCTCTGCAAAGAGATACGTGCCCCTGGCTGTCACGTGGTGGCAAATCTCCCCTCTTGCAGCCAGGTCTGCTGCACAGGAGGACATACTAGAGGTAGGGTCATCAGGAAGGGGCTGGCATGTCCCAGGCATCAAAGTGGCCCAGAATCAGACTCAGCTCTGCACCCCATGCAGTTATGGACTACATGCATATGCTAACATCCTTCTATTTGCTACAGTTTTGCTAAAATAAATACAAATCAGAGAGGCTGAGAGAATCAGTTTTTACTCTTTCTGGACAAATACAGCCATTGCTCAAGCAAAAATTCACAGCAGCTCTGTTAACGCGTGTGTCACCCTGCACACAAAAGACACGCTTCCTAAATAGAAATACTTCAGCATTCTATACTTTAATAAAAGCCTCATGCAAGCTAGTTTAGATTGAAAGTATGGGCTAGCCAAAATAAGTATTGGTTGTTGTCCCCTTGGAGCAGCTCCTGAGACATATGGGAAGACTGCAGAGCTCTTAGTATGTTTTGGGAGCAAATCCCCCAGACCAGGTTTCAGCGGTGCTTCAGTTTGGTCCCACAGCCCTCCTTCTGCATCTGCTTTCATTTATGTTTCTTGCAGCCATGGCAAATGGCTCTCCCCACCTTCATCATCAGTTCCCGGCACATAGTACCCTGACAGCAAAATTAAGATTGACCTTGCCTTCCCCTCTGCCCCTTGAAAACGAACTCTAGGGATGCATATTCATGAGCTGGCTGCTGCAGGATGCAGGGATGAAACCGTATCCCCTCTCACTGTCTGGTGACAGCGAGTCTTTACTTCTTTAGTGGGTCCAGTTCAGTGTCCCCTCCTGCAGGACTGTGCACAGGACACCCCATGCCACCAGCTTGCCCAGAGGTGAGGAAGGTGCAATCCAAAGGCCAGCTGCTGCTGCAGGAGAAACAGTTCCCCCCCTAGCCCAGCACCTCATCTCCCCTGCCCAGCACACAGCTCTTGGCTGTCCCTTCCCAGCCCTCCTGCCCATTCCCATCTAGTTCCCCACCTTTTGCATACCAGGNACCACCTCACTCCTCCCAGGCTCTGCCTCTCCCACTTGCTCCTGGGGAGGGGAGGAAGAAGCTGCTTCTTTGGCCCAGAAACGGAGCCGGTGATGAGAGGGAAGATCTCTGGGGGGTGCCTGCAGGGGCACCTGGGAGGGGTGGAGAGGAACAGGAGGGTGCAGCTGCCTCATCACTTGTCCCCAGTGCTCCAGAGGGCTGGAGCTTCTCATGGTGGAGACACTGTCCAGCCCTGGTGCGACCAGGACAACTCACAGCAGCTACAACACAGGCAGTGCTGAGGTAGCTACTGCTAGCAAACACACTCAACCCCCACCTGCTAAAATCTGGGCAATAACAATCATCCCCTTCCCATCCCTCTCCCCACATTACCTCCCCAGCCCTAGGAAGCTCCGTGTAACCACACACACAGCTTTTAAATGCAACTGCTTTAGTTATCTTCTCTTTAGTGATACTCTGGATGGCATTTAGCTGACAAAACGCTTATTGCATTACAATTTTCACCTAGTCATTGTGAGACACTATCAGCTGGGTCAGACCAGAACGCACCCTCAGCTGGGTGGTTCAGGCCCGTGGGGGTGGGGGGGCAGCTGGCCCTGCTGGAGGAGCAGAGGGGGGTCCAGCCAAGCTGCTGTGCTACTTCTTGTCGTTTCTGCTGACAAAGGTGAGGAGGTCCATCGCTGTGACCACACCAAACACCATCTGCTTCATGAAGGAACTGCCGTTTCCATCAACTGTAAGCACAGAAAATGCCCGTTTAATGGGGGAAAAGATAAAAAAAGAACACACCTCTCCCCCTCCTCACAGCTGGGCAGAGGCTGCTATTCGTTTATTAAGAGAAAACCTTAACGGGGACAGCAGCATTTCAACAGCAGTGAGGGGTGCAGCCTCGGTCAGGGTACTGGGATCACATCTGGGAGGTTTGAGCTGCAGACAGCTCGCTCCTTACCAGATTGGGGAAACTTAATTTCCCAGTTGTCTTTACCCAGCGTCTGTTCCAGTTCTGCTGGAAAGCGTTTTCAGGCCGAACTAATGGGACTCTTTAAAAGCAGCAGTGAGACGCTTCCTGCTCTGCTCTCATAAGGTCCCACGCTGCCGCCGCCACCGTTAATAAAACAGCATCGCAACAATCGCTTTAACTAGCTGAGAAATGTTTTCTTAAATAAAAATTAAACTAGTCACCAGAGCCCAAACATGAGATAAAATGCAAGCTCCAAAGGTGTGGGGAGAAAGTAATAAAGAAGGGGGGGGAGGGTGTGTGTGTAGCTGTGATGGCATTAAAACAGCAGCTCTGGAAAAGCAAACGGGTGTCGCTTGAGAACCAGAGCGAGAGGCACTGTGTACAGCTGGCTGGTATTTTTTGGTGGGTGCCATTTAATTTGTGGATACCATATAATTTATATCGAAATGTGATACAAACCAGATTTGTCATTAGTTTATGACAAATTAGCTGAGGAAGGAAGGAAGGTCTGCCAAGCATTGTTTTGGGGGCGGGGGGGGAACGTGCATCAAAGGCAGGTCTGAGTGAGAGACTTTAGTCTGAAATGTTTTGTGGGAACATGGCTGGACTGGGAAGCCAGCTTTAGGGCTGACAGGGCTTCAGGGCAGCAGGCCGTGGAGATACGAGCAGTTTGCACATGGGGGACTTCAGAGGCCCCGTGTTCAGCAGGCAGCCCTTTGCTGGCAGTCCACACAGCGCAACATTGCGTGCTGCTCACCCTAGGAATGCTTTGCGTGTTCAATGTGTAATCCCATAAAATCAGTGTAATTACAGCCTTCGGCTTGAGTTTAGAAGTGCTAAACACGGGTCTTCTGGCTGCTGCCTCACGTCGCTAACATTTTAAACAAAGCAGCTCCCTTGAGATAAGGCCAGATTCGTCCTTCTAGAATTTTTACGGTATAATTGTACTGGCAAGGTGTGTTGGGTCAGATTCGCAGAGCAGCATCTGCCACCATACCTGTTTTGGTCAGGGGAGCAACGAGGTGTGTTCCATGCTGCCGTCAGCGCAACCCTCGTGCTGACACGGTCTCGCCCGCGCGTGACTCAACTGAGCCAGTTCGCTTCACCAGGGAGGGGGTGGCTGTACAGTGGCTTGTCGATAAACCAAAGGTGCTGGAATGGATGCTTTACTGGCCTAGTCTAAAGGTGCAGAGCATCCCTGTACCCAGCCACGGGCCAGGTAATGTTCATACACAGATGCCTCGGGCTGCATGTGTCAGTGTGCACTGTGCCTCCTGCATCCCGATTCATGTGCCCCTGCCACAGGGCTTCCTCGCAGTCCCACACATTGTTTTTAGCTTTCCCAACTCACCCTGGACCTTGAGGGTAGGTGTCTGATAGCACCCAGCATGCCAGCCCCCTTAGCGCATGGATTTATCCAGCGCCCTGGGAGCACACAGGCATGAGGCCGTCTCTTGGCTGTGTCTCCAGAGGTGGCACGTAGGAACAGGGGTGTCTAGAGAAGGTGGTGCAGCCTCAGGTCCCGCACAGTGGAAGGTCTTTAAGCAGCGGGATGCAGACTGTGTAGTTTGTGTCCTTGCACTTGGATGCCTGAACTCCAGAAAACCTTTACCTAATGAGCCTAAATGCCCTTTTCCACCTTGCACTCAGGATGCTACGTCTATGGAGATCCCCAGCTGCCCTCATGGTTCCTCTGCGGCCCATAGCCAGTGAGGCAGCTGAATTTGGATTTGAGGTCAGGAGACTAAACCAATACTAGAGGCCTGAGCCTACATCTGTGCCGCAATGGCACTGCACCCCAAGCTGATGCCCACAGTCCACCTTGGCTTTCAGAGGGGACCAAACAAAATCCCATAATGAATACCCCATCCCCAAAAGTGGGTTTCCATGGAAAACCATAACAACAGGGAAGGGGATGGAGCTCGTGTGTGCTTCAGCATCACCCCTCCAGGCAAGGACAACACAGATCCCATGGCCAGGATCTGGTAGGTGATCCTGCAGGATACACATCCAGTAGTGTGCTGGTCCTGGGCTCCTGTGGTCAAGGTTTCTCCCCTCTGCCTGTATCGCTCTGATATCAGGAAAGGGTGAATAACTGGCAGCCTGGGGGCTTTGCAGAGCCATGGGGCAGGCATCTTCCCTGCCAAGGCTCAGGGGCTGCGTGCGTGGTGCAGCTGCACTGGTACTGCCAAGCGCAGTGTGAGGGTTTCTCTGTCCCCTCTCAATCATTCGTGCAAAGCCCACACAGTGCTCCTGCAGATACCTACACTGCATCTGCTCGTGTACAACAATAGCAAAATGGTCATTCTCCAGGATGCAGGAAAGCTTCCCAAGGCTGTCCTCCAGGCCAATCTAAACAGGACAGAAAGAGACATTTTGCATTTCACTTCACATTTATATGAAAATGATGTGGAGCCCGACTCCTGCCTCTGACTGTAGCCATGACTGGTCAGGGTGGCACCCAGATGGACCAGGATCAGGTGCACCTCGACCTTCAGCATGGTTTTGGGGACATGAGAGGGGATATAAGCAACCTGCAAACCTGGCTTTGCTGTAGATAAATACTACATTGTCTCCCCCCAGCCCAAAGGGCCTCTGTGGACCAGCATAAGGCAGTGGCTCACCTCCTCTGAGGCACCACCTGTTTATCTCGCTGCATCTCTGGACCACTGACAGCCATCCAACCCAGGCGTCCCTTCCCTGCACACCCACAGGACCTGCCCTGTGTCGTGTCAGAGACTGTGCCTGCTGCCCCAGCTCTGCTAAGCTCTGGCAATGGTTGGGCTCTGATTTCAGAGGGTGCTGAACCCCCAGCTGGACAAAATCTTTTGACAATGTAAGGCTGGGAATGGATGTTCATGCACTTTTCTCCTGGTGTGAAAGCTCCTGTGTCTGAACCCCACAGGCTCAGCAGTATTTTTTGCAGGTACCTGTCCTTACTCTCATCTCCATGTTGTCTCCATCACTCTCCTCACCTCTCTCTACCTTCACCTCTCTGTCTTTTCATTGACCTCCAAGCTCCTCTCACACCTCAGGGCAGTAGTGCATCTCTCCCTGCCCCAGGACAGCAGTTGACACCAACCATGCACTCACAGCCATAGCAGTACCTTTGAGAACTGGTCGTAGATGACCTTCGTAACAGGGTCTGAGAACTGTGCATTTCCAGCCAGCACCGAGGTGAGGGTGTTGCTGAGGGTCACCATTCCCAAAATAAGTCTGTAAGAGAACAGGGAGTTTTCAAAATGGTCAGACCTGAGGTAGAGCTCATGTTTTATGTAGGGGCTGAACTGCTCCCTGCCAAGTGACTGACTAAATTGCTGCTGCCATCGGTGGGAGGCACTGGCTTTCTCCTCATCTGAGCAGGAGGAGAAGATCCTTGTCCTCACCAAGCTGTTGGTTTAACAGTAGTTAAAGTCTGCATTGCAGTCCAGGACTTAGCAACTGGGAGAAGAAACTCTAGTTGTTTATTTGTGTGGGTTTCCCACCCAGCCATCACCTCTCCTCTGGTGTCCCTGTGCCTGTGCACTGAGCTAGCCTCTACTGAGTCCGGCGGGCACTGGATTTGGCTTTGACCTTAACTAGCTCATTTACAGGGAGTTTTCTTGATGAATCTTCACCAAAAAAAGCTGATGATAGCCTTCAAATACAGAATCCAACACAAGAGCCCCATCACTGCATCAAGAAGTGGGACTTTCTCTTTAGCTTCATCAGGGCTGCTTTTCCCATCTCTGTAACGAGTCTCTGTAACGAGTAAAAATAGTTACCCTGATTCAGCAACAACGGGAGCTTGGTCATATCCCTTCTCCTGGAGGATCTCAATTGCCTTTTGACAGCTGACTTCTGGGAGAAGAATGAGAGGGGCTGAAAGATTCAGTTTCTGCACCTTGATGTTCCACCACCTGTTGAAAGACAAATGACAGCACCAAGCTGTTACTCTCTGCTGCGCGGCTGTGGGCCTTGCTCAGGAAGGCAAGGCCAGAATTGATGAGACCAACCACACAGAGATATTCTGCCTGCCTACAATGCTCTACCCTCTCCTACGCCCAAAGCAGAAATGCTGCAAGCCCACCGTGGCCAGGTCTCCTCGAAGCCAAGCTTTCCCTTGTTTGTACAACTCCCAAGGTAGGGCTTGGGCCAGCAGTCAGCAAGGTGCTGAGGGCTTCACTGCAAGCTCATGAGTAGATGCCTTGGTCCTCAAGTGCATCTTTGGTCATCAAAATGCAGCATTTGCAGCTCCTCCAGGAGACAGCCTGGGAGAGATGTTTGTGTGACTTACAAGGGACAAGCTACCCTTGTTTGCTGGGCACAACAGGCAACTCTCAGCTTATTTCAGCCCTTCATCCTGGCCAAACAGGCAAGGCAATGCTAGAGGCTGGAAGGGCCAAGAGTAATTCTAAGCAGTCACGGGAGACCTTGGAAATGTCTTAAGTTTTTAGGAAATATTTTGCGATAACCTTTGGTTGTAGCAACCCAAAGGAGCAAGTGACATCAGCAATACCCGCTGTGAGGCTAGGCACTTTCTAAACAACCAGCATTTGTCCAGCCACACGTCAGCTGGCATCAGCAGTTTGGCTGTGATTCCCTGCCTTGAGGGGACTCTTTCCCCTTGGAGTGTGAGACAGCTGAGTTGGTCAACTTTTCTGGCCTGCATCTTGTGAGAATGAAAATTCACTCTTTCCTGCCTGAAAAGGCCTTCAGAGATGTTTGAAAGGGCGCTTGCTACAGGAGGGACTAATTTCCTCACTGGCCTGATGTTTCTTTGAATATCAGCTGTGGAGTAGAGAGAGAAGGTTTCTGTGGAGCTGGATGTCCACCTCAGTAGTTCTGCTCGGCAGGTTTGACTGCCACATGGGAGAGGATCAGCAACTTCAAGACAGAAATGGCCCCTTGATAGACTTTGACTGCAGAACTGGGATAGCTAACAACTCAAAAGAGAGGAGCTGACATCGCAGCCTGCCCAGAGGGATCTGGACTTAATTGTGCTTCTTCTAAAAGATAATACTTTCCTTTGAAGATAATAATTTCCAGACTCAGAAAGCTGATTCCCTTAGCACTGTTTATGGCAGCAGATGTCTTACCAAGGCTTGTGCTCCTGGACGTCATTGAGGAAACCATTTTTTATCATCCACTTATCATTCACAAATTTGGACCTAGAAATCACCAACAAAGAGCAAGTCTGTAAGCCTTCCAGAAGAAGTCGTGCTTTGTTTCATGCACTAGACCACAGCACTGCCCCAGGGCTCCCATGATTTTTGCAGCTGGCTGCTCTTAGCCCCTTTTAAGGTCAACGGGAGCTGCGGGTGCTCAGTAACTCTTAGAAGCACGCCAGCTATTTGCCTTCCTAACTTTAGGCATGCAAGTTCAAAAACTGTAGCTTGACTGATTCCTGCTCCGTGCAGTCAGTCAGGGACAAGAGGAGGATAAAAGCCAGGTGTCCCAGCACGCAACCCCTGGTGCTTGCCACCGCAGTTTGCTCCTTCTCCCTGTTGTCTATTCTATTTCTTTTCCTGTGAGCTGCTTGAGGGAGACTCCCAGCTCCGGGCTCACTCCAAGTGCCAGACTATCAGACTTACTGCCCTCCGGCAACCCACACCACCTGGGCTCAGTAGTCCTAAGCTCATGTCACCAAAGAGCCCCATGACCCCCACCAGGGACATATGCAGTGGGTGAGGGAGAAGGCGGTGGGAGTTCCCACCCCGCTGCCGGAAAGCAGGCAAGGAAGTGAGAAACTCACATGTAGTTCCTGACAGAGTCGGGCAGGATGACGACACAGCGCTGACCCTCCTTCAGCTCTTTGGCAGCCCGCACGGCAACCGACATGGCACTGCCCGAGCTGCCACCTGGATGGGCACCAAGAAGAGAGAGACAAGCATTGGGGCTGCCCAGGGTGTAGGGCCACAGTCCTTGTGTAGTCTAACACTACAGGGGCACTGAGACCACACGGTGGCAGAGGTGGCACCTCATACACCAGAGCAGCTCAAGACACTGGGAGTGGGAGGACAATTGGCCCCACAGCCTTGTAGGTTTTGGGGTCAGGAAGAGGTAGGGCCTGAAGGGACGTGTTCATATGGTGGCTCTTGGCACGGAACTTATGAGGCAACTTAAGAGTCACCTAATAAACATCTTGAACTTCGTCTTGTGATGACTCTGAGAGCACTCCAAGGAGGGCTGAAAGGTTCAATATGGGGCCATTCATACCACTGCTGACCATGCTGCACCCCTTCTTTGGGTGAGGAGACCATGCCAAAGCTAGAGCTTCTGGCTGACATATTTGGCAGTCGAAGATTGGCTTTAAATGCATTGTAAAGACTGAAAAACCCATAAACATTACATTCATGCTTGGAATACCAGGCCAACGTGATGGGAAGACTTAAATGCTGCCTGTGTCTGTGTGCACGCATGTGGTTTGCTGCACGTAGGGAAAGCAAGTCCCTGCTTTACAGAGGCAATTCTTCCACCGGTAGTTCGAGTACTGGAAGTCACACACATTCCCCTATCTGTGTGCCAATTACACACCACACTCAAGGCAGCACGTATTTTACAGCAGGTTAATTAGCACCGGGTCACATGTTTCAAACAAATGAGGAAAGGTCCTGAAAAATGCAGTTCTGGGAACATGAAGCTACTCACAAATTACAGCTGAGCTTCAGCAAGTGGTTTCTGTGGAAACACAGCGACTCTGTGCCTGCTAGGTTAAAGCAACACTTCAGCGTTTCATTACGAATGGCCCAATCTTGTCCCAAACTCCCTGGATGTGAGCGCTCAGGGCTTGTATCAACTCTCACTACAAGCTGGACACAAACCTATAGCTATCAGTTTTATGGCAGGGAAGGCTGAAAAACACTGAGGCCATATAGAGGCTCTCAGAGTACAGGCAGGGTTTGTCTGAGGGCACCTGTTCTTGTCGGAAAGCGGGTGGGATCACTTACAGCTTGTTGGCATGGGGAGAAATACTCAGCAAGAACATCTTACACTTTCTTTACTTTCAAACTTCCCTGTTCCAAACCTGGCACCTCTAGTGTGGCAACCGTTCAATAACAGAGAGTACAGCCTTGCAGAGTTGGTAGTGGAGCGATAGTTTTAGCCCACCTGTCTTGCCCTGAGTCCCATTAATCCTCTCTTCAGCTCCTGTAACACTACACCAGAGAGTCAGGCCTGAAGATCCAGTTCCATGCACAAAAGTGCTCCAGTGAGAGGAGAGTTATTGCTTCTATAATTACTGTGGCTGGTGAGTCAGATCTCAGACCACTGACTCACTGCCACACCTCTGAAGTCTGCAGCGACCTGTGCACCAGCTCAGGGTTTGGCCATTCAGCCTGCTTAACCTAACAGGCACAAAATGCAGAGAGCACCTACCCTGAAGCATTTTGGTCCCAAAAGGATGAGGTTCAGAAAGTTTGTTAAGAGAAGCAACCGTTGTCAATGGTGCTTACCACACAATAATCCCTCCTCTCTAATCAGCCTGCGAGACATGAGGAACGAGTCTCTGTCGTTGCATTTATACCACTGATCAACCACCTGAAAAGAAAGCAAGAAGGTTGGTTCCTGGCGGTGTTATTTCGGGCTGTCCTGACCCTGAGACATGCCGTGGTGCCGATGCCCACAGCGTCTGGCAGCCGCTGTGAGCTGCTCTCCACACTTGCTGAAAGAAAACGCATTTGGCAGGGAATCCTTGGTCCAAAGGGTGTGTCCTTGCTTGCAGGCATCTTTCCAGCCAGCAGCCTTTCCTTGGAGACTTAGGGATGCCTGACAAGCCCAGAGTCAGGATGCGGAAGAGGGGGTGGTGTTCGTGATGTCCCAGGCTAGGCTAGCGCTAACAGTCAGGGTTTTACCAGGTAAAATCGGATCCAACTACAAGAAGAGTTTTGGGTCACTACAGATCAAAGCTCCAAAGGTCTGTATTGATAGAAGAAATGTTGTTAATGCAGCCCCTGAAAACAGAAGGAATCTGAGGTGTGAGACTGGGAGGGACCTTTCTAAGAAAAGGGTCAACGGGGGGAACAGGCAGCTTGAGTTGGGGTGTTAAAGCACAGTGCCTGGTGGCAACTGGTACATGAAGAAGAAATGTGACAAGAGGCCATATGAGGTGCGTGATCTGCTGCCTTACATGGCTTGGATCTTCTCTTCCAGCCCATAAAAGGTGCGGGGGTTTCTGCTGTGTGTCTGTGGTGCCTACAACAGTGAGGGGTTGGGAAAGGCTAGTGTGATGCAAAGCAGCCTCGGCACTGACCTCTTCCATGTGACTGTAGTGCAAGAGGCGTGCTCTGAACATTGGTGAGGCTGAGCTGGCGAGCCTGCTACCATGACATATTCCTCATTTGCCCTGTGTTTGGCTTCTCCTTGTAGGTCAGCTATCATCAGATTTACTCAGAGAAGAACGCCTTGGTGCTGGGGTCCCAACCTCCCCGTTGTTGGGACCTGGGAAGGTACATATATAGCCCAAGGGCTGGACCCAGCCGGGTGCCAGAGCTGGCTGCACCTGAAATTTGAGGTAGGTTGGATGCAAAGGCAAAGATCAGATGGAGGCTTCTTGTCACACGGCTACTTACTGATCTGTCAAGGACGGTAGGGATGAAGTCATGCCCAATGCCCTCCACCTCGATGGTTGTGGTGTCTGTCTGGTTCATCTCACTGGGCAGAGCGACGATGGAGCCGTCAGGATCAACGCCAATGATCTTTAAGGGGAGGAAGTTTTGTTAAACCACATAGGGGAGTTCAGAAGTAGCCAAACACACCACTCAAAGGAAAAATGACCCATGCCCTTATCAGCTACATTTTCCTTTCTGTGATATTCTTATCCACTGGCAGCATGGGCAACTTCCAGGATGAGAAGGTATTGTTTCCTACTGTCTTTTTAAATAGATCCTAAGTAGTGTTCAGCTGCTGCAGAAGTGACGGGTGGCTTAAAATGTTCTCACTCTTGAGGTGTTTGTCATCACCCTTTTGGCAGAGCCCGCTGCTTCCAAAGCTCAACCCTTAGGGTAGCGTGGGCACTCCTTAATCTGCTCCAGTGCACAGCCAGCTAGTTAGCTCAAACCTGTAGAAACCCATGGCTACAGACACCCCTTCTAGATCTAGTTGTGTTGGCTGATGGAAGCACCTTCCTGGTTCCTTGGAGCTTTACATCTGGGCTGGGGTTGCACTCAGCTAAGAAGGGATGGGGACACTGCTCCACATGCATTTTCAAGTGGTCAGCTAGGTTATCTCATGCCCAGGTCCCTTAGTGGCTGGGTCTGCAATCCAATCTCAGTTTACCATCAGTGGACTGGGGAACCCTCACAGGCCAGCTACACTGGGGAGGCACTAATCGTCCAACCTTCACTCTGTCCCGAAGCACAAGCTCTGTGGAATGAGCATCTATGGCTGGTGTCAACCCCAGAGCACAGAGGCTTTTGCAACGGTAGATGAGAAGCACTTGCACAGTCTGTTCCCCCCGTGGAGCTGCCAGAGTAGAAACTCTGAGTGGCCAGGTTAACCAGGAGCAGCAGCAGCAGTAATGCTGTCAGCAGGGCTGGTCACTTCTGCAGGGGACACCTGACTGTGTCCATCCTGCAATGGGCAAGGCACTGGGCAGGGTGGAATTAGCAATGGGACTTCTAAGGCACTTGGATGGATCTAGGTCAAGCTGAGCACTGCACCAAACGGCTTCTAACAAAAGCCGAGCTTGCTGTGAAAAACAAATAGGTGGAGACAACAACTGCTAGCTCAGGTGAGCCCTGGGGCTAGGCTGGATCAAAAGCACAGGAAGGAAAACCCAGGCATTTTCTAGAATTCCCAGCAGGTTCCCAGTTTACCTTGCAATCTGGGCACTTCTCCTTCAGCTTCCTGGCGATGCCGGTAATGGTGCCGCCGGTGCCAGACCCAATCACCACCATATGGACCTTGCCTGCAGGTTAGGGAAGAGAGAGGCTTGCAGGGACTCAGCATGGCCTCTAGCACAGTCTCCCCTTTATTCAGGGCCCTGTGCAGATGCAGATGCTGTGTCCCTCAGCTGCTACAGTCTCGTGTGCAGAAAGGATAGGCAGAAGTCACACTAGCAGCCGAAGCATGGTCCTGCAGAGTGGCTCAGATTGGCTTGCAGGATCCGAGCACAGCTGATCCTGGCTCAGCACAGGGTGCTGAATGTGACCTCCAGATCTCCCAGTGGTCCCCATGATTTCTTCATCTTTGGCATCTACTGGTTTAAGGGGGCAGGGAGTACCCCAGTGTTCCCAGCCCTTTCAAACCACACCACATTGAAGCAAAGCATGCACGTGTATAACAACACATATCAATAACAGGCACAGCTTTCCAGACAGCCTAAGCACCTACAGTGGAGTGAGGGCAGAGCTCTGCCTGGCATCCATGTCAGTCAGACGTAGCCCTGCTAGCAACAGTGAAATTACACTGGTGTAGGAGCAAAATCAGAATCAGGCCTTCAGAGCCCTGTGCTGCAACTTCATTGGGAAAAAGGGATCTATAATTCACTGCTGGCAGCCAGTAGGAGCAAATCTAAACATTGTAGTGGAGGGAAGGCTGGGACTCTATTGTTTCTGTTGCTATCCGACTGCCTTACTATTATGAAAACTGTTCTCCATTTAAAACCCTTGAGCGCTGTTTACATTTTAGACTGCTCCCAGGGCTGGCAATAAATTTCACTTCTATCTGCACAGCCATGGACTGGGATAGGACTTTATCCTCCCCCAGCCATCACATCGAATGTCATTAGTCTGTGGAGTTTCAGTCTATTTTGATTTGCAAATGAACGTAGCTGGATCAGATGCAGCCTGCCATGCCCTGATGAATTTGTGTTCCCCAGTGAGGCCATCTTGTGCTCTCAGCTGGTGGGTCACAGAGAAGTCATTGTTGCAGAGGTGTTGTAGTTGCGGAGATGGGCTCTTCCTCCTTGAGTACAGCCTGAATTTGCGAAGTCTCTGGACTCCTCCCTTAGGTTTTTGAAACGAGAGGCCATGGCAGGGAAGCCCTGCAGGCTCAGGTGGATCTGGATGGGATTATGCAGAGTTGCCTCACTCTGTGCATCAGTATTATCGAGGGTGACTTCACCCACAGAGGCCCTTTTGGCCATGTCTAGACATTTAGGTCAGTAAATGATGTAAAACAAGCTTCTCAGAGAGGGCTGTGGCTCTCTGCACTTCCTCAGCACACAGAAACAATAGCGCAGACAGTACCTTCACACTGCTCCAGGATCTCCTCAGCTGTGGTGTCGTAATGAGCCAGGGGGTTGCTTGGATTTCGGTACTGTTTGTTTCAACAGAGAACAGCGCGAGTTACTGTGTGAAGTGTAGGTCAAATACCAAACTAGCAGTAGCTCCTGATGAGCTTTACCCAAAGCATGCAGCCGCCCTGCCAGGCCAGGTCACAGGTATTCATCCTGGTTGTCATTTTGGGACAGGTTTCTAAGCATATTTGGGATTTGTCCATGCTGGAAGATCAAACATGCCTACGAACGCTCGTTCTCTTGTCACTTGGTTCCTGTTTGGTGTGGGGATGGTGCAGCAGCTTTGCCATATGCTGCATTGCCAGGTTGTATGGGATTTGGTGGTCTTGTTAAAGTCCTAGCTGCTGCACATGAGAGAGCTCCTGGGTGTTTTAATTATTGCTTAGCCAGAAACATTTTTATCCTTCTCTGCTGCCCTGAAAAAGTTGGAAACACAGCCCCACGACACTTCTAAAGGGCTCAGGAAATAGAACAAAATTCCTCCCTTAAAAAACTTCTTTTCAAGTGTCATATATGTAATTTTGTGAGCTGCTTTGGGGCATTTGTGGCTGGCAGTGCCGCAGGTTAGGTGGCTGGGAAATGTGGGCTGGAGTAGTTGTCCTACCTGCATGGAGGGATTTACTGAGAGGGGTGCACAGGTACAGCACTGAAGTGTGTGCAGCCCCATGTTCACACCTGTGGACCAGGCTGCTTCTGAAAAGCGTGTTCAGACACTGAGCTCCCTTTTTGTTAGCAGGAAGGAAATGTATGATTTCCCTGACTTTCCTGCACTCTAGGAATTCCCTACCCACTATAGGGATCCCCTCCTGCAACGGGGTCAGACTGGAAGGAGACGTGCCCTCCTGTACCAAACCCACTGCTGCTGAAACCGCTGGTCTATTTTCCCTCTACAGCACGAGGTGTATTTCTGGGGCAGAACACAGGCTGCTAGCCAGGCATTAAAAGGGATTTTTTTTCAGGTCAAAGTTAAATCTGAAGCAATTTGAGGAGCAATTTGAGTGTGCAAGAAAACCCAGCCTCACCCACATCCAGGCTTTGGCAGCAGTATTACAGGTTGGGAAGTGTCCCTTGTTTTGTTTCTGCCACCCTGTGCTTTACAGAGGAGTGATTAGGTTTCAAACACCATAAAACACTGATGAAACCCACCTCCGCTGCCAATTTGAACAAAGGGCCCGAAGCCTGGCACCCTTGGAGCACATGCTATAAACCACAGTTGGAAAGAGATTTGGTGGAGGAATGGTGTTTACCTGGTCCAGGATGTGAGAGTTTGGGATTTCACTTTTCAGCTTCCAGGCAACACGAATGTTAGACTCTGGGGCATCAAAGCGGGTACATGGGGTCCTCACGATTTCAACACCCAGTGCCTTCAGAATATCGACCTTTGAGGGGGAAAAGAGTAGATGTAACACAACTGATCCCACGTAGTGATGGTAACCCGAACCTGCAGGCTCATGGCAGCCTCAGATGCCAGAGGAACTTTGCATGTGGGAGACATTTAACATTTGGAGATACAATGTCTGATTCTCAATTATACCACCTCTGACATCCGCCTGGCACCTAGAGACTCCTGCCTGAAGCTGGCACATGGATTCAAGCCTGGTCTCATGCCCTGTTCTACTTGGAGGGCAGGCTGAGGACACAGCAGAGGTAGGTAACACTGTACTGCTCCTTGGTGCCCAGGGTAAGGGGCAGAGGGAACCAGGGTAGGAAGCAGGGACGCCTATGTGCTGTGGTCTGAGCTCCTACATGCAACAAGGAGGTCTATAAGATGTCTTTGTCCCATGTCCCTTCTCTCACCTCACCAAGTGCAGGGAAGGACCAGCTACAAATCAGCCACAGGGTATTAATCCACTCACCACAGGGGGAGAGAGGGTCAAAAGAGAAGGGTGGGTGAGTGCTGAGGTGCCTGGAGATGAAGCCCATGACAGGTGGAGGTGGCATCTGATCCACACGAAGCTTAAGTGAGATTTAGGTTGAA
This sequence comes from Zapornia atra, assembly GCA_013400835.1. NCBI lineage: Eukaryota > Metazoa > Chordata > Aves > Gruiformes > Rallidae > Zapornia > Zapornia atra. The sequence continues at coordinate 508,142 of VZTU01008496.1, read as the reverse complement.
ATGAGGATGGTGCTTTGGAGAAGGGCTCAGTTTTGAGCTAAGTCAGGGTCCAGGTCTGACTTCACTGGCATGAGTTAGCTGAGCAGTTTTGCTCCCCAAGGCAGAGATTTCTGCAGTCTCCAGGATGGCAGTTTCACCTCATCACCAGCTCTCATGCAAGGAGGCAGCTCGGACAACCATGTCTCCAGGTTAAAGAAAACCATAGTGACACGGAAAGCCCAAGTGACACGTCAGATGTGAGAGGGGAAGATAGCAGGACCAACAGCAGAGCCCCAGTGCCTGCCTGCCTCTCCTTCACTCCTTCCAGCCCTTGCCCTCGCAGATAGCAGATACTGCTCCATCTCTCCGCAGGCACACACTGTGTTTGGCTTAACACATGACCTCAGCTACACTGCTCATGCTAGACAATCAGCCAGGCCATCACAGTGTGCTTTTCTTTCATCAAGAGGAAATCTTCTGAATAACTACAAAGCTATGTCAGTGTGTGTGGAGAGGCTCGTCACCCTTTGAAGGAGAGGGCACTCTGTCTCTAGAAAGGGAGAGGCAGGGTGAGACAGGGAGGGAGATGTTCCCCAGCTGCAGGGTAATACTGTACAGAGCTCTGACCTTTTCCATGCTCATTTTCTCCGGCAAGACAATGATGCAGCGGTAACCTTTCACTGCAGCTACCAGGGCCAGCCCGATTCCTAGGGTGATGGAGAGGAAAGGGAATTGGTTGATGACAGCATTTGGCAAGGCCGACCGACACGCATTGCTTCCTACCTTCCTCTCCCACCCATGAATGTAACCTAAAAATGTCAACCCATGAGCTACAGGTGACAACAGCACCCTACCGGTGTGTGCCAGCAGCATGGGAGGATGCACTAAAGGGCAAGCCCAGCTGCAGTGTCCCTCTTGCTCAAGAGCCTATTAGTGTGACACAGAGAGAATGGCAGGGCCGGGGAGCCCTCTCCTCCCCTCACCAAGGCTTAGGTCTCTTCCTTTGCTTTCCCACACACGGGAGAGAGGAGGTGATTTTGCTTCAGGCGTACCTTCCCCTCCCCCTCAATTGCTCTCAGCTGGACACACACACAAAGCTGCACGTCACCTTGTGTGGAGCGGGCAAAGGGGATCTCCTCTCCGGTTTCACTGCGGGTGATGGATGGAGCCAGCTGCTCCCCAGCTAGAGGGGGAAGGTGAGGCGGGAGCAGCATGTCTGTCCCTGCGAGAGGGCACTGGGGGTGGGCAGGGTCATGGTGCCACCCCGACTGCCCCAGGTGGGCAGGGAGCCAGCGCAGCCAACTGAGAAACAGTGCTGGGCCGCACAGGCCCCCTCACCTCTGTGGCTATGGGTTGTCCAAGGACAGGAGGGCTGGTTCTGGGGCACCTGCAGCAAACGGGCCAGTAAGGAGTGAAATTCCTAGAGACGAGCCCCGTTTCGCATGGCTAGTGAGAGGGAGGTGGGGAACACAGTGAGGGACATGGCTTCAACTCTGTCCAGTGTGCCTTGACAGCCTCCAGTGTGCCTCAGGAAAGCACACCAGGTACACATACATCCCTGACACAGTGGGGACATTGGTGCTGGGAGCAGAAAAGGGCCATGGAAACAGCATGGTCCTGTGCAGGCTGCAAAACTGAGGTGAGTCTCGTCTGCTGTGACACCCTCCTCTTGTACCTCAGCATAATCTAGTGCCTGAGCAGGATGACAGTCACAAGGTTAAAAATAAAAAAAACAACAAATGATTTGTCTTTCAGCCTGTCAGGGAAACCTTCTTGGGAACCTCTGAATATTCAAGAGCCTGAATATTCCCAGCCTGAAACCCCCTGGGATTGCCCTGGCTCCACCAACTCCCCAGCCTGTCTACCTTGCTGCAAGGTAACCTGGCAGGCACACCTGCGCAGGTGTGGGATCCTGCAGGCCCTTGGGAATTTCAGCAACAAGGCACCTCAGCACCTGGGATGACTGCAGCTGTTGGGAGGGGAGCCTGGGGGAGGACAAAGCCAGAGCAGCAAGGCCACAAGCTGACCTTGCAACTGCAAGAACTCAAATTCTTGCCCCCCCAGCAGCCCCTCATAGATGCCACCCAACCTGGTACCTCGCAGAGGGAGCATCCCTGTCCTTCCCACCTGTATTTCCTGAAGTGGGTTCAATCAGTGTATCTCCAGGTTTTATAATCCCGGCTCTCTCTGCATCTTCCATCATCCTCAGGCTGATGCGGTCCTTCACACTGCCCCCTGCGTTGAAGTACTCGCATTTTGCCACTGGAAATGAAAGGTGAGGCTCCGTTAGGGACAAGCTGCAGCCAGGGGTACCAGCTCCCTGCGCCCCCCAGCCCTCATTACAGTCATTAGAGGACACCCATTCCTCCCCCTTGGGACTATTCTTTCCTAAGTGGAATGCATCCACCATATACTTATGGGGTGCTGCACTTATCATGGGGTTACCTACCAGAATACCATAGTCTATCTTTCCCTCCCATGTTTCATCTACCTGCTGCTCCCCAAAGGCAGGCCTGGTAAATCCAGGTTGGGTTTAAAATCAACTAGATATGCAGTGATTGCTAGGTGGAGGGTCCCACACTGGTATGATACACCTTGCAGCCCGGCCTTGAGGACTCTTCCCTGAGCAAGGCACTGTCAGGGTTAACAGCTAGGTCTCTCAGTCTTTCCTGGGGCATGACAGGTATTCATAGGTATCTAGAAAGGCCCCCTTCTGCAGGGGTGATCTGTAGTCCTGAATGGGGTGCCATAAAGAAAAAAAAATTACAAATGGCACTTTCAAGTGTCAGCCCAAATTCTTTCTTCACTGAGCCCCCCAAACCCCCAGGTAACAGAGACTTCATGCCCAAATTTCAAGGCACCCCTTGGCTGCCAGTCAGGCCCTCCACACTGCTAATGCTTGGGGCAAGGCTCTTCTCACTGAGGTTTTGATGAGCATCTGCATCTGAACCGATGGCACCGAGCTCTGTTTTACAGACAGCAGGGAGGAATGTGTGCTTTTGGGGTGTCACCCCCTTCACCTGAGCAGAGACAGCTACTTCAGGCTGACAAATCCACCTGATACATGAGCAGCCAGAGCAACGGGGTTTGCATGTTGTAATGCAAAACTCCTAAAAACTTCAGCTGCTCGGGGATCCCCGGAGGCACGGAGATCACAGGTAATCGTGTCCAGCCTTGGCACAGCACTGCCTTACTCACTCTGGTATTGCAACTCGGTAAGGGGCTCTCTGCTGACCTGCAGCTCAGAGGACTATGCAGCTGCCCTGCCTGTCGTACTCCCCCTCCTGCGCCAGGGGAGGGAGACACCTTCCCAGAAAACACGGTCTTCCCAGCTTCCCCACTGCTGTTCGCACTAGGATTCTCTCTCTCCCGTTAGGCACTTTCCCCAGCAAGACATCCTCCAAGGGACTGACAGCTTCAGAGAGGGACCAGACATTGCAGGTCTGTCCTCCCACCCCTGCCACCTCTGCTCCATGGTTACCCTTTGTGCCCTGAGGCCTCATTCCGGGAATCGTGAGGCGATGCAACATGGAGGTTGCAGGGTTAGAGACCTGAAGAGCACAGCAGGCTCCATATGGCCCAGTGCCCAGTGGAGGCTGGCTACGGGGCAGGCAATGTCCCACTGGGCCCTCTCATTGAACATGAGCACTCATCAAGTCTCCTTCCTGCCTAGATATGTAGCACATGAATCTTACTGCCTGAATCTTAGCATCCTTCTGCCCAGTTTGGCTGAAATGCTTTAGGTAGGGTTAAAAGTTACAGGAAAGGAGATTGAAAAGTCCTTACACGCTGAGGCAGCCTTATCATACCACCCTTATTTCTGACAGGGAGCAGGCTAAAACCAACATGAGGTAGCACCAGCACGGTGCTAACACCCCCTGGGGGCAGGACTTGGGTCCTTCCAGAAAACCTGTCCCTGCAGCCAGTGCCTTGGCTTGGCCTTTAGCACCAGGGCCTAACACTTTGACTCTCACAAACCTGGCTGTCTGCAGCCCCCACGGCTCTGCCTGGGGCTGCATTTTGGAAAGATCCCCAAGAGAAGCTGTCACTGTTCCTCCCACACAGTGATACAGCCAATGGCAGTACCTGGTCGGGCTCCAGCTGACCTGGTAGGGATGATGCCAAGGCTGAGCAGAGTCCCCCCACCATGCGGAAGCTCTGCCTGTCAGCCAGGGACTGCGCTGGTGTGTCCCCCACAGCCTGAGCTGCTCCCTCTGCCCAGGCAGGCTGTGGGTAGAGTCCTGCCATGCCCTTCACCCCATCCCACCCACCACATTTTCGGAAGGCTCAAACAGTCTCTTTTCTGTGCATGTTGCATCCTGCCCAGGGTGCTGCAGCATCCCTGCCCATTCCGTGATGTCATCCACCCATTCCCAAATTCAGCCTAGCTCTCCTCTGAGCTTATACTGCAGTTATTTGAAAGGAGAGACGCCTCCATAACCATCAGCCCCCTTCTCATTGAAACCATCCTGTTTGGTCTGGCAAATGACTGTAGTGTAAATTAGCAGGCAGGAGTACCTGACGTCTGCCCCATCTGGCCTGCCCCATCTGTGCTTCTTCTCCACAGAACCTCTTCTAAAGCCCCCCTCCATCACCACCCCTCACCTCACGGTATAGAAAAACCTGGTGGAAAGGGAACACTCACAAAGCTCACACTTGAGTCCATAGGACTTCCCAATCTTGTTGATTCGGACCATTGGGGTGCAGCCAATTTTTTTCAGTATGTTGGGCAAGATCTTTGTTTCTTCTGGCCTGAAACAGTGCAGGGGAAAAAAAGAGTCTAATCCAAGTGACTGTTACAGAACTTGAACCAAGATAAAATCTGAGTGAGGTTTCAGCAACTTTATCAGGGCCTACTGAGAGACATCCCAACTGCCATTGACAGTTAATGGCAACAGGAGCTAGTTTTCTGTCACTCTTACAATGAGTTATTAATTCTTTTGCATAAAAAACAATTTAATTAGTTGTCAGGGCTGTTCTGAAATGTCTTGTTCTGAAAGGCCCTGGATCAGACCTATAACTAAGTGAAGTGAGAAGAGCTGACAAGCCTTGGGATTTTACATAGCAGGTAAGAACATGAGAAGGACATAGACAATACAAGGCTCATCTTCCTTCCTCCATCCTACCCACCACCAAATCTGCTTTTCACATTTTCAGCCATCTCTGAGCCAACTGATGCTTGCCTGGCAAGGACTCCCAGACGTGCAAGCACAGCTCCAAGCCATCAGAAAAGCCCAAGCCACTACGGACTCTGGAGGCTTTTTTTGCAAATAATTAAACTGAGCTCCAATCCAGCCTCCTGGTTTTGCTGGTCTCTGCCAGACGCCCCCAGAAGCCAAGAACCACAGCAATTGCAACCAGAATGGAGAAGCCTTGTTTGCCCAATGTGCAACTGAATGCATCTTGCCAGGCAGCCAGGGAACTCGCATCCTTGAACTTTTTCAGAAATGGAGGGAAAAGATTGGTGAGGGCTGTGTTTACTGGGGCCACAAACATACTGCCCCTGGTTGATAGCCAGCACTTCTCTCTCTGAGTGGGCTGACAAAGCCCCGCTCCCTCACTGTTCAGCTCTCCTTTGCACAGATCTCCCCTACTATCATCCTTTGAACCTTGAACCCAAGTTTTCCCTGTCTGCTGTCGCAGCCAGGCAGATGTCTGTCTGCTGACAGAAAGTCCATATGGCGTAGGGATGACATGCTGATTTACTTAAAGACACACATACACACCCCTCCCTCCAGGTTTTGCAAGAGTGATATAAACACTTCTTGCTTTGCAAGAGCGCAAGGGTAGTGGTTTAGTGCAGGTTTTTACCACCCAAAGGAGCCAACCTTCTTCTGTCTGGAGCCCTGAAGTGATTACATGTGTGCTGTTACCTCTCCCTCCATGGAAAGCATTACCGTGCACATTGCAGCCTCTACTGAGTGCTGGTAAATGTGAGGCAATAAGTCAATAAATGAGCTCCCCCACAGCTGCAGCCACCTCCCATCTGCTCAAAAAGCCATTCAAATTCTCAGGGATTTTGGTGGGACTGAGTCACAGCACAAGGAGAGTCCAGCTTCTTCAGGCAGTGTTTACTGAGAGCTTGGTTTTCAGGAGAGCGGCCTGCACATTACGTTACACATCTTGATGGTGGAAATTCAGCTTGAGAGAAGAAAGCAAGCCCATTTATTTACCTTCAGCCAGCAATTGTGGCAGATGAGATGCTACTGTACTCTTTGAACCCCAGCGAAGTGTGCTATGGCATGGGGAAAAACGTGGGGAAAAAACAGCCCTGGCAAACCAAGTGATTCTTGCTGAGATTCTATCAGGTCAGAATTGGTTTGAGGGATATCAGAACCAGTCTACCTCTGCATCTTTGGGAAAATTTAAATAATAAGATTAAATAATAAGAATAAGTAATATTCTTAATTAAAATAACATCTTGTCTTCTCCTTCCCCCAATCCCCACCCCATCCTCTGCTTCAAGCCCCAAAACTCAATCAGGTTTCACATGGGAATCTCAGAAAGCCCAGAGACTTTTTCTACACAAGCTGTTATCCGTGGTTCATCTGGAGCAGGGAAAACAAACCACCCTCTCCATGCACTTCTGCAAAGGAAAAGAAATGGTGTGACATGTCCCAGTGTATTTTCTTCACCGTTATACAGTGGGTTGTTTCAGTCCCTGTCCCAGTGATGCTGTACAGGACCCCTTAAACAGACCCCATCCTCAAGAAGGTGCCTGATGTCCTTGGCTGGGCCTGCCTCGGTGTCCCCCCCGACTGCACACCTCTTAGCTAGTAGTTGGGATTGGCCCTGGCACCAGCCCCGATGGCACCCTGATCCTAAATTGCTAAAACCTGAGATTGTTATCCCAGTCAGCACGATAATTGGGAAAAAAACCGCAAAACATTTTGAGTGAAGAGCCGATCCTGTGCTTGGCCACTAGCTGCAGGAACTGCACTGGGTGAGTGCCTGGATGCATGTTTGCTGAATCAGCTCTGAAGCTGTGGAGCCCACTGAGGACCCAACTCCTCCTTCACCGGGCCAGACCCGGAGGTCGCTTTGGGCTTCACATATGCCAGTGGCTGTGCTCTGGCTGTGTCCTGCCTGACATGCCAAATGAAGCTCCCCCAGCCAGTTCCTGCCTGGCAGGTGTCCACACAGAGCAGTGCTGCACCTCCCATGGGCTCCAGTTCCTCACATGCTGGAGCTGAATTCATGTTTTACGTCTTTGGCACCGCAGGGGTATGTCCACAGTTCCCGTGACATTTATAGGACAGCCTTATCTTTAATAACTTGTTTGGGTCTGTTTTGCCGGGCCATCAAAGCACCTCTTGTCGAGTCTAGTCTGGGCACTTTGGCAGGCTTACCTCACCCTGGGAGGAAATGGGATGCTGTGAGGATAAGAACCGCTCATAGCAATCACTTTGCCTTGCACTGAGCTCTTGGGTCACTTGCGTGGAGTGAGCAACCTCTGGATGGGCCATTTTCTACTTATTTAAAGGCCCAGGCCCTAGTAATCCGTTTCCATGACGTTCTCTTAGCCTTCTGTGAAGGCCATTGTTCTTAGAGATCTTCTTTGGACTATCCGAATGAACAAGGGCACGCCATCCACAGTCCTTCGACTGGTGGCTGTTACTGTCTGTGCTGCACAACGGGATGGGTGCCAACAGCTTTGGGGTGTATGCATGCGTAACATGACAGCCAGGAGAGCCATTCCTTCATCTCCTCGAGTGCCCAGCAGTTGGGAGTGCCTTTGCTTCTGCCAGGCAACACCAGATCTCAGAGTCCACTCTACCTGATATGTACAAGTCCCTGATTGAAATCTCCCTCTAAAATATGTTTATCGTAATTCTTCTAAAGTAAAGTGCCCCAAACTAGCAGATGCTTCCAAGTGTGTGCTGGAAGAGACAGGGCTGAGTCTCCAGGGATGTTTTTCTGCAAGATTAAAGGGCATGAGAAAGTTCTTCCCAGAGAGGAGATAGCAGGTGGATTTGGCCTTCTGGAAAATAAACCATCATTAACATAATGTGTTGTCAAACTACTGACTTCTGGTCATGACCATCCTAGTATAACAACAGCACTTTGTCTTCAGGAAAAGATACTGAGGTGTGTGCGCTCTGAAATAACCAGCACAAAAGAATTACTTACAAGGTTATACAGGAGTGTGGAGACTTGTTGGCAGGCGTTGTAGCTGTCCACGTGCACTTACTGGGCAAGTTGGGAAGAATCCATGTGCTGTCGGCTTTGCTTTTGTGACTCCCCCCACAGCTGCCATTCACAAGTGGGCACGTCTTGGTCAGCTCCTGTGTCGTGGAAATAGAGACCCACGGTCACTCGGGAGGAAAAGCGAGCAGGCAGGCACCAGTAATCTTCAAAGGCAAGAAATGGCTTTAAGGTGAGGAGGCAGGGCAGCCAGCTGGCACTCCTCCTGTGGCATTCCAAAAGCTCAGTTCTACAGATGCATGAAACTGCTCTTTTGGTGTGATATACTAGACCACGGTACGTGGTAAACCATCAGCTGGCCACCATCTCCAGTAAATCTTTCCCTGCTCTAATGTACATTGAAGCATCACCCACTAGAAAACCTGGTGCTCTGTATTTAATCATTTGGCCGAAGGCAGTGTCCTTCCCTCTAGCAGTGGAGAAACTGTAGGTAAGCCCATCAATAATTTGAGAATACTCCTATGGTGATAGTGGGCCTCAGAGATTCAGCGGACACTTCTACTCTGCCATCTGAGTGTGTTGAAAGCTAAAAAAGAGAACCAGTAGAAGCAAAACATCAGGGAAGGGCAGCAAAGGCACTCAGGGGTACAGAGCAAGCTCCACGGTAAAACAGCTTAGAAAGAGAGCAGGATGCATCAGACTGGGAACGAGGCAGATGGCTGGTGGTGAGAGCGGGCTGTACATCCTGGAGGATCTGGAGAAGGTGACAGAGAAACACTTTTCTGTTTCTCAGTGTCAAGTAATAAGGCAAAATGAAATCATCAGGAGCAACTGTAGGAGCAGAGTGGGTAAAAGTGGAACCAGAAGAGGGTTAAAGAGGTTTGCAAAGGTCGAGTTCATTAGTGACTGCTAACCACACTGCCCCTAATGGTGCCTTTGCCCTGTGAACATGGTAATTTGTGGTGCTAGTTTCTCTGTATGGCCAGTCCATATACAGAAAAGAAAGGAGGAGTCTGGGTTTGTAGTTCATTCTTGGCATCTACTACTGACCAATGGCAGACACAAGGGTTACATGGAGCTTTGGTGCGACCATCTCTGGCATAACCCTCTCTGCGATCCATCAGCCACCTTTTTGTGCTGAAGAAACCAGCCATGTGGGGAAAACACACATGATTTTGGTAACTGGAAGTTTCTTTTCTGGCTTGTTCACAGAATTGATTTGCCCTTACTCAGCCTTTGTTGAATAACAGGACCTTGCAGCTTGGTAGGTTCATGACTGGAGACTTGTGTCTTGCTTTGATTGATGATGAAAAGTGGCGTTACAGTGTTGGTTGTAGCATAGCCTGGCCCCATCTTCCTACACTACTGTGGAGGTGCCTTCTGCAATCAGAGCAAGTATAATGCTCTTGTTACCTCTACTGTAATGGAAATTCTCCAAGGCAGGGTGCTGGGCCTCCCTCCTACATTTTACTTCAGACTGAGAACAAAGATGTAATTTTGAAATTTGATAGAACCAAGCCGGTGACACATAGAAGAAATACCTCACTTCTAAACTCAGAGGACTGCCTGCAGAAGGACCAGGCTTGCTGCCATGTGGAGGGGAGGGGATGCGGGAAGCCCACTCTGGCCACTGCCCTGGGGAGGGATTCAGGCAGCTGGCAGGAGGAGCCAACCTGTGCAGCACAGGTAGCAGAGGCCAAGAGGTTTGCAGAGCATCATCTTCATCCCAGGCCATAAAGCCACCGCTCTGCCTCTCCTCAGCACCCAGGCTGCCTGCAGTGTGGGCAAAGCGGAGCTGACTCACAAAGGCCAGGCAAGCAGCCAGCACGCTGTTGTGGCTGGGTCCCCATTATCTAACTAATTTGCAGCTTGACACATGAGCCGAAGGACAGCCTTAATTACCATTTCTGCCATCCTCCTCCTGCTCTCTTGCTCACTTCACCCACTTGGCAGGAGGCTTTTTGAAGCAGCTCGGCAGCACCCAAGGTTGTCCCTGTGCTTCCCCAGTGGTGTCCCGCTGGCTGGCAGGATGGGGATGAGGTTCACTCCCTGCCTGTTGGGATGTCCCTGAAACACAGAAATAACACCACACAGTTACCCTAGCCATAGCAGAGGTCTAAAATAGTCCACAATGTGTGGCCAAACTTTCTTCTCAGCCAGAGGCATTAGGGCATCCCAAAGATGGAGGCCAGGACCTCAGGTTGCCACCTGGACCCGTGACTGAAGCTTGAATCAGGACAGCAGGCAGGGTACACGAGGTTACATTCATGTCAGGCACTGAGATGCCTACTCTCCTTTGGAGACACCAGCCCCACAAAGCAGTGAGAGACCATGAGGGTGCAGGGCCCAAAACAGCTTGGACCCCACAGCTGGTCTGACAAAAACTCTCCTGGCAAACTTTGACTCCCGGTGCTCTTCCCCACCACTGCCAAACCTGTTGCTTATTGGGAGGGATTAAAGAGAAAAAAGGAAAAAACCTACAAAAACCAACCAAAAAACCCCAGCTCATTTCCTTACAAGCCAGGATTTGTGTTGGCCTTGAGTGTGTCTCCCCAAGCAAATCCCTGTTTACTTTATGAATTAACTGTGAAGGAGCAAAAGTCACCCGTGGGTAAAGAAGAGATAAGCCACAGTGTATCAGAGGCAGTTAGCACGCTTTCACAACTGAGGTCACCAGTTACCAACCACAATGTTGGCAGACTAAGCTTTACGAGTTGTATGTTATTTTTTTCTGGTGCTGCCCATCTTGACTGTTTTGCCATAGTGTGGAAAGACAGGAGAAGCAGGAGGCTGAAATTATTAGGGATTCTTTTGTGGGTCTTTTGCCTCTTTGCCACCACGTGGCTCCCTGCCCTGGTGGGTTCTTGTTGCAAGGGAGGGCAGCATTGATTGAGGGGTCTGCGCAAGCCCCCTGTCTCCTCCAGCTCCGGCTTCATGGGCACAGTGCCTGTACCCCATCTTTCCTCATGGCACAGCTCAGTGGAGCTGCCAGAGTGACATCAAGCTGCAGGGATCACCGAAGAGGGTCTGGTGTCACGGGCAACCCTCCAGATGGGGGTTTGTACCCCCACTTTAGGGCAGTATCCCCAGAGCCACTTTACATTTCAGCTGAGCACGTGGAGAGCCAACATCACGTGTCCAGCTGCGAGGACAGCCACCTGGCAACCCCTGGATGAAGGTGGGTGACCTCCCTGGGGGGCTCACGAGCACCCTGATGCCCCTTGGGCACCTGCCTGGGAACAGCAGCATCCAAGCACCTCTCTTGCCACCACCAAGAAATACCCCAGACCCCAGCATTGCCTCTGCCAGGAGCAGCCAACCTGGCCTGAAAGCCAAGGGTTGGAGGCAGCAAGCTGTGCTGAGGTGGCTGGTGCAGCAGGACTTCACGGAAGGAAGAACATTACTGCCTTTCCGCCTTCTAAAATAAGGTTCTACTCATTGTGTTCTGTTCCCTTAACATCTGACATAAAAAAAATTGCAAGAATGGGGTTTTCATTTGTTTGCTCACCCAGAGTGGATGCAGACATATTTTCTAGACACCCAGAGAACAAAGAAACTACACCTGGCCCTTGACTAGGTCAACATCTACACTTTTCTCTGCTGGAGGACTTCTCATCTGTCTCATCAAGGGTTACTTCCTGGCATGGTGCTGCAAGACTGCAGACATCCAGATCTATCTCTGCATCATTGTGCCCTAGGTCTGAATTCATATTTAAGATATGTCTAAAACCACCGTGGCTCTGAAGGTAACTTTAAAAACTGCTCGAAGTGCAGGAACCCCAGTAATATCTACATGAGACAGCTTGTGACCCGAACCAGTACCAAAGGGTGTCAGGGAAGACAGCAGGCCTGCCGGCGGCCTAGCTCTCTTCTCCCAAGATTTAGGCCCTGACAATATTCTTCTGTTCCCATGAGAGAGGAGAAGTTACTCATGCTGAGAGGATCCTAATAATCACAGTCTCAAAACACAGCGGCCTTGTTGATAGGGGTACAGGCTGCCCTAAACCAAGCAGCAGTTATGGGAAGGTATTTGGGAGTTACGGAACATGTTAGGAACCAACCATAACAAAAGGTTCAAAACAGCAAGTGTGCAGATACTTTTAGGTATTAAAGGTAAACTAACAATATTTTGCTATAAGATAGGTTTATCAGAACTCGTTATAATTACTAACCAATCAATACGGTGTGAACAGTGTGTGTAACCAATTAGCAGTTTTTTAGCTTGCCATGTTTGCAGTAATAAAGGTATATAATCTGTGTGATTTCACCTAATAAAATGGCTTCACCTAAAATTCATATCAAATTGCGTGTTGCTCTCTGCTGGTCGCTATAAAAGGGTGGGAAGAATCTGGCCTTTCTGTATCTTTTGGAGGCCTTGACACGACACCAGCAAGCCGTTCCCCTGCTGATGGCCTCAGCAGTCACATCCTGTAACCCGACAGGCTGTGTGGGAAATGTGGGCAGAAAGTGGCACAGGACCACTCTGGAAAGTGTGTCTGCAGCCAGGGATGACTGAGAGGAACAAAGTGCAGTGCAAACATCTCCCCATTCTTCCCCCCGCAATGTTTCAAGTCACCTTATAATACAAAGCAAAGACACGTCCTCTCTTACTACCTAAACTCTTACCTATGTCCCAATATTCCTCCCAACCTGTGCCTAAAGCTTCAGCTCTCAACAGATCAGCCACCAAACACATCAGACCGTAAGGGCCCCGTTACTCTCTGTAGAGAAGCTTGAGACGGCGCAAGCCCGGACAAAGGCTGAGTGGAAATATCCACTAGAGCTGGGAGGCGAGCCAAGAGACCGGGCAGGATAACCCACAGTTCCCCAGCTGCTGCCACTTACTGAAAATACATGACAAAGAGCATGGGCTAATGTTTATAAAGTGCCTTGCAGATAGCAGATTGCAATAATTGAGTTATCAGGCTGCGCTGATAACTTCAAAAGGAAGAAAATCAAGACACTCATTGTGAAGGCTGAGGGAAAATGAGAGGAACGCGGCAGAGCAGAGAGGGTTGGTTACCTGTGAACTTGCCCCATTCAAAGTGAAATTCAAGCTGTTTTCTTGCTCTTTTTTTTTAAGAAATGGTATTGTCGCCCCTGAGCGAGATAAATACAGAGGCAGTTGAACAGAAAGATGGAGTGACCCAAGCTGGAAGGGGGCCTTGAGGTCCCCAGTCCCGTCTCCTGCTCAAAGCTGGTCCAAGCACTAAGTTGAGCCCAGGATGTTCAGGGGCTTTGTCCTCTTAGGTCTTGAAAACCACCAGGGATGGAGACAGCACAAGCTCTCCAGAGACCCCTCTCTACTGCCCAACTGACCTTTTAGCACAGAGCCAGAACACCCTCCGCCCCTGCTCTGGTTTTCAGATTTATTCAGGTCTTGCTGAAAGCGCAGGCACTCCCTGTGTCGGAGGCAACCTTTGAACAGACTCAGAAGCAGGGGCTACCAGATTCCTCCTCTTTCAAGCCTCTCCACGACGACAAAGTTACCTGGTGGGTAGGCACGGGTCCCAGGCAGTCTGCCATCGGAAAAGCAGCAAGCCATACTTACCCCCTTCAGCGTATCCGCCGAGCGCCTTCGCTGTGCTCCAGCGCTGAGCTTATATGTGCCCGGTGGCAGGGGACACCAATGAGCGGCCGTAAGCGCTCTGCGGAGGGACACTGATTGGGTCCTGCCCCACGCCTAATTATGCCCAGCACCTGATTGCTCCCTGAGCATAAGGGATTGGGGTATAAAAAAAAGATAAGCAATTTATTGTTTGTTTTAATTCATACTTATCTTCAGGAGTGCTCTTGACCCATCCCCCAGAAATTCTGTGGTGGCTTCAGAATTCTATTTCTGATTTTGTGCCTCATACTTAACCTCCTGCTTAAACCCAGCTTGTCTGTGTCAGCATGTGCCTTGCTGAATCAGGCATAAGCAGTGACAGAAATGACATCTTCCATCAGGTCTGATACGGACTCTCTGTGTCCTCTGGGAACCCGGGGTTACTCTCCGCACCACTTCCAGCCCTAACCTTCTCTTCCCTCATGCTAGCTCCTGCTCCTTGTGCAATTGCTTTACTGTTAAATCAGCCCAAAACGGCAAACAGCTTCTGCTCCGTGGTGATTCCCAAACGCCAGCAGGACAGTTAGAAAGCTACCCAGGTGGGTGCAGATTTAGTGGAAGAGGAAGAACCCACGGGAATTTTGGTCCCTCCTCTCCCTCTTCCCACAGCTGGGACAGTGCCTGGAGCTGCTGGGCCCAGACTGGGGCCATGCTCCCCCAAAACGCAGTCCCGAAGGGAACTTAATTGCTCTCTAGATGATCAGGCACGAATAAGGCTTATTGGAATGCTTATTTTGGAATTAAACCTTTCAAAGACCCGACTGTTGTAGGTATTAGCACAGGAATGACATTACCTTTGGTCTTTTTGCAATAAATGAACTCTCTGGAAAACATTGCCAGAGGTAATCTGTTGTAGAAGAGTCTTGTGGGCTATCTGATGTGACGCAGAGCATGCAGGTCTCTCGCAAAGAGGCTGCAAATAACCCCAACACTGACAAGAATTGTGTTTTCTGGGCACTGCAGTTACAGAATAACCCAGCCACCCCTTCCCAGCAGCTCCTGAGGCAGCGCCCGCCCGAAGGGAACGCACAGTGAAAAAATAGAGGTTCATCCATTCAGTGACAAAACTGGAAGAAATGGAGATTATTTTTTATTCAGCCTCAAATGAAACAGAGATACGGATGGGCATTTGGAGGGACGGAAGGGAATTTTGAAATTAAATGCTCAGTATAACAATTATTCTTTTTTGATAAAACATTTTCTTCACAAAAGGCTTAAATGGCAAATTTGGGGACTTGAGAACATTTCCCTGCACCCTTTTTCTTTGGGAAGGTAGAAGTCGGTAGCTGAATTTGACTGGCACGCTCAAGTAATTTGCCCACCATCCCCATCCCCAGTGCTGTGACACAGCCTGGCTCTGGCATCACCAGCCGTCGGGGTGGGCACGCACACAGTTGACTTTGCCACTGGCGAGCAAGGACGGCAGGCGTTTCAATGTGGGTTGCCTTGGTTTGCCAGCGCCTGGGCTTAGGGCAGAGAAGCTGGCTGGTGGTGGGCTGGCTGGGGTCTGCATGGGCACACTTCTTGTGCTGCCACTCACCAGGCACAGACACGTCAGGCACAGCACAGCCCACTCGTTTGGGTCCACAACCCAGGCAGCCGGCCGGCCATGAGGAGAAAGGGAGGCACAGGGAGTGACAGGGGCGGCCAAGAGCGGTGGCATGGCTCCTGGCTCTCACAGGGAGGTGTGAGGGAAGAGTTCGTCTCCTTGCACAGGGAGAGGGCCCCAGCTTCTAATGCATCGTCGGAACGACTCTTTGCAGAGGTAGTGTCACAGTACTCGTGCCAGAGGGGTCAGAAGGGATGCAGTGCTCACGTTTTCATCACAGGTGCTTGGAAGGTNATCTTTCTCCTACAGGTGACAATCCAGTTTTGAAATATTCCCTATTCTGCTGTATCAAGCAAGAAAAAAATTCCACCTTTTTCTCTCCTGTGTAATCTAATAATCAAAACAGCTTTGTAAAAATAGTTGAAGCTTCATGGTAGGGCTTGATAGGATGTCAGGAGAAGAAGGGTTAGTAATGGTCTGGGAAGGCCCAGCAGATAATCCAAGGGAGAATGGGCTTTCCTTGTCTCTTGGCTTAACCTTGGCTGTTTGGGGAAGCTGTTTGCTGGGAGGACACAGGAACAAAACTGCTACTGGTCAAACTGAGTAGGGCTGTGAGTTGGAATGGCAGTGACAATACCTGCTGTCTGAATTACATGGGTAAACTGGGGAAAAAGGAGGCTATTACTTGCTGTTAAACTTATTTTTTCTCCTGCTCAATGCATTTGGGGCAAAAGCCTTATTTTAGGGCAAAATGAGTCCAGCTGAAACATGACATATGCTGTCTGTCAAAACTATGGATCTTTATGAAGCTCTCCTCCCTGTAATTTAAGTCTTACCAATGCCAGATGAATAATGTAATAGCCTGGGGCTAGACCCCACCAACACTTCCGAGCAATGCTGATTTCATGACCAGCCTAACCTCAGCAGGGATCTGTATGATGGGGTGAGGTACTCAGTGTGGGCTGCACTAGCCCAAGCCTGTCCCAGCCCAAGAGAGAAATGGGTTAGAAAACTTACATTAAGTGCCCACACGTTTTGGGAGAGATCAGCATTTGCTTCTACAACTCAAGCATGTTTTCTGTGCATCTGATGTGCCTCTATCCCTGGTCCTTCTACTCCAGAGACAGGCTCGGGGGGAGAGCAGACCTGCTAGCTTTCTTAGGGAGACACGGGAAGGAACCCAAGGCACAAGTGATTCCAAACACACCGACTTTCCCCACCCTTGGCAGGTCAGGCCTGCTGTGCTCCCCCCACGGGGCTGGTCAGCACGTTCAGCAGGTCCTGATGGGTCCGAAAGGCAGCGGTCTCACTGTGAACCAGCACATCGCCCTTGCTCCGGCTTCCCAGTTGGGGTGAAGTGTCTGTTACGCATCACTCGACCCAGGGAGCAGCATAGGAGCGCTGGGTGCACACAGGCCGCTCGTTCGGGCCCACGAATGCAGCTGGTCACTGCTAGAAGATGCAGCGATTTTTCAAAGCCCTGCAAGCTGGCAGGCGCAAAGGAAGAAGGTGCCTTTGTCCAAAGAACCCACAGCGTGTTGCTAGCTACCAAAAGAGTGTCACAACCTGCAGCATGCTTGGCTTTTCCACTAAATGAGGGTAGATGGTTTTTCCTTCAGACTAAGGCAGGGGTGCTGGGGTGGCAGGAGGTGAATAGGCTGCTTGCCAGGTCCTGCGGTCCTCCCCTCATTCACTGCCCTCCAGCACCACAGCCACAGCGTGACTGGGTATTTGGCAGGGAGCAGAGCAGTGGCTGGACACAGCTGTGACACAGCTGTCCTCCATCATTTCCCTCGACGTTTAGGAAGGTACTGGGACAGTCCTGCTTTGCAGGAGCCACCGGTTGCTGCAGCAGCCATACCCAGCTGAGCAGCCCCTGCCTCCAGTCCTGCCTCCTGCCCCCGCTTCCAGCCATTCTTATGGTACGTTGCCCTCTCCATCACAGATACCTAGAAAAACAAACCAGAACACCAATTTCACTGATGGGTTAACATGGCATGGGCAGGGGGGAAGAAAGCTGCGTTTCAGCTGGATGCTGTTTGCAAGGCAGTTGACTGTGTGGACCTAGGGCAGCTCTGGGGCCAAGCTGGGGCCCTGGCAGGCGATAGGGCAGCATGGGTGGCTGGGTGCCAGGCTAGGTGCAGGCACAACTGCAGCACAGTTTAGGCAGGGACCGAGGGAGAGGGCCGTGGCTCTGTGGGACCCACACCAACATAGAGCATCCCTGCTGTGCACATTTAACCCCACAGCCAGTGGGGCCAGCACACTGGTGGACAGCGGGCTCCTCACACCCTGGCAAGAAGCTGCACCCCCACATGCCTGCTCACAGCCACTTCCCCCTCCGAGGCTTCTCTTCCAACCAGCCTGTGCAGATAAAGAAGGCCTTCAGGAATATTTCATAAGCAAAGGTCAAAAACATCAGCCATTACCTTACAGGGGCAAAACATAGGAGCACTTCCATCAGCAACATAAGCACAGGTTGGTGGCGTTTGGTTGTTGGGGTTTTTTCCACCCAAAGGGAATTTATTGCTTTCTGGACTGAAGTCCTCTGTTTATCTCCTGAGCCAGTAAAGCAGATTGTACCCAGTAATTTTCCTTGCGCCGGTGACCCGTGAGGATGGGCACTGCTGCAGCTGGGGCCAGCGGTGCCATTAGTCAGCAATAACAGCCTTGCTGCCTCGGGGCATGGGAAGGCTGCTGCCAAGGGGATGCCCTTGGGGGATGCCAAGCAACCCTGGATTTTTCCTCAACAGCTGCACTGGCTAAAACCTCTCCTATCTCTCCAGCTCAACCCGGCTGGGCATTTTTTAAACTGATCCAGGATGGTGGCTGCAGCCTGGCAGCAGGAGCAGGGCCATGTCTGGGCAGGCCCCAGTCCCAGCAAGTTCCACCTGCTGGCAGGTGGGACTTGATCCAGCGCCGCTGCTGCTCTCCAGGCCTGGTTAGCCTTTGGCCTTTCTGCTGAAACACTCTTTCCTTGCACGGGCGAGCCGGGGAGCGACGCCGGCCTTCTGCGTATCAGGCTGCCATATCAGGATCCTTTTTGCCTCAGAGAGGGCTGCCAAAAGGTAAAGATAAGGCCATGATCTACAATTGCTGCCGGCAATGACAGCATTTCAACTGTCACATGAAAAGGATGTGTAAGGTAAAGGAAGTTTCATGCATCATTTTCCTGCTGTGTCAGTCACTCTATGCTGCTGGGGGCTAAACGGGATCAGGAGTAAGAAGGTAAAGCAGGGGATAAAGCACTCTATGTGTGAGGAGGTAGGTGAACCGTGCCCTATATGAAAACTCAGTGTGCAGGTGAGCGAGCCAGCAAGGAGTTCATGCTGCATGCCCATGGGACTGCACTGGCACCAGAGACAGGCAAAGGAAGCCCCTCCTCCACCCCTCTCCACACACTGGCCTTTCCCCAAGGTGTTCCAGCTCAGAGACATCCTGATGAGACCGGCCTACAGGGTCCTAAAGCTTTTTGGTCAGGGCTGAGCCAGCACTGGCTGCATCAGGAAATGAGGACCAAAACAGCCAAGGTCTAAGGGGTTTACTGACTTGCCTAACAGACATAAAACACCTTCACCATAGTTTAAGTTGATCAACAAAGATGCTGAGCAACAGCACAAATACATGGCTCTGAAGTAACACAGCCAGCACTTCTGGTTTCTCCCAGCTGCTCCTTACCCCCAGAACAGCACCCTCACACCTCACTTCTCTTCACGTGCCTTTTCATGTTACAGCTTCACCACCGTTCCAAAGAGACACTGCCTTCTCACAGACACACAGGCTGGCCTACACCCCTTTGCATTTATTCATTCAGAAATATCTATCCCATTGACTGCACAGGCACCTGCTGCTGTAGGAACTTCAACAGCAGCATCTGAGCCCCAGCTCTGCAGCCTTCCCCTCAAAAACACAGGGACTGTGCCAAAGCCAGCCAGGAGAAGCAGACCGCAGAGTGTCTCCCCAACAGTCCTATCCTACCAGCAGCTCTCTGGAGACAGAAGTGCAGAGCCTTGCAAGTCCACACACCGAAAGTGCCAGGTCTTCTGCAGCCAACAGAAGTTTCTCACAGTCTAAAGTCTAATACGCTTTCAACTTGGAAAAAAACCCAGCCCCAGCCATTCTGCAATCAACCAGCTTTTATTGAGCTCGTTACATTGTACATTTGGGAACATTTGTGCAATAAATACGGCGCACAGCATTGATTTTTTCCCCAGCTCTTTAAGGCATAAGGAGTCTTCCCTTTGTCGAGGTAGCGTGTTGACACTACGCAGTAAGCAAGGCTGCTGGGTGACAGCGGGAACGCCCGTCACCTCCTGGCAGCGAGCGTGGTGCGTGGAATTCCTAACAGCAAGCTGAAGTGTTCAGGAACCATTTAGCGCCAAGCTTGGGGAGGACAGGTAAGACCCATCTGGCTGCTTGGAGGAAGCTCAGCCAGAGAGTTTGGGAGGCAGCTGCAGCTTGTGCAAAAAGTGGGAAATAACATTGGACACAGTGACATCAAAATGATCCCTAGGCCGCTGCCTGATAACTGCTTGCAAAATGTTATTACAGATTTTTACTGAATAATTGTTTTCAGGTGAGGAAATAAGTTTGTGGGGTTTTTTTTTCCAGAGTCAACATGAAACCAGAAGGACTGATATTCTCTTGCAGTGACAAACACACAGCATAAAATGTCGATGTAAATATCCATGTGCAAAATAGCTTCTCAGCTTAGTCAGCACTTGCATAACCAGCACAGGTAAACAGAAGACGCAGGCACCCACTTCAGGACAAAAAGAGAGTTCTGTTCAAGCTCTGGACTTGAACTTCAGTTTAAAGACCAAACACACTGCAGTGTCTTTCTTGGTCCTCACAGAATTTGAAACAAAGAGAAGAGGCCAATGTTAATCCAGCCTGACCACTACTAACCAGGACCAGGCTCATAATATTCTCACACATAAAAAAGCATCAAACTTTTGCAAAGGAACTTCAACCCTGCAGGATCCTCTCTTTGCTGCCTTCATCCCTACGATAGCGAAGAGCTCTGGAAAGTCATTCAGCAACTCCATTTATTTACCTGATTCTTCCAGTCAAGCAAGGTTGCTACTGTGAATAAGAGTGGCTGGTGGCCACCTTTTCCTCCTTGTGCCAGGGTACAACAGCAGGCAGCTCCTGCTCTTCAACTGCACAGGCAGATGGACCCAGGTGCATCCCTTTGGATAATTCAACTTACTTGGATCACTTTAGATTCACACCCCTTCATCCCTACCAGCTCTAACCCTCTCCCCTTCCTTCTTTCTTAGTCAGCAATAGTACCTGTTTGCATGAAGCTACAGAGATTAATGCTTGAACAGTAAACTTAAAAGTTTTTAATTCTTCCTTCTGTGTTGCAGGTACAGCTACTCATCAACATTCTGCTGCCCCAACTCAAATTTCCTTCCTGTGCTGCTGTTCTCAAAAGCAGCTTTGGGAACCTACTTCTACTCTCGTATTTGGCTGGGACACAGAGCTCTAACAAGCCCAAAAAGAAAAGGGAAAAAACCCACAACTACTTAAACAACCCCCTCTCTGCCACTGTCAGCAAAGTCAGATGGAAAGTGGGTGGGGGGGAACAGATAAAAGCAAATAAAGTAAACTTTCAAGAGCAACAGTAATGCCAATGTTCATCAGCAGTTATGGCTATGATTGCAGCAAACCTTTCAGCTGGCAGCATCTAGCAAAATACACGGGTTCTTTATCCTTTGACTCCTACATTTAATCATAGTGAGAACACAAGTCACGAAAGAAAGAAGTCTCAGCCTTCCCTGTAAATTAAGGATATGAAAATACATCTCATAACAGCATTTGAAATAATTGGGAAAGGACTCAGAGAAGTCTGGCTGAAGTCCTAGTGTCTCGGGGGCACAAGTGATCATTCACAGACTCAAGGATGTTAGAAGCACTAAGATCAAAGGCAGCGTGTGCCCTCAACTGTGCTGAGTTATTTATGACCCCTTGGGAGGTAGCTCAAAAATACAGCTTGAAAGAGGAGTTACTGGGCTCTGCCAAGCAGCAAGAGAGGCAAGGCAGAGCTGCTCAGCCCAGAAGCACTGATACAGATTTGAAAACCGTCTTTAACACACAGGTACTCACTGCAGTTCAGCTTTCCACTAGTCAGAGCGCCCAAGCTGGGGCTGCTACTGCAGTGAGGGGGAACAGCGAGACAAAAGAAATCACTGCACAGCACAACGGTAAAAAAATAAGTTAGAAAAAAATCTAGCATCCTTTAGACCCAATTATTATTGAACATTTTTAGACTACAGTATTTTATACTGAGGGGCTGGGATTGTTTAGTCTAGAGAAAAAGAGGCTGAGGGGAGATCTCATCGCTCTCCAGAACTACCTAAAAGGTGGTTGTAGTGAGCTGGGGGTTGGGCTTCTCTCCCTGGTAGCCAGTGACAGGACAAGGGGAAATGGCCTGAAGTTGTGTCAGGGGAAGTTTAGGTTGGATATTAGGAAAAATTTCTTTACTGAAAGGGTGGTTAGGTATTGGAACAGGCTGCCCAGGGAGGTGGTTGAGTGACCATCCCTGGAGGCATTTAAAAGAAGAGTAGATGATGTACTTGGTGACATGGTCTAGTGTTGGACTTAGTGGGGCTGGATAGATGGTTGGACTCAATCTTGAAGGTCTTTTCCAATTGGAACCATTCTATGATTCTATTCCAGACACGTGAGAAAAGTCTTAAATCTTAGAGAAGTATACAAATTGAGTGGCTAAAGCCTAGCTTAAGGTCAGTACAGGTGATGTCAGCTCAGCAGCAGCCCTAATCTGAAGGGACAGCCAATGTCTAAGGAAATAAACCAAACAAGGGCAGAATAAGTTTAACATTCACCAGCACGGCATTGCAGAGTTACCAGAAATCAGTCTGAGGCCTATTACTACAACAAAGCTCTTAATATTCATGAATTTAAGGTGAGAGAGAAGGAGGTGGAAAAGCACCCATGCTGTTATGCTGCTGGCAGGCAGACCTGTGACTGGTGCCACTTCTCTGCCTTTGAGCTCTTGCCTCCTACTTGGCTGCTGGCCTGTCCCAGGCCAGCATCACCCAAGGCACAACTGGCTTGGAGTTCTTTGCTCAGTGCTGACAGGGGCAGCTCCCACTGTCTCTCTCCAAAATGTACAAGTTCCACTGCCACACGGAGGCCAGTGAAGAAAGAAGAAACCTATCTACAGGAGGTGGTAACTGTGCTTTTTAAGTAAGCCCCTTGTTTTCTCTTGGCTGACTCACAACTCCCTTCAGCCCTAAAGTAAAAACACCACTACAAAACACACAACCCAACCCAAATGTACAACTTTGCTGCCCTGGTGGCAGCAGCTCCATCCTAAATGGTATTTCTCTGCTTCAGTAGAAAGAGAGGCAAGCTAAGAAAACTGTCACTCTAACTGATCAGAACTTGATTCTTGGCAAAAGGCCAGACAGATGACTGGAGCATTCTCTATGAAGAACAGCTGCTTTTCTCCTGTAACCAGGGGGTGATTCCAGTCATCGTGACATGAGGATAGGGCTGCCAGCGCCCAAGCATGCCACGGCTACACAAGTCTAACACTGCTGAAGAATCCAGTTACAAAGTGGGGCAAAGCTGTAGCTGCCCACACAGGCTGAGTGTTACCGTTGTGTACCCCTGACAGTCCCAGCCTGCACCACATTTGCCGGTTACTTCCAGGCTTGGGGGCGGTGAATTCAGTTAGCAATAGGGCTTTTCTCCAGCAATAAGGCACTACAGCATGGGAGGGCTTGAAGAGGTTACAGCTCTTGACAGATTACCTTTGGGTCTTCTAAAACAAGCATCAAAAAAACGCACTTTCAGGTAAATAAGAGGGGGGGAGAGCAAGGTATTACATAAACAGTGTGATTTAAAATAAAAAAACCCAAAGCCTTCAGGCAAGAAGCTTGATCTTACCTTTTAATACTTTCATTTGTGTTTATTTCTCAGGGTAAAAGTGGAAAAAAAAAAAGCAAGGTCCACCTTCAAGTGAAAGCTGGGGCACTGTATGGAACAAAGTCACTGGTTGGTGTTTTGTCACTTCACTGCCAGGCTTTCACTTAAGCCAGTTTGTCCTCAGAGCTCCTGGTTGAAACAAGCCTAACTCCAGCCCTCGGGTTTTCCTCTTGTTTTACGCTGATGCCACCAAGAGAGAAGACCCCTTTCTTCTCTCCACACCAGTCCTATTTTTGTTTCCCTATGGCTATTATCTAACTTAGCAACCTTGCATGAAGGAGAAAAAAAATTAAGAACAAGACTTTCCAGAGCTCTCTTGGGCCTCTGCTTCAGTAACAATATATTTCAACACAGTTTTTGAATCTGAAACAATGTTTTGGAATGTCAGGCTTCAGACACAACATGTAAGGAACATAACAGTTAATTTAGGCACTATTTTTTACATATATATAGGTAAAAAAATAAATTGTCTTGATAAGAAACGTCATGTAATCGGATTAAGAAAGAAGTCCCCAGAAATTGTGCGATACAGCAACATGTCCTGGCTGTAGAGCTGACACCAGGAGGGCTAACTGCTTATTTTCAGAATTAAGAGAAACAAACAAACAAACCAACAACAACAAAAAAAACCCCAAAGAAAACCAGTGCCCTAAGGACAGACTACCTAAGAAATAAACCTGATTCTTTGTTGGAGATTGCCAAGTGTTGTCAGAGAGGCTCCCCGTCGCTGCCCGACTCAGTTGGAATTCCTCTCCCGTTCTCGCGCAGTCACGAAGTTCAGCAGATCGATGGCGGTGACGATGCCGAACACCATCTGCCGCTTGCTGGAGGAGCCATCAGTGTGATCTGAACAGAAACAAAGGAGGGGGGCTCTGTCTTCAGGAGGCACAAACACCACACCCATCCCACTCTGTTCTCATGGTGCTGTTTGCACAGGCAGGAGCCAAGTCAACCCGGCTCCACATGTCAGGGCCCGTTGGCTATCGCTGATGAACCTTGCGCATTGAGGGGGATCCCAAATGGCATCTGGACCACCAGTCACACAGGAAGCAGCAAGGATTTTCAGTTCAGAAAGGGTCCTCAGCAAAAGGGTACAGAAACTGAAACAGTATGGAAAGAAGGATTCAGGTCTGTCTGGTTTATTTTTCTTGACAAGGGAGAGTGAAGGGACAGGCACTGATCTCCTCTCTTTGGTGACTCATGATAGAACCCGAGGGAACGGTGTGAAGCTGCAACAGGGGAGGTTTAGGCTGGGTATTAGGAAGAGGCTTTTTACTGAGAGGGTGGTCAGGCACTGGAACAGGCTCCCCAGGGAAGTGGTCACAGCACCCAGCTTAGCTGAGTTCAACAAGCATCTGAATAAAACTCTCAGTCACATGCTCTGACTTGGCTGGCCCTGTGTGGAGCCAGGAGTTGGATTTGATGATCCTTATGGGTCCCTTCCAACTCAGGGTATTCTGTGATTCTATGACATGAAAATTCAAACCAAATCCTCTGTTAAAGTGTATTTTCCTCATACATTAGTTTCTGTAGCAACTGATGTAATCCTGCTTGAACCAGGGGCCACTATCTTCCTACACCACCACCAAATACAGAAATTGTATCAAAAGAGCATAATACAACTTTTTCCCATTTATATCCAAAAATGTTATTAACCATCTAATCATTGCTGGATTGAGTGTGGTTCTTCATTGTGAGCATAAGTCTTTGACCCAGGAATCATGTAGCCAAGTGACCTCTGGTCCTTTACTTGTACTCTAAGTTCCCTGTTCCTAAAGTCTGGCTGCACTGAGGTGCTTAGCCTACTTCTATACCCAGTTTCCTCAGCCAGCTGGATCATTCTGGACTTTTCATTTACTCATCTTCGTTTCAGAGACACGGGGTTTATAAATAGTCAGTGAAGAGATTATCAGGAATAAGTCCCAATTTGATGACTATTCCTCACCTACAGTTATAACTGAGACAGCTGTCGGATAAATGTATGTGGCAAGTCTTAATATTGTTTTCAGTCTAGTGTCTCAGTGCTTGTAATTTCTAAGTTGCCTGCTATGAGGAAGATCAAGCAGGAAATAGATTTATTCACATGTAACAATGATAGATCCTAGCTTTGAAGATGTATTTAGCCATTCCCAGCACTTAAAAGAAGGCAGTGTAAAGAGTTTTAAGAATGAAAAGCAGAGTTTGGAGGAAAAACATCAAGTGAAAGAGAGCAAGTTAGTTTGAACAAAACCAGGAAAAAGACATATTAAGCCATCTTGAAACAGTGATGTCAGAGTTGGCACCTAGGTCTTACTCAACTTTATGAGGTCATAGTAAAGGTTTTGCTTTAGAAAGACAAAAAAACCCCAAAGTGTAGTTAACCTGGGACTGTAGTTAACACTGTGATGGAACTGCTAGAAGTAGGAGTAGGAAGAAGCACAAATCAGTTGTGCTGCAGGAGCTTATCCACTGGCTTACTCCATAAGAATTAGTGCCAGTCTTACTAAGAGTTAGTAGCACAGTTACACACACAGAGGATTTGGCTTCTTCAGAACTCACTTACACATTCACACTTGTTTTTCGTTGCCACTCAAACATTACCTCTTACAAAGTCACAGGACATCATACTCACACTGAATTTGTTCATGAACCACCAGAGCAAAGTGATCTATTTCCAGGATATGAGAGAGTTTCCCCAAGTTGTCTTTCAGGTTGATCTGAGGAAAGAGTTACAAAACTTAAATAAAACAGTCCCTTGTATGTTTATTTGTTGATAACCCCCTTCTACTTCATGCAGCACTAAAACCAGTACACCAGCATGTGTAAAGTGCTCCATCTGAAGCACTGTGAAACACTACCAGGTCAAGGCCAACCTAAAAGATTGTAGTTTTCTTTGTGCTAGATTTCCAAGAAAACAGAAATCAAGCACTATGTGAAGTGATTAATTCTGATTCTGAAAACAAAGAATATACTGAACATCTGAAAAATGTTAATGGTGGAAGAAGGTCCAGTGTTCCATGTGTCTAACAAAGGAGTTACCATAGAACTTATAATTCTTGGTGGTATTACTGAAGCAAGGTTGGGGAAAGTGAATGAATCAGCCTGCAAATCATGGTGGAAGTGAATATGATCTGCAAAGGCAGCAGGGGGAAGAGCAATGCCCAGAGGAACAAAACCAAACCCCAAAACAATTGTGAGGATTGCTCAGCAAAGGCTGTACTCATGTGCAAATCAAGGAACTCAGAAGTAAGAATTCCTTTGTAGTGAAGTTCAACTTTACTAAGACTAAACAAGAAAGCACCCTATGTTGACTCTGCAGGAGGAGTACAGACCCTTCTGAAACACTTAGCTGACTGCCACCCTACTGGAAAGAATTTGTGACACCATTCTTCCGACATACTTCAGCATATAGAAGAGGTCTGCTACCCAGGTGACATCCCACAGGTAACAGTAGCCCCCACTGTGCAAGATTCTCTCATTAAAGGAATTTACAGCAAAGAAATGTCTTGCACTGCAGATGAAAAAAGCCTTTATCACAGAATCACTAGGCTGGGAAAGGCCTTTGAGATCATCGAGTCCAACTGTACCTGTTCTCTACTAAACCATATCCCTGAGAACCTCCTCTACCCGTCTTTTCAATACATCCAGGGATGGTGACTCAACACCCTCCCTGGTCTGCCCGTTCCAGTGCCCAATAAACCTTTTGATGAAGAATTTTTTCCTAATGTCAAATCTGAACCTGCCCTGGTGCAGCATGAGGCCACTCTATCCTGCAGTGAGGTCAGCTTATGACTGAGGAATAAATGCCACAGCACAAGCAGTTGGGCTGCACGCTATGCAGAGCTCTGGTCTCCATACCCTCAGAGAAATCAGAAGGATTCCCAGCAGCTGGTGTTTAAGGGACCAGCAGGCTGTACTGCATACCAAAGTATCAATCCTTACACATTGTGGGTCAGGCAAGGGGTGGGGGGAAAATCTGGCCCTGCTGCATCACCCAGTCAGCTATCAGGCACCCCCGCTGACAAGCAGCTTTGTGCAAATGCACCTGCAAAGCCAAACTCCTGAACTTGAGTTCAGAGCTCACCAAAGGGGTAGAGCTCATTGCTGTCTGGTTGTGTACAATCAATAGATCTGCTTTCAGGGACTGGGGGTGCTAAAGAGGACCAGGACAAGCAGCACTGGGACAGCTACAGAGACACGAACCCGTTTTGAAACGCTTAAAGGAAATTTAACGGAACTCCCGTGGAGTTCTCACCTGTCACACTACTGGTGGGGTTTTTTAAACCCACCAGGTCTTTAAGGCAATCAGCCCATGCTGCTATGCTAACCCTCACTGGGGCTGCTTGTCTGGCTCTAAGAGCAAGTGACATGGCTCACAGCCCTACAGCTAAGCGCTCTCCTTCCACAGAAGTAGGCTCTGGTCCACTGGGGATGCTGGGGACACCCGGCCTTGCCATGTTTAGCAGAGTGCTATGTGGTTTAGGACACTAACCCAAAAAAAAAGAAAATCACACCAGGGAACAGGCCAACACACACTAGGCATAGTAACAGGAAAGTGCCAGGGACCATGCCCCAGCCCTATTTCCAGGGAAAGGCAGACAAGAAGTCTGCCATGGCCAGGTCTGCACCACACCTAAGGGCTGTTAGCAGCTGACACAAAGACCCTTTAGTGAAGAAAGTGCTAGAAAAATCCTGAACCACTGGAACTCATATCTGGCTTCACAAGAATTATTCTCTTCTCCGCTAACACACAGCACTTGCTTGGCTTGGGAAATCATCCCGTGACTAGTGCTTCAAAGCCCCACAGTGCTATTCTACCAGTGGCTTTAAAAAAAAAGCTATAACCATCACACTTACACTTTAAGAGATGCCACAAAATAATCATTATTAATGCCAAAGAAAGCCTGTGACTACCAAGGCAAGTCTAAGCAGACTTCTCATCAACACATGCTGAGGTGCAGATTCTAACTGTAGGATATCTTAAGTCATTTCAGTGACACAGCTGATCTGTTTTCCCCCCCATTTCATCAGTAAACAAGCTTGACTAAAGAGGTAAGAAAAGCAAAATCCACAATACTTCTGAGGTTATGTGCATTTAACCACATTTCTCCATTAAGTCACCAATTCAAATGGAAACTAACCAACGAATGAGGCTTTTAGTTAGCATGTTAGCAGTATCACCACTTGCATTGCTCCCCTATCCTCCACCAAGAAAAAAAAAAGTCAGAACTAAGGAGAAAAATAAAATGGTTATGCTGCTCTTCACTGAAGCATGAGAAACTTCAAGCTCCCCATGGAAAAAAACCCACAACCTCAGAAGCACAGAGAGTTGGCTACTACAGCTAACACCAGTGTAGCTCCAGAAGTGATTGCACACCACCAGCCCCAGAAACTCTCAAGGTGTCCAAGTGAGGGAGGACACGAACTAAGTAGTTTGGTTACGCACCACATTTCCACCTGATGCTCGATTATCTGTCTGGGAAGGAAAAAATACATTTACATTTGTCTATTAAGAACCAGCATCCTTTCTCAACCTCAAGGACCTGGTCGTTTGTAGACTGAACGGAAGCACTATGCATACTTTTGGAATACTGCACTTCATCTACTATGACACAGCATTGAAATTAACAACCTGGTGAAAGCCAAGTCAAGCATTCCATGTTAAAACCAAAATATTTTTCCTGGAAATAAAGCAAAGCAACAGCAACAATATTTCTGTATTTTAGAAGAGTACCCATACAGCTGGAAAGTCGTTGTATTTTGGCATACCCCTTCAGATCGACAGGTTGAAACCAGCTAACAGCAAAATTCACATATCTTGATAAGATCAGCTTTCAGCAGCCATCCCCTTGTTTCAGCAAGGCAGCAGATACAAAAAGTAAATGCAAGTGGAAATTAATCTGATACAGAAATTTAGAACACCTGTTTGAATATCACCCCGTCTCTTCCTCTGGAGAGCCACATCACCCAGATTTGTGCTAGGGTTTTGGAGAAGGAGAAAGAGGACAAGGGTGCTACAAGGAAGCCTGCTGAAGTAAAGGAACAGCACAATACAGCGCCACAACGCAAACCTGAGAGCTACTGAGTGACCTAGGACAGAGTTTAGAGCCTGTCCTCAATAACAGCTGCTCTGCATGGCCCCAGGTAAACCTTCACCCAGTGCGATGTCATTGTTGCGTTAGGACACCTACAGCAGTACTTTACACCTGAGAACTAGGAATGGTATCGTCTATCTGCTTACCTGTTTGAACTGCTTGTAGATTACTTTCCTGACTTCATCGGAAGGCTGAACTTTTCCAGCAAGCAGTGAAGAAAGCATGTTACCCAGGGTAACCATGCCTAAAATCACCCTGGGGACAGAGGGAGAGAGAAGATTAGGCTAAATACCACAAAAGCCTTAGGTGTTCCCATAGATAAAAGCATCCACTCCCAGCAAGACTGAAGACAACAGTTCAACTGTTTCACAGTATAAAGCAACATTATTCATGGTACACTTGGATTCTGTGTCTCTGCAAGAGGTAAGAGTCCAGTTCTCAGAAGTGCTGGAGACTCACACAGAAGTCAGACGGTGCTGTGGGTGCCTGGCCCTTCTGAGCATCAGGCTCTTTACATATCTAGTTCTTGCAACCAAAGAGCTTCTTGCAATCAGAGAGTACTTTTGAAATGTACAACTTCATCATTTTTATACCCTCATCTATCCTTTTGAAAGGTGTGACAGGGCCACAGACATATTCACCTCAATTTTTGCTCATTCCCCTTTTTCCCCTGCAAGGACGTCACAAGGACCTGCAAGATTTAATCCCTTAAGATTGCACTGTAACTGGAGAGTCACTGAGCAATTCTTCCTCATTCAGCCTGTCCTACAGGAGACCTACAGGGTATTAAGGGATACCAGCTTGCTGGGGACACCCCAGCTTAGAGGGGTCTGTACTGTCCTGTAACATAGCGTTCTGCAAAAAAATGGGTGAAAGCTGTGCTAGAGATGGACACATCTGGTGGGTGGCTTGTTTTAAATATGATTTTTTTTTCCTTTTGTTAAGTTAAACAGCTATTATAAACAAATGGAAATTGTCCTGCAGAGACACACTAATTATATTGTAATAATCATTAGAAGCTTATTATGTGAAGGGCAGGACAGTCCTGGCATGACAACATATTAAGACCAGTACTGGTGTGTTTAAGGTAACATTTCATGACCTGTGTTACTGTCACTGAAGAAAAATGATGAGAGGGTATTAGACTTCTAGCAAGCATTTGAAAGATGTCCTTCAGGACCTGGTGAGGTAAGTGATGCATATGGATGAATAGTGATATATGTGGACATACCCAGATTCATCAACAACTGGTACCTGGTCGAATCCCTTCTCCCGGAGAATCTCAACAGTCTTCGCACAAGTAACAGTTGGAAGCACAGTCAGGGGAGCAGAGAGGCTTAGTTCCTGAACACTGATGTTCCACCACCTGGGGATGAAAGAAAGCCAAAGTCTTATGGAGAGAATGGAACCAGTTGCTCATATACAGTGGCCTTCAACACTACAGGAATGACAGTAGTCTGCAAGGAAGAGTCAGGATTTGGTCAGAGTCAGCAAGGTTCCAAGGCTTACAAGTTTTCTCCCCAAACTAAGAAAGTTACTGAAGGTAGGTTCAAGCCTGGAACTCCCTTGTTTCATCTACTTTCTTGGATTACAGATAGTGGAGAGTACTAACCTCCCTAGTTTCATTATTTATACCTCATGCAGAAAAATTTGGTCTTATACTGAAAGACCTATTTACAGTCGTTACAGGTAACAATTTAGGGAAGATCCCCCTCCATTTAT
This sequence comes from Zapornia atra, assembly GCA_013400835.1. Taxonomy (NCBI): domain Eukaryota; kingdom Metazoa; phylum Chordata; class Aves; order Gruiformes; family Rallidae; genus Zapornia; species Zapornia atra. Next base: position 477,106 of record VZTU01008496.1, on the reverse strand, counting down.
GTAGGCTTGCAGTGCTTTGCACATGAGAACTCTGACCTCGGAAGGGTTCTTCAGGTACTGCTTTTTTCATTTCAGAGACAAACCTTTTCACACATGCAAAAAAACAATCATTAAGTACCAAGTTTTCTTCTGCTGCTATGCAAGTCAAAAGGAAATTAATTCGTTTAAGCTGCAATTCTACATCAACACAACAGGAAAGATTAGCTAAATCACTGCAAATTGGAAGGCTTTTTAAATTAGCAACTGCCACAAAGACTATGGAATAGACATGAAAATCCCAATGGATCTGACATGCTTACCAAGGTTTTTTGACAAGGTCCTCTTCTTTCATGAACCCCTTCTGAATCATCCATTTGTCACTCAAGAACTTGGACCTGGGAAGCATCAGGAAGTGAAAAGCTGATTAGTGGGCTGAATACCTGATAGCAAGTGTAATAGCACACAGAGGCAACTGTTCACAGCTCAACACCACCAACAACCAAAGAGTAACTGAAACCACACTGTCATTTGCCATCCAAGCTGACTGGCCACAGACACTGAGAAGAAATACTCATGGGGGGAAAAAGAAATCCCATAGAAAACAATCTTCAACTACATCAGCTCCCTGCAATATGCTAGAGACACAGCCTAGAATGGAGAAGTGCTAACCTGCACTCAGGCAAGGTCCCTCTGCAGTTTCTAGTCATCCAGTATTGTGCTGGATGCAACAGAAGTCACGAGGCACAGTTTAACCCACCATGTTTTGGAAGATGTTTCAACACAGCAGGAGAGAAACAACCTCTCACAGCACAGCTGAAAGCCCTCACACTTCACTTGTAAACTCCCCCCAGCACTGGCTGCTGTCGCAGTAGCGCTATGCTCTGCTGTGGGCACAGGCAGAGAGGGTACAGCCTTACAGGAACCCTTCCAGGAATGGGACGCTACCAACAGTCCCCAGTGACTAGAACAGTGAAAGCAAGCCTCTTCCTGTGAAAGATGCTGACCAGTGACACTTATATACTCAAGTCAGACAAGTTGGAGCTCAGCTTTCAGAGGGCTAAGCTCCTTTCTACTCCCTGACAGATCCTTTCTAGATATCTCAGAAGTTGTGAGGTACATTCCTTGCTTTGGTTAACTGAGTGATGTAAGAAATACATATTCAACTCTCCAGGAGGTCTGAGGGATGGCCTCATCCTCTCCCCAGGGAGAAAACAAACAAGTTCTTACATGTAGTTCCGGATAGAGTCAGGGAGGATGACAACACAGCGCTGACCTTCCTTCAGCTCTTTGGCTGCCTTCAGAGCTACACACATGGCACTGCCTGAGCTGCCACCTGCCAAAATATAGATAAGGGGCAAATCTGTCAAACCACAACTGACACGAGAACAAATGAAAGAGATAGAAGGAGCCCAGGGTGAGGAAGACTGCTTCTGAAGTGGAAGGAGGTCTCCTTGACCTGCACAGAGCTTCAGCCGCCCGCACACCGTTTCACAGAAACCCAAGGGACTTGCATCTGCCCTTACCACACAGCAGTCCCTCCTCTCGGATCAGCATGCGTGCTGACGCAAACGATTCCTCGTCATTGGTCTTGTACCACTGGTCCACTGTCTGAGAAGGGGCAGGAAAGCAGAATCAAGGGACTACGTAAATGAGGAGAGCTACACAGCTAGTGTGAATTCAACCCATGCTCTTTGAGACAACAGCTGCCCTACTGAGCCACATGTCTGGGTTTCTATCCCCCAAAAGCCAAGTGTTTTGTTGGTTTTTTTCCTGAGGTAAGATGATCACTTTAGCACAACAGACTCCTTATTGAAACCTCACTGTGAGAGCAGGCTGTCATGAAAGCCACAGAGAGCACCAAACAGTTCCCTCCCCTCTGAAGGCTTCCTGGGGACACAGGCTCTGCTCAACATTGTCACACTTTTCCTCTTTTGGCTGGGAGGGGCTGGGATGCTTTGTTAGGGGTTTTGGGGATATTTTTAACTTTAAGTAGTACAGTATTCTAGGAAAATGGTATCTGTTCCCAGCATTTCTGCCTAGCTTCGTAAAATAAAAGTAACATAGGTCTGTCTGCTAGCCCTCCCCTTTCATCCCAAATACTTCCACAAGTTTTTCTCCCACCTTTCACCCCACTTCTGCATCCCAACAGACAGCAAGGGACAGTAAACCAGGCAGCATGACTTACAGATCTATCCAGCACCGTGGGGACAAAATCATATCCGATTCCTTCCACTTCATACATCGTCTTGTCAGTCTTGTTCAGTTCTTCTGGAGTAGCAAGGATGGAGCCTTCAGGATCAACACCTATAATCTGGGGAAGCAGGTTCTGCTTTGGCTACCGCCACACACTGCTTTTGAGAGTGCAGCTATTTACTCATGAGCACCAGCCTCATTGCAGCCCCTGGTGTCACACTGGCTGCACACAGTGCCAAGCTAACAGCAACCTAGCCTCTTACTAATTTCTCCCTGGCAACATTCACCACAGGGAAACACTGTGCTGGTTATGGCCCCTTGGCAACCCATCCTGTCTCCTCAGGCTGCGGTGGACACTAAGTAAGGGACATGACTTGCCCTGCATGGCTTTTGTTTGGTTTAAACATAAGACAAAGTCTCCCTGAGACAGGCTCATGCTCATTCACATCAGACACTATCAGACACACTCACACCTGACAGCCAGGACATCTTGTGTCAAGTATAAGCAGATAGGTTTTTTTGGGTTACCACCCCCAGTCTGCGTACGGAAAATATTCATGTTGGCACATGGTATTGACTTCCGTGAGGAAGCCTAGCACAGCACACAGGAGACAGACAGGTTGGTGTGTGCAGATGAAGTTTCACTTGGTAAAGTCTCAGCAGCTCCAGACAAGTTAGCAAAGGCACAGCCAGAGGGGAACAACAGAAGGCTGCATTATACAGCAGAGAACAGAGTTTCTCAGACACCCCACGAAGGGATCTGTGTGCCAGTTTTCATCTGCTGAGCCACATCTGAAACTCTGGTCACCAGGGAGACCAGGGTGTGATGATTTCAGACAGTGTGAAAGCCTTTCTTTGCTGCTCAGAACTACCTTCTAAGTGAGAACATCCAAGAGGTTCCCATAGAGACCCAGGGCAGGGCAGCAAGGAATGGGATGTGCCAAGTGGAGCACCGACATTTTCTCTGCTAAAGAGAAATGCATTGGGCTTGCCACTTACTTTGCAACCCGGACACTTCTCCTTCAGCTTTCTGGAGATGCCAGTGATAGTACCTCCTGTGCCAGCTGTAGCCACCAACATGTCTATTTTTCCTGTTCAAAAGCAAAGGATAGAAGACAGTTGTGAGATCTTCTCCTGGTTCTGGCCAGGCCAGAGTCAGCCTCCCCAAGCAGCCAGCCCAGGTGAGCTGAGTTAGCCCAGGCTGTTTTCCACACCACCTGACACCACTTCCCTATAAAAGGGGCTGGTTGGGGAGGGGCAGGGTTTTGGTGTCTCTAGAACAGTCTGAGTGCAGCTGGAGTGTCAGGTCAGTTGGTCCTTGCACTGGGCAGCACTCTGTAATTGTCAGGTCGGTAAGGTTCTCTGTGTTATCACCAGGTCTGAGTGCAATTGGCTGTTATTGTTCTATGTTTACGGTGATTTTGTCAGTAACCTGTCCTTATCCCAACCCAGGAGGCTCTGCCTCTTTCTCCTGCAGGAGTGAGCGAGTGGCATGTAGTGCTCAGCCACTGCTTGGTGCTGAACCACTGCAGATCTCCCCTAGAATGATGGAATAAAACTCCACTTCAAGAAACTCAAACTCCATATTTAGCTTTAACAAAACTGAGCAAGATAAGGTTCCTTCCCAAAAGCTGTGTTATAAGATGCACCACACTGCTCAATCCCTGTTTACTTTGACAATGGTTTTGAACTGTCCATCCAGTGGACTGGCAGGGTCTCAATTTGTGGTACTTTGGACAGAGCTGGCAGTGTCCCCATAGGAAAACCACCGTGTCAGCTCTATTACTGTATTTGCTGATGTAGATACTTGAGTCTTGAACTTGGAAAGAGCAGCCCATTATATCAGTCAATCTCCCGAATGAGTGCTGAGAGAGGTACCCAGTGAGAGGACTGTTAACACAGCTCCTCTCTGATTTTCATAAAAGAGTATGACTTTGGTCATGAGGACTCAGAGCAGGCACAGGTATGATGATTCATTCTTCTACCACCCCCTACAGTTTCCATGGCACATCGACACAACAGCTTTGTTAACAAGCAGCAACCAACCAAAGTGTTGACCAGCCAAAAGGATAACACCCTGCCAAGCAAGGGCATAAGTTCAGCAGGAACTGCACAGTGACTGGCCTGCAAGGGAAGTTACATACAAACGAGCCTAAAGCTAGGGCTCATCTGGACCCTCAGTTTGTTAGACACGTACTCATTTTAACTCAAGCTTATAGAGTTTGCCTCAGAAAGACAAGCCAAGTTCTCCCAACAGTCAGAGTTATTCAATGGGGAGTGGGGGAGGAGAAGCCTTCACATGGCCCTCACTGTAATAAGGAATTTAATAGCCAATCTTCTTATTAGAGGGTCCTGTCAAACTGCGCTGCTTTATAAGGCAGGTCAGTAGCCTCTTGTAAGACTCCCTTCTACCACCTACAGCAAATGCCTAGCAGTAAGTTGCAGCACCACTCTGAATGTCTTCAATAGCTCTCACACCAATTCCTCTGCTGGGGGAGTTGGCCCAGCTAGAGCTCTCTGCTGCCACAGCTCAACCACTCCTGGTACTGCCAAGAGCTAATGGGAAAGCAACCCCTTGCAGAGTAAAGAAGCCTTAGCGGTGGTAACTGCAACACAGAGCAGTTTGTGCTCTAGAGGACCCTTTAAAGAAAGCTTCCAGTGTGATGGAGCATTTGGTCCAAGAATGTAAGTTACCCAAGTGCTGGGCCCGGCCTTTTCTTTTTCTAATTCTCTATGACACGCAGCATTGGTACAGGATGTGCTGCATCAAAATCCATGTGTGTGTCAACTACCTCAGACCCCATTCTCCAAGTACCTAACTGCCTTGGTTTCTGCTAGGGTAGAACTAATTTTCCTCCTATCAGCAGGTACAGTGCTGTGCTTTGGATTTAGGAGAATAGCGTCAGTAACACACTGATGCTTTAGTTGTTGCCAAGCAGTTCAAGGGCTTTTCAGCTTCTCATACTGCCCTGCCAACAAGAAGGTGGGGGGCTGACCCAACTGACCAAAAGGATATTCCAAACCATGATGTCATGGTCATTATTATTACTTCTCACTTCCTTTCCTGTCCTATTAAACTGTCTTTATCTCAACTCATGAGTTTTACCTTTTCCTTTTTGACTCTCTCCACCACCACACTGTGGGGGGAGAGTGAGCCAACAGCTGTGCAGTTGGTTTAGCTGCCTGCTGGGTTAAACCATGACACTGACAACAAGGGAATACTATGGGCTCACTGAAGAGAGGATTAGTAGCAGAGCAAACAAACCTTCACACTGCTGCAGGATCTCTTCAGCTGTGGTGTCATAGTGTGTCAGGGGGTTGCTGGCATTACGATACTACATTGAAAGATAGAAAAGCCATTAAGCAGACTAGAAAGACAATATTTTTCACATTTTGAGGCATTTCAAAAACATGACACATGCCTTCCAAACCCATAACAGCTACATATGCTGTTACCTTGTTAACTGGACCTAGGCAGAATGTCCAAAGGGAAACATAAGCTTCCTAAGCAACCTAATTTAAGCACAGTTCTAAGGTGCTAGAGCCCTCCAACACCAAGATCCATCCTGTCTGTGGGACAGTTTAAGAACATGTCCTTGCCCTTATTTTTCCATGCAGGACTGCCAATTCAGGAGCATGTTTTGCAGTTTCCACAACCACAGGTGCCTTGCTGCCCTCTAGTGACTATAAAAGGCTGCTACCCTACAGCATGGCGGTGGCTCAACTGCAGCTCCTGACCTGGGACATCATCTCCTCCAGAGAAATACACCTCAGCTGTTGAGCCAAGGACACTGAGAAACAAAGCTGCAATACCTCCTCCCACACCACACCTGCATCTCCGACACTTTGGCTCTTACCTGGTCTAGTATATGCGCATTGGGGATTTCATTTTTCAGCCTCCATGCTACTCCCACGTGAGATTCAGGAGAATCAAATCTGGCAGTAGTTGGGGTCCTCACAATCTCAGCACCCAGAGCTCTCAGGACATCCACCTGTGGCAAATAAAGGTGGTCACAAAACCCAAGCCCACTCCCCCAGCACAGAGACGTCACTGAGATGCAGGGGAAAGAAAACATCTTCCCTTTTACCTGGTCTGCAATAGCCTCCTCAGCAATTCTCCTACACCCCAATCTCACAGCATCACTGAGCCAGGGCTCCAAATCCTTAGTGTAACGTGGTCTCAACTAAACTTTACTTGGGAGCTAGATATAGAATTCCTGTTCCTATTCTAGGCCTGGAGGCACTAGTACAACGTGTTGAGAAGCCTCATTCAGGCTAAACCACCACTTCCTCTCATGCCAGTCCCACATGGTCTGCACTCCAACAGTGCTGTAGCCCAGTATTTTATCTTTAAGTGTAAAATATGTATATTTACCTCCCCCTTTGGACACAGGCAGCAAAGGAGAATCTCCAGGGTCCTACGTACCACTCAACTGCTATGAGGGAAAGAAAGTTTATGACGTTAAGCTAAGGCAAGGCCTGTCTTCAGAAGGAAGGCCCTCTCTCTGCAGAGCAGAGCAAGCAAAGGGTATAGACCTTTGGGGGGATGTTGTTCTCATCTGTGCTGCTGCCCACCAGCTGTAACACTGGGAGCGGCTGAACTGGGAGAAGTGGTTTTGCTGACAGCAATTTGCTGCCTCAACTGTAAGACACAGGGGATCTCTTCCAATCCATGCCATTCTATGATTCTTTTGGCTGCAGGGGCAGCACCACCAGAGTGAAGCACAGGACAGGGCTTGCTGTAGAGCTGGATGTTTCATTCTTTCCCCAGTGAAGATAAGTGGACATTACCCAGGTGGCTTTTCCTTCCCCTTTTGTTGCTGTGGTGAAACAACTCAGATGCTTGCTAGTACCTCTCCGTGTAACTTGAGGAGCCCAACAGGCTCCCTCACAGCCTTGCTCAACCCAGAAGAATATTCAAAGCCTCAGTACTGCCTTCCTTTGTCCTCCTTTGCTCAGCAAGGGACAGCTAACCCAGGGACAGGTGCTCACTTCAGTGTGCTAGGTAAAGCTCAACATTTGTATTTAAAACAGTTACAACATTTTTCTGCACCAGCAACAGCCCCTCAGCAGAGTTCTGCTTGACCAATGACTTGGAGATCACGAGCCTAAACCTTCATTGCTAAAGCCACAGCACTCATTTGCACCAGGAACCCTGCAAGTGCAAACATGCTTATTTTTTAAAAATTCTTGAAAACAAAAAGCAGATCTGACCTTCTCCATGCTCATTTTCTCTGGCATCACAATGATACAGCGGTAACCCTTCACTGCTGCAGCCAAGGCCAGCCCAATTCCTGGAAACATGCAAAGACAAGTAGAGCATACAGTGAGGAGCATTAAAGAACAAAACCCACAATGCTAACTTTGGCATGCCCTGACTATAATCAAATCTTCACCTGAGGCTTGAGTGCACCAGTGTCTCTAGAGGGGTGGCAAAGGGAATGTTTCTGACTACTGGGGAGAACTGGATTTACAGATGCTGCTAGTCCTTTGAGGATCACAGCCAACAGAAATTTTAAGTAAGAGTTGGGAAACCTGCTATGTGCACACTGCTAGCTTTACCACATGTACATCACCTTCCTTGGGTCTCACCCACTTCATTTTTACAGAAGTAATTTGGGAAAGAAGTTACCTTTAAGCTAAAGACAACTAGATCATTTTCATACTGTCAGAAGAGCATCAGAGCTTGTATTGACTCACTTTTACATTAAATACTTAGTTTGCAATGTGCCAAAAACTAAGTCCTTTTCTAAAAAGACCTGATTTAGATGCTGTTTGAGGTTCTAATGCACTACGTCCGCTCGCTACCACAGCGAAGTACCTTGACTGTCAGACAGACACCTCACATCTATTTCAAAACCCTGTACCTCCCCACCTGACTTCTGCCTTCCAGCTCGTCACCGCCTGCCTGCCTGCAGAGCTAAGCTCAGAAGTGCATTCCCCATAGAAAAACAGCTTACACCTGTTCCCAGACCACCTCAGAATCACAGAATGACTAGGTTGGAAAAAAGACCTTTAAGATCATCGAGCCCCAACCATGCCCAACCTCTTTGCTGGATAAGCCAAACAGATCAAGTTAGCTGATTTCGTGTGTGAGGTCAGACTGCCTGGTACCTCCCCAGCTGCTCTAGGTAGCAGGCACACTACCAACACATGCCCAGGACAATGCCTCACAGGCAGTTTACCCTACACAGAGGCTTGTCTGTTCAAAGCCAGTTCTGTTTCTACAGAACAGTACAGTTCTGTGCTGGCTTGCATAGGGATGGGGAAAAAACCCCCACAACCAAACAGCTCAACAAACCCACAAGCTTTTAACTGTTCCTTTAAGAGAAGTGTAACTCACACTTCAATAAATATTTGGGGAGGGGGGCGGGGGGAATACAACAAAGCCCACGTTTTCCAAGTATATTGGAGAAAAATGTGGATGCCCCCACCCAATTAAAAAAAAAAAAAGAAAAAAGAAAGAGAGCAAAGGCCTCACCGAGGCCAAAGAGCAAAGAGAAACCATCCAGCACTTTCCCCTAGAGTCTCTGACAAAGGGAGCATTTTGAGACCTGAACTCTGATACTTAGTACTTTCTGCTACTGACCTGGAAATGCAGGAAGCATCAAAAAAGGACTTTGGCTGAGGGAGAAATGGGATGTAGAGAGGACAAAACCATAACATGTTAGCTCTCTCATTTAACATATTCAATAGCTCTGAGCAGTAGCTGAAAACAAAAGCCAACTCTCAGGTTACTGCCTGCCCTGGTCTCTGCTTTTGCATGAAAAGAGACAGCTTTCTGAAGTAATGGCACTGCATCTTCTTCATTTCTGCCTCCTTCTATCTTTTGTATTTTGTGGCAAGGAGAACCATTTATCAGGTACTGACCCAGAAAGCAGGGTGTCATAGCATGACCTCAGGTACTGCAGAAATGCAATTTATATGGATATTTTCCACTACATATCATTGCTCAGGCAACAACTATCGCCAGTCACAAGGGTTTTGGTTGCACTGCACACCCCCACAGGGCAGGCTGCTGAGCCAACAGCATCGGATCTGACTCCCTAGTTTTCTGCTGAAGGCAGGGGAAGAGATCACAGATCACCTCACCATCCCAGTCCTGCCATTATCAAAGGCTGGACTGGATCAAAAGATAGATCTGCCTGGCCTGTGGCTATCAGAAGGCAACACTGGATGCCCAGGAAGGAGTTTAAGAGCAAGACAAGACACTTCTCCAGAACACATTAGACAGGAGAGCAGCTTTGCAGCTCATCTCAGGAGCCTCCTCGGAGGAAGCAGTATGTTTTCTATTAAACTAGCTCAAGGGGGGCATTCCAGGTATGTTTACTCCCCACCAGTAGAGCAGCTTAACAGAAGTACAACAGCTTTGACACAGGAGCCCTGAGTTATCTCCAGTTTTGGATCAGAAGACGCTCTGCCTTGGCCCCTGCCTAGCAGGGCTGGTCCTTTCTCTAGCCCTCCAAGGAGGGGACACTGACCCAAGTGGAATCTGTTGAAAATCTCAGTGTGCAAGGGCTAGATTAGCAGGTAGTGCTGTGGGGATGCAGCTCATCTCCCATCCCAACTGCACCAACATGGGAAAGACTGTCAAACCAGGCCCACCCCACCTGACAGAGGGACCACAGGACTTCCCAAAGAGAACAGGAAGATCCAGATTCACACCCGCCTTCCAGTGCTTCACCCCTCTAACTTTAGTCAGACTAATTCCTGAACAGGACCTAAAGACCCTAGTGAATCTGGCCTAACACTTCTTTTAAAGCAAAGAGCCCCTGCAAATTTAGCAGACCTCCTTCCCAGCTGCTGTGGTCAGCACAGGACACTGAAGAACCATTCCTTGCACAAGATGGAAGAGGCGCTGCTCCTTACACCACACAAGTAGGGAGGGATCTCCTTTCTTCTGTGCACAGGCCGCCTCCACACTCCAGTCTCAAGCCTGTCTTCCAGGAAAACCACCACAGCATTTCCCCTGCCTCCCCTACCTGTGTTTCCAGAGGTTGGCTCTATGATAGTGTCCCCAGGCTTCAAGATCCCAGCTTTCTCAGCATCCTCGACCATCCTCAGGCTGATGCGGTCCTTCACGCTGCCCCCAGCATTGAAGAACTCACATTTTGCCACTGGAAACAGATAAAGCAAGAGGAGTTCTTAAACAGCAGCTGTTTGCATAACAGGCTGCTGCTTCCCAACATATCTCAAGAGCTCTACTAACAAGCCTGCCCAACTGACCTCCCTACTTTACAGCACCAGAGATGGTGATTCAGTTCACAGCACCTTTGCTGTTACGAGTCACAGCGCACAAAGTTTGGTGCTTGATGCTGCACAGAAGCCAGGAACCCACACGTGCTGTCAACTCTCCTGAAAATCTGACCTCTCCTTTCATCTTTCCTCTTTACTGCAGTCCAGTCATTGGGATGAAAAGCCCCAGGGCTCTTCCAGTGCAGTAGTATGGGGGGAAGAGAACTCTACCCATGTGCCTAGTCTCTTCCCTGATATGTTCTCCAGCCAGAGAGCTTCTGATCAAACTGGAAGTTTCTCCCCATTGTTCAGCCTACACTTTCACTTCAGTACTTCCTGCACGAACCCCTTCAATGCTGCTGAACACAACTTTTCAGGACTCCGATCAGAGCCTCCAGACATCTCCAGTATGGTTGGGTCTTAAAAAAATAACCAACTAACCAAAAAACCCCACCCCAAACAAATCCCAAAACGCCCACATTCACTGACAACTTCATCCTTTTCATCATTTTCAATGATCTTCAGCAGTAACTGCAGACCTGCATTTTATACACCCTGATTAACACGATTAGCAGTCAAAAACTTCATACAACTTTAAAATCAAAAAGCAGTTTTCCATGAGAGATTTTGGTTTTTCTACAAAAATGGAAAAGCTGCAGGAAATTTCCATGTGAAGTACAAACTGAAAGGTAATTTAAGTGACTAAATCCTAAAAGAGGAATTTTTCTCACTGCTTCCCACAGGGTATCTGCGCCCCTCCTACACCCAGGTTACATGACACTACCAAACCAGGCCTAGCTAAGTTTCTGGAACAGTGCTTTTTGACTTTCTGCCCACAGCAATACTCACAGAGTTCACACTTGAGCCCGTGCTGCTTCCCAATCTTGTTGATCCGCACCAAGGGTGTATTGCCAACTTTGTTCAGGATGCTTGGCAGGATTTTCAAAGGCTCTGGCCTGGTACATGTACAAACAAAGTCAGCATGCACACCCACCCAAAGGGACACAAGGCAGGTTACCCAAAAGCAACCCAGCATTTCCAATGGTTTTTATTTCAGCCAGCTTTCTCCCTCCCTGTTCCCAGGCTAGTTATATTTTAGGTATTTTTAGTTTAAAAGAAGATCCACTGGATACAGAAAACATTAAGTCCTTGATCCAAAACAAGAATTAGTGGGACATTAAGCCACGTGTTGAAGCAAGAGTGAAGTGCTCCGCACTCCCTACCTGCATGAAGTAGCTTAGCACTGCTCAGCACCAGCTATTTTACAAGAGACATTAATATAGTGCAATTTTTCATCTGTTCAGGGAGCTGTTTGCCATGTTACTTATTGTAAGTCAGTTCCAATCCACATAGCTTCACATCTCCGGTGCAAGTCCCCTTGTACGTCCTCTTGATCCGGGTTCTTAGCTTTGCTTATGCATCGAAATCAAGCAGCACCAGCACACCTAGATGCTAAACTGCATCAATTTCAATCAGTCATCGCTTGTTAAATCCACATGGCTCTGAAGGGACCTAGCTTGGCACTGTAATGAAAGACCTGCGAACAAAAGTAATACTCACAGCGTGGTGTGACGATGGGGGGAGGCAGAGATCGGTTTCCCAAGCTTCCATGTGCATTTGCTAGGAGTGTCAGGGCGGATCCACTCCCTCTCCTTCTCATTAGCCTTGCAGTTCTCCTTGTCCATCCCACCAGGGAGAAAGTATTTGTCAGGCGCGTGAGGGCACGAGTTGGTACCTGGCTTCTCCTGGGGAGGAGCTGTAGGTGCCTCATCCTTGGGGATGGGGAAGGAAAAAATAATAATAAAAATTTAAAAAGAAAGAGGAAGAAAAAAAAAAGAAATAAAACACAAACCCACAAATGACAGAGTGATTTGTAAGCCCTGTGTAGCAAGAGCATCTTTTGAGACTATCAAAGTCATTAGGGAAGCCACCCATTCATACCACTGCCCACCTCCTCACCCCCTAAAATAGCTAAAAATCACATTACTAGTAAGTCCTTATTCCTGTCTCTGTCCCTTCCCCACCATGCCCATTTCCAGCCTAGCATTTCAGCATGTGTTTTTTCCGAGGCAAGCCTGAACAGAAGCTACACTGGTGGCAATTTTCATGAGAACAGTATTGACTAGAAGTCAAAAGGGGCAATGGCAACAACAAGCTTTTAACACCCAAGAATAGGCTCTGACACTGACTACAAGAGAACCTGTCACTGTACTCAAGATCCAGGTACTAGGGGAGAGAGCACAGCACGTCTCAGATGAATCCCATCCTCGGGTGTCTCGGTTTTGTTTTTCCCTTACATGAAAAAGCTCACAACAAACAGGTATTTTGATGGTCAGTTGGTGTTTCCATAGTACTGTGAAGCTGGTAAAGCATTTCAGCATGGTTTTGCTTTGTCAAATCCTTTTCACCAAAATGAGAATCTTTCAAAAGTTCCAAGACAATGCCTTACATGACAGTAACTTAAACACACTGAAGCTTGAGCTTACTGTGAGAGAGAACAGGACTAACCTCATGGGAGACACCTCTCCCACACCAAAAAACAGCTTTCAAATAAAACCTTCCCTTTCCAAGCAGAGAGGAACAGAGTAAGACTGCTTGGTGACTAGTAAGAAAGTGGTGTCAAAAGAACTCTTCCAGAAAGGCCACTGGTTTCAATAGCACCTCCCTCTAACAGCATTCCAGAAAAAACCACCCTAGAAATCTCTCTAAAAACAGGGGGCTTTCCCAAACTGTGGTGGCAAAGACAGGCAAACAGTATTCCCAAAAGACCAATGTATACCTTAGAGACAGCAACAGGCCTTTCTGATATCAGCTTCTCCATGTTCTTCGGTGCAGGCAATGGCACAGTAGACTGGACTTCCTTCAGGAAACAGTGCACTGCAGGTCACAAGACTGAAATCCGCTTCAAAGCTGCAGATCATGCAAGTTCAAAAAAACCAAACTATCAGGAAGCAGTCTCTCATGAGGACAAGACACATATCCCGCTTTCATGGGGGAGAAAAGGAAAAGAATTATAGGATCACAGAACGGTTTAGGTTGGAAAGGCCTTCAGAGCCCATCTAGCTCCAACCCCCTGACATGAACAGGGACACCATCCACCAGACCAGGTTGCCCAAAGCCCCATCCAGCCTGGCCTTGAACACTGCCAGGGAGGGGGCAGCCACAGCTTCTCTGGGCAGCCTGTGCCAGGGCCTCACTGTCCTCACAGGGAAGAATTTCTTCCTTATATCTAATATTAATCCACCCTCTTTCAGTTTAAGCCCATTACCCCTTGTCCTGCCACTACTTGGCCTTGTAAACAGTCCCTCTCCAGCTTTCAAAGATGCTGCAAAACAAAGTGAAGATGACATGTATCAATAGGATTTTTTTAAAAAATTATGCAGCAGAGGTATTGCACAAAGCAATCAGAGGATCTCCACGTCTTCCTACATTACCCAATCTTCCCTCTGCCCTTGCCTCCACAGCTCAGATCCAGTTAAGTAAGCAGAACCCACCTCTGTAGGACTGTCTGCAACTCTAAGCTTGATAGCAATAGAGAATAACAGAAAATACCCCAGTCCACAGGTTCTACACTCCTAGAGACACCAAGGGCAAAAGGGCTTCATGAGGCCATCACCAAAAGGCCCCGTAGAGAGCTTTGGAAAAGGCTCTATACAGGAGCACTTGCGGAAACCTCTCCACCCTTCTCACTAGATCCTCTTGAGACTCAATCAGCATTAAATGCACAATTACAATGGATAAGACACATGCAGAAAACACTTTAACTACAGAGAAGCCTTCCAGCAGGCTTTTTGTTTCAGAAATTAGTAAATGTACAACAGCAGCAGTATGTCCATTTCTCCTACTCCAGCCAGTTGTTCACAGACCCTGCCTGCTCCTAGAGCTACTTTCCTTTATCCCCATTGAAGGCAAAAATCTGGGCAAAGTCTTGAAAAGGACAGGGCTTTCCCTCATCCCCCCAAAAAAAATGTTTTTCTTGTCACTGTTTTGCTGCAGTATTCATGACTCCTTCCATTACTGAACTGTGGTAGGCCTGGAAGGGGCCCGTGGCCTCATGTTCCTTCTGACAAAGCACACCAAACAGATACAGCTTAGACAGGCAGAGTCAATTATCCAGTAACATATTGGGAAAAGAAAAAAAAAAGCCCGAATCACAGGATCAGAGAACTTTAGCATTTGATCCTGCAAGTTGGCATGCACCACTAACCACTGTGGCCTCACACAGTGGTTACTGGTGCACAGATCCACTCCTTTCTTGCATGCTGCTTTGAGGAAAATGCCTAAAGCATTTAAACTGCCTTCCTTTGGGGGAAAAAAGGCATCTGGGAAGTTGGTGCTTTCAGAGAAGGCTTTAAATAATTCTTCTTCTGGATGTAAAGACTTACATGAAAGTAAAATGATACTATTCTACTTTATTTTGGTTAATACATGCCCAGGAGTCAAGATGAGCTACATCCTGTCCTAGACAACTGACCAACACTTACAAAGTCCATCTAACAAGGACACTTTGCTGCCAAAGGATCAGTCCATTTCAACATGCAGGAAGAAAGCACAAGGGGTTATAGGCAAAGAACAGCAGCCTTTGTTCAACTTCTAGGTTCTCATAAATACAAGTGCAAAACCTTTCAAAGCTTTAAATCACGAATCCTCCCTGTCCTTCAGGAGGGTCCAAAAACTAAGGAGAAAGGAAGAGAAATTTGTTGCAGTACAAGCTTCAGAGGTTCCAAGAAGCAAGCATTGATGGCAGGAAAGAAGTGAATGTGGCTCTCTTCAAAAGCCGCCTTTTGGAGGATTCCCTCTGACTCAGTCAAGACAAGAACATCTCATTTCCTCTACTACAAGACATAAAAATCCACAGTCTGCTAACAGCAACACCCATCACCTCTTGAACTAGAAACAGGTTAAATGGAGGAAAAGCTGCACTTATTGCCTTCAACTAATTTGGGAGACTCCCTCATGTGTTTAGGGGAACAGCAATGCTCTGATGTTTGATCAAGGTTTCAATAACAGGGGTAGAACTTTGAACAAAAGTGAGGAGCGAGAGAAAAAGCTAGCCCTAAGCATTGCCAACAAAATCCTGTCACCAAATACCAGCCATTAGCAACATCATTTATTAGAAAGAACATATGCCTCTGCTCAGTAAAGCCCTTCAAATCATTTTATTAAGCACTATTTAAAATAACCCCACATGGCCCAGAGTTGACAGTCACACATGCATACTTATATAAAGTCAAATTCTAATAATACTAGTAGAGAGTCAGTCTCAGCCATGGTCAACCTAATATTTGGTGTTTTGAAGAAGGAAAAAATCCTAGGACAGGCTTGGCTCTTCTCCAAGGGGAATTCTTACTACCGCACTCAGCCGAGACATGAAAGCATCTGCCACAGGTAAAAGTTATACCTAAAAAAACAGGTCAAGAGCCTAAGAGGGACTTGTCATGTTCAGAGCCAACAGAAAGACCTTCAAGCTCCCTCAGTGCTAATGATGAGCCTCCTGACACCCACTGCAAAACTGGTGCTTCCAGCCCTATGTGATGCAACTCCAGCAAAATAGGGTACAGAGGTGGTCAGCCCAAGACATCCAAATTCCCACCATGATCCTGCCTAGAGGTCCAAATCAGGCCACAAGAAGCTGCTGCATCTTTCTACTGGGGAGATCTGTGGGGAACAAAGGAAAGTTACCAGAAATCACCAAAGCAGAGGATGACAGCAACCTCATCACTAGCCCGACCCTCTTCTTTCTCAGTCTTTCTTCTGGGAATGCAGATTGGGGACACAGGACAGGAGAATGGCAACTCTTCTCCTCTAACTGTAATAGAACACTGCTTAGAGGAGTCTGAGGGAGATAAGCTGCAGGAAGAGCTGCCCACCTTCAGGAAAGATATTCTGTCAGCCTGAATTTAAGTCTTCTCTAAAAGGGAACACTCCCAAAACTACCTAAGGGCATGGGCAGAGTCTAACTAGAAAAGCCTGACTAGCTTCTGCCATTAGATCTGTGGAGCACACAAGAGAGAACAAATTCAGAAAGGCAATTTACAAAGACATTTAAACTGAAACCACAAAGGGGATTGAGACACATGCAAAGGTACCAGATCTAAAAAACCTCATGGACAAGGCTCACATATCTGGATCTATCTCCTCAGGGAATCCAAGACATAAGCTATTTCTTAACTCCTATGGAACAGGACTGAAGGGCAGTGAGTGACATTAATCCCCAAACAGACTGAACTGAGCTCACTTCATAGATATGCAAGGAGCCTCAGTTTCTAGGACTGATTATAATATATGCTGTCAGCCCTGATGCAGACATTTAAAGAGTTCCACATATGCAAGAACCTAATTAACTCAAGTATTCTCTGAAGCAGCAACAAAGCTGTCTAAAAGGCAGGTGAAGGAGGTGGATCAGACAGAGATGCCCAGAGGGCTGACTACTCAGCAAGAGATGAGATACAGGATTTCATTATGCTGCAGCCAGAGAATGGGAAACTTTGTTGTTAAATGCATACTTCACACTGTGAACAAGCAAACCACTACAAACCAGTTGTTCTGCTTTCTGAGTCTCACAGGGTCTTAAGAGTGCTTTAGGACCTTTACAGGCTACCAGGTGCAGCAGTACCCATGAAGCCTCTGGAAGCTGCTCAGAAACACCACGGCTAGAAGCGATTCAGGGGACCACCAGCCATCTGTTCTTTTGTTGGGTTTGTGGGTTTTTTTCTTCTCTCCTCTCTGCTACTACCTTGGTAGCAGGCAGCCACCGCTTCTGCGTCAGGAGACATCAGTGACCTAACTGGGGCGTGAATTAACAACACTGTGGCTCTAGGAAGAAATACTTTGAGGCTCAAACATTACTTGTTTTCCTCTACAGAGCAGGTGAGCACATGTGTGTCCTCTCAGCGCACTCGGAAGCCTCCTGGTAGGAAGCAGGTAGTTCTTTAATGCCTTCGTAGCACTTCAGTGATGTTAAAACCTCAACAGCAAAGATACTTCCGCCGCTACTGGTGACGATTGTTAGGCTAGAGATCAGCCAATAAAAGAAGTGTCTGGTTCGCCTTCCCCCCACAGAAAGGAAGCTGGGCATGCAGCTCTAACACGGGTGTCTTCTGACATCTGATTCCCAAACTTCATTCTTCTCAATGAAGACCAATGCTTTCAAGGAGCACAACAGCATTAGAGAAAATAATGGAGAATGCCTTACGCGATAAAGGCTGGCAGAGAACTGCTGGTCACCACTGCCTGGGCCAGCAGCCACCTTTTTGGCTGATCCACATTTTGTGGGAAAGACCACTCCAGCTACATCTGTAGAGCTTTTGGCAGGCACCCACCATGCAACCACAGTACACCCTGCTGCCTGCCTATCTCCTACAGATCTTACAAGCTGATAGCCAGCACCTGCCAATGGCCAGAGGCTATCCTGTCCCAGACATCCTGGCAGCCTGCTGGGCTGCCAGGGCCAGGTTAGCGATGTGCTGAGCCAGCACACACGCCCCTGGATGCAGGCTCCATGTGACCCATGCTACCGACCACAGTTTTTAGAAGTACTGCTCTGGCTTCAGGAAAGCAGGCTTGCTAACTCCCCTGCAGAGGGGCCAGCACTTGGTACCACACAGCCACCACCCAACGTAAGAGAGACTGACCTGCCTAAACACCCCGAGTACTGGACCTAACTCACTACTGAAAGTATGCTTCATCAGTGGTTATCTTGCTGAGGTCATGCTCCCGCTGAGAAACGGCAGGTTGTGAGCAGGTCTCAATTTCCCAGGAAATTTCTTTCCTGCTCGGAGATAAAATCCCCAGATTTCACTTATCTCCGTACTCTGAGCTTTCCCTCCTTTCCGCAGCACAAGTTTTGCGGAACACAGAGCTCTTGTGCCTCAACTCAGCAAACAGGCTCGTTTGAAGGGTAAACACTGAGCAGCTTTGCTGGAACAGGGCCCAGCGCTCCACAACCTCCGTGGGCAGAGGGTTTTAGGATTAAAATTAAAAATAAAAAAAAGAAGAGAAAAATATATACAGATAAGACTAGACGCTCATAGAGGAATAGGAGAGGAATTGGCTGCCTTTTAATTAATAGCTCATTTAGTAATATGCAGGCAGCATTGCTAACATTGCTACTGAAGTGGGTCTCATCCAAGTTCCGACCCTTCCTACCTTCCCAATAGGGAAAAAGCAACACAGGCGATAAAGCACAACAGAAAAAGCTTCGAGTCTTCACTAGCTGGACTTCGCAAAATCCACTGGCAAGAGACCACCACGGTACCGATGGGAACACCGGGTGGCAGCCGAGGAACGGCTGAAGAGATGGTGCCGAAGAGAAAACCAAAAGGCTCTATGCCACCCTGCGAGCCTGTGTAAGCAGCCCAGAGCCTCCTTGCCCAGAGGAGGCACTCCGCAGGCGGGCCCGGAGCATCTCCAGCGCCGGCCTGGGGCCCCGCATCCCCCACCGCCGCACCAGCACCAGAGCAGCTCCGAAGCCCCCCGTTCCTACCTCTCAATGACAAACAGGCCACAAAAGCCCACCCACGTGGCACAGCCTCACCCACGCACCAGCCGGCGGCGCCCCATCCTTCCCCTCCGCCCGAGGCTGCAGCGGGGGAGGAGCCCTCCCGAAGCAGCCATAGCGACCCTTTAACAGCCACCCCCGCTGAGGCGAAGCGCAGCTCGCCCCACGCAGCACTGGGAGGGAAGGATGCGGCCGCCTCCGGCCCCCTCCCCAGCCACACAGATGATGCAACAGGCAGTGATGGGGATGCAGCCGCCCGAGGCACGGCCCCACCCACCCACCCCCCCCCCCG
>VZTU01008496.1:432465-457649 GCA_013400835.1 Zapornia atra | reverse complement strand
GGGCCGGGCCAAGCCAAGCCGGGCGGCGGGGTTGGGGGATGTCCCCAGCCTGACCGGGCCTGGACTAGCTGAGCTCCCCACGGCCCCGCGCCGGAGCTGTGAGGGCGAGCCGGGGGCAAAACGCTCGGCTTTCTCCAAAAGCCCCCCAGCAGGGAGCGCAGCGGGAGGTCTCTGCCGGGGGCCCGGGCCGGAGGCGGCCGTCCCAAGGCCGCGGCCTTCGAAGGAGGCACCGGCATGTAGGGAGGAGCGAGCGCGGCGGCCGGCTGTGACGCCCGGGCGCTGCACATGCTGCTCGTCACCTGCCGAGCCGGAACAACGTGCGTGCCCGCCGCATCCGAGGGGCTGTGCCACCCTTGGGTCGGCAGCCAGGCGCCTCCCTCCCCGCCCCGAAAGGCCCCAGGGCTGCGCGGCATCGAGGCAGCCGGCCTTCTGCCGCAGGCCCCGCGGTGGGAGAGAGCGAGCCGGCAGGCCCGTGTCTCATGCCAAAGGCTGGAAATACCCAGCGAGGGGCAGGGAGGAGCTGGGGAGTACCCCCGCGATGGGGGCTACAGGCTGGGGGTGGCAGTGCACGGAAGTAAGGGCGAGGGTCTCACTGAAGCAGACCCAGATGGGTCATTTCGCAGACAGTGGCTGTGCAGCAAACCAGGAAAGGGCTTATCCAAAAAGGTGCCGAGCCCCAAGCGTGACTCAAAATCACCTAGACGTTTGCTCTGTTTCAAGCTCCCGTTTTGCCTACAGTTTGGCACTCGTATGCTGGCACAGAGGCGGGATGCGTGCAGCTGGTGGATGAGCAGCCGTCTCGAGCCTCATGGGGGTCTCTGCCCAAGCCGAATCAGCTTCATCTCTGCGAGTCCCTGTGGCACTAATGCAATGGATAGTTACTGCTGTCTGATGTAAATACTACACTTCTGACAGTGCCTGAGTAGGAGACAATGGGGTATTTGCTTGGGAATTTGCTCCGTAGCACAATGACTGCATCTGCATGGTCACAAATGGAGCGTGACAATGTTGTGGTTTTGCGTGGCAGGGTTCTGGCGGGGAAGGGGGGGCTGCAGGGGTGGCTTCTGCAAGAAGGAGCCAGAAGCTCTCTGCAGGCCTGACAGAGCAAACACCAGCCAGCTCAAGGCTGGAGTTGTTGCTGACCAAGGCCGAGCCCATCAGTGACAGTCACAGCGCCTCTGGGAATCACATTTAGGAGAAAAACCCCACAAGCAGCTGCTTTTTGCCCCCAGAGAAGGGAGTGAGAAGGTGTGAGGAGCTGTGCAGGCACTAAGGGCAAGGAAGTGGGGGAGGAGGCCCCCAGGTGCTGGGGAGGAAGATGCCCCTGCAGCCCATGGAGAAGACCATTGCAGAGTGGATGTCCCCCTGCAGCCCATGGGTGATGATGGGGAGCAGACACAGTTGTGTCTGTGTTTTTTGTAATAAATTAGATGGGTTGTTTTTTTTCTGTGTTGGGTCTGTTTTGCCCATGACACTGATTGTGGGATGATCTCTCCCTATCCTTATCTCGACTCCTGAGCCTCTCAATATATATTTTCTCCTCTGTCCAGCTGAAATGGGGAGTGATAAAGCAGCTTTGGTGGGCATCTGGCCTCCAGCTAGGGACAAACCACCACAGGGGTATAACATGGGGCGTGGGAGTGAATTTAAGACCGAGAGTAATTCTTGATAACCACAAGGTACTCCAGATTATGTAGAAAGTTAAAAAAACCCCAACAAACCGCACCAGAAATCCTTGCATGAAAGTGTGAGACACCAAAAAGTCTTACCAGCGTAAAATGTCTCCAGAAGGTAGCCCATTGCTGTAGAAAGTCGAAGCAGCAATTTCTTCTGTATCTATAAAAAAATGCCAATAAAGAAAAAAGCAATCCAAGGTAGCTTTATTTTAGATCATGATTCACCCTGAAGTGTTCCATGTGTTCTAGGTTATCAAAGGAGTGGTGACAACTGTATGTCTCCGTCTGTACATATAGATACTACGTAGCAGATGTATTTGGACAGCACTGCATGCTGTATAAAAATAAAAAGGAACAGGGTGTCTTAAGTAGTAAAAATGACAGAGGAGACTTTGCAAGGGGATGTGACTGGTCTGAAGCTGAATGACCAGTCTTAAGGTTGCAAAGTCGAGGGTCTCTCTGGTAAGAAAATGGACCGTGACTGGGACATGGGGTGAGATTTATGATGAAACACAAGAAAAACACTGAGCAATTAAAAAAAAAAATCAAAAGAAGAACCAGGTATTTTACATTGGCCTCAAATAAACAGTGACACTGAGGCAGCTGTTTCATTATATATGCTAAAAATCCACACAAATTACAGAGAAAAATCCATGCCCGTGACAAATTACACTTGATTTTTCCTTGTCCCTTCCTGCATCAAAGCAGATGTAAACCTACTTTGAATTCCACGTTGTTATTCTCATTTTCCTAAGGAAAGGTTCACCAGAAAATACTGCTGCTGCACAGGACACCTATGTACTTTAAATCTCAGTTTGCCTAGCTAATCACAGCTGAAATATGCATGTCAAGTGACATTTGCCCAAGTTGCCATTAGCCCCAGTGGAAAAAAAAACCCCCATCGATTGGAAGAGCAGCATGTGAACCCAGGCTTTAGCTCACATTTGGTGCAGCTGAGTTAGAGATCAGCACAGGAGGAACGCCAAGCGTGGGAGCAGTAATGTAAAAGGGATGCCAGGCCCTTGAGATGGCTGTTATCAAAACTCTGGGACACCGGGGCAGGCGTGAGGCCTGGTCGCGAGCCAAAAGATCCATGAATATTGGGGAGAGGATGGGTGCAAGTGTCTGAAAACTGCCAGTCTACCTGTGGCGGGTACCCCTGGAGGGTCTCCCCAGAGGGTACCCCCAGAGGGAGAGCCCTACCTGACTGAGGGTAGAGGCACCGAGTCGGCCGCTCTGTCTGGAAACGTGCAGGCCTCGCACAACAGCCCCTGCAACCTCAGGCAGGTGGGCGTCGGGATGCGGGATCGGCAGTAGGGGTGGGTCTGCCAGACCCTGTAAAACACAAACCAGAGGCCTCAGAAGAGACTGGTTAAGACCAAGCGACTGCGCTGGGCGTGTTGGGAAGCATCCCACCGGGGCGTGCAAGACTAATGAGGGGGATTCATGGCTGCACCACAGCTCCGCGCTCAGCAGTCGGATCTCCTTTGCTGCAGCAGCAACCAGGTGAAGGCAAGCTGGCCACACTCAGATGAAAATGGGCTTAAAAAGCTGTCTGTAGCAACACTGACCCACGCTGTGCCATTGGCGTTAGTGGCATTAAAATCAGTCGTGGTGACTGGTAATGAATACACAAAGCCTTTCTTCACCCCAGTGCCCACTAAATAGACCCATTATGGCTGAGCCCAATCAGTGGGACACTTCAATTGCTCTCCAGCCCAGCCTTGAGAATAACTCCCATAAATCAGCAGGTCACTGCTGATTTCATAAGTGGAGCCACTTACGCCCTTTCCTAAGATCTGACAGTGCTCAGGAGTATTTTTCTCCCAAGGAAGAAGGAGGATTGTGGTGGGGGTTGGTACATAATCAAAATGACAATTTGATCAGCGTAGCAGCGATGTGACACCAGCTGGAATATTAACATAGAAATCAACGGCTTGTTTAGGAGTGACAAACAGAATGTTGTTTCTTGTATCAGTGATGAGTAAACCTGCCAAAGACTGAAAGGTTGAGGGGAGAGGTCCCTCGGACATCCACAATCAGTGATCAAAGAGAGGGGAACTGAAGGTAAATACTGCTGTGGTAGGATCAGGTGGAAGAGGCTTTTTATGGGCAACTAATGAAGTAACCCAAAGAACCAATGGTGCTTTCGTGGTACCAAAGCCTGCTTGGGAAGGGAGAGCACAGGGCTATTGTATAAGCTCATGGAAATGATTCTATACAAAGGGAGGAAAAAGCCACCCAAGAAGAGCCATTCCATATTCTACCTGCATGGGAGAGGCCACAAACAAGAATCACCATTCAAAATTACCCCTGATAGTCTGGAGAAACAAGAAGAGAAAGTAAAATAGGAAGTTGGCTGATAAGGACAAATACAAATTTTTCAGCCAGGCAGGAGTAATCTACCGCTCAGGCCTGCAGTATAGGATAGCCCCTGTCTGGACAGCAAATCTGTAGTGTGGAAGGCATGACTATAATGCCACGCAAACTCAGTGTGAGTCAACAAGGCCCCGCTGTTGTGAAAAAAGCAAACATTGATCAGGGTTATGCAAACAGGGATAGAGTCTGCAAGACACGCGGCAGTCAGCACTGGTGTGCTTTCTTGAGGTACCATGTTCCATCTGGAATACTGCATTTCAAGAAAGATATGGCCTGCATGGGGCACGGTCTGAGGAGCACAAGGAGAAGGTGTAGAAGAAAACATGGCACAAGATGATGCATTGAAGGAAGTGGCATTGTTCAGGGAAGGTGGCCTCCTGTCCAGCTTGCTGCCCACCATGACACCCAGGACCTTACCTGCAGAGCAGTGTCCAGCCTGTGCCTGTGCCCTGCCAGGGGTTGGTCCACCCAAGGGGTAGGGCTATTTGTCTTTGCTGAATTTCATGAGGTTTCCGCTGGCCCATCCCTCTGGCCTGTGCAGGTGCCCTGTGGGTGACCGCCTTGCCTTGCATCAGGTGCACCACCCCAGCTTGGTGTCATCCACAAGCATGCTGAGGATGCACTCATTTTCTCCTCTAAGTTACTGATAAAAACATATTAAAGCAGGGCGGATACCAGCACAGACCCAGGCAGTACTCGTAAGCAGTCTCTGGGGAGGGTATGAACAATTAATCACTGCCCTCTAAGCACAAGGACCCAGACAGGTTTTTCTCTCCTCTAGCAAGCCACCCATGCAGACTGTAATAACCCAGCTTGGGTATGAGGGTGGAGAGAGAGGCTCTGTCAGAAACCTTGCTCAAGTCACCCACTAGCACTACGAGGAGGACATAATCCACTACTCTCTCTTCACTACAGATCTATTCCCTCTTTTCTAAAGATGATCTTTCTATAAGGTGTTACCACTGCCACATGTGTGCTCCAGAATCAGAGAGCTGGCCAAAAGACCAAAGGTTCAGGAGGCTGAGCAAGAAGGGCAC
Source organism: Zapornia atra (assembly GCA_013400835.1). Lineage (NCBI taxonomy): Eukaryota > Metazoa > Chordata > Aves > Gruiformes > Rallidae > Zapornia > Zapornia atra. The sequence goes on along the minus strand of VZTU01008496.1, from coordinate 452,557 downwards.
TTAAACGTCTCTTTGTTGTGGTCAACGTGGTCACACGAAAGGGACAGAAATCATGAGTCAAACCCCTCCAGAATGAAAAGACTGGCCCAGACATTAAGGAGACTATTACTTGGTCAACTTTTGGCCTTTTGACTTTGGAATTTCCCTTGCCCATCCCCAACCCAGCAAAGCAACAATTAATGTTGCGTGCAACCCCAGAGTCAGACTGCAACCTGCTCACTTTTCACTCGTGCTTTGTCCACAAATCAGCTCTTCAAGTCCTGCTTCAGAGTCTCTTTATCAAATCCCTTCCTCCTGCAGCTCCAGGACTTTTTTCTCCACGGACACTAGAGGGAGCAGAGAGGAAGCATCCTCCGTGTTCACAAGAAAGTAGGGAGGAAGAGGAAACGATGGAAGATGCAGGACTGTGTTGATCTGTGATAGCTCGCTCCCATCTTTCTCTCACACGCGAGTAGCATCAGCTCTCAAGGGAAACAGGAGTGGGTAGAAAAGGGAGGAGCGGTCGCTCCTCTCCCCTCGGCTCTACTCACAGCTCTCTGGCCCAGGAGGCAGACTGGTGCACAGGCTGCAGCTCCCTCCCTCCACCTGGCTGGAATCCCAGGCAGCTCCAGAAGGAAAGTGAGAACGATCTGACACATGGCCAATATTCAGTTCCATGGGTAGCAAGACTTGAAACCAAGCCAGGTGCTGGCAGAAGCATAGCAGGCCTCAGCCTGGTAGACTAAAGGCTTTTCTGTGAAATAAGAAGAGGCAGGGAGACCAGCTTAGCTGCAATCTGCCTTTCTCCCCACTTTGCCTTGTGCCTCACTGAAACCACAGCAGCAACTTTGATTTTTTTTTTTTTTTTGTCTCCTCTTCCAGACCCAAATAAAAGAGCAGATTTGGAAACAGGGCCGGAGGTGGCCTACAGCACACCTATTTCATAGTACTTGGGGAAACAGCACTCTGCAGATCTTCATCGAAAATGCATGTGTCCCCCTCAGGGAATCCTAGAATGGTTTGGGTTGGAAGGGACCTCAAAGCACATCCAGTTCCAATCCCCACAACATGGGCAGGGATACCTTCCACCAGACCAGGTTGCCCAAAGCCCCACCCAACCTGGCCTTGAACACTGCCAGGGAGGGGGCAGCCACAGCTTCTCTGGGCAGCCTGTGCCAGGGCCTCACCGCCCTCACAGGGAAGGATTTCTTCCTTATATCTAATCTAAACCTGCCCTCCTTCAGTTTAAGACCTTTACTCCTCGTCCTGTCACTCCAAGCCCTTGTAAACAGACCCTCTCCAGCTTTCCTGTAGCCCCTTCAGGTACTGGAAGGCTGCAGTAAGGTCCCCCGAGTCTTCTCTTCTCCAGGCTGAACAAGCCCAACTCTATGAGCATGTCTTCACAAGAGAGTTGCTCCAGCCCTCTGATCATTTTTGTGGCCCTTCTATAGACTCCCTGCAACAGCCCCATGTCCTTCTTATGCTGAGGACCCCAGAGCTGGACGCAGTACTCCAGGTGGTGTCTCCAAGAGTGGAGCAGAGAGGCAGAATAATCTCCCTTGACCTGCTGGTCACATTGCTCTTGATGCAGCCCAGGACATGGTTGGCTTTCTGGGCTGTGAGCACACACTGCCAGCTCATGTTGAGCTTTCAGGAATACCTGAATCATATTAATTTTCTCTTCCTGGCGGGAACAGCTTGCAGAGCTCTGAATAATTTTAAAGTATTTAGAACAAACACTCACACAAGCTGCCACAGGGCTCCAGCTCACCCGAGAAGCATCTGCCTCCAGCCTCACTTGCATCCCACCACTTCAGAAAGCTACGACCTTTCTACTGTGCTGAGGTACTTATACCTGTACCTTGCCTTTGGCCCCATCAGAACAACCTACTTAGAAAGCAAGCACCAAAACTGAAATTGTGTGTGTGTGCCGATGGTTAGCAAAGCACATCTAAGAAATACAGCACCCACGTCTTAACAGCTAGAGATGAGCTAAGCACACCCTGCCCCTGGCCCCTTTGTGTATGTCGAAATGAAGCCACTGGCTACCAGAGAGCTACTCCGCTGGCAGCAGATCTGGTTTGTTACCTCCCACCACTCAAACCAGATTCCACAATTCCAGTTTACAACCGAAACCTCAGATCAATTGAATTAATACATCTTTTGGCAGTCACCCCCAGCAGGGAAAGAGGGCCTTCTGAAGTGATTCTGCTGCTGCTGAGGTATCACGGGACGGGATAGCAGTGTCCTGTCACTACTGGCTCTTCTTGCTGGAGGTTACAGCTCTGTAAGAAACAACACGACTTGCCTTTGACAAGCACCTTGCTGACAAGGAAGGATTGTCCACGTGCTTCAGGAGAATTGTTCCATTTTCCATTAAGTATGGATTTAACAAACTGAATACTGCCCTCAGTTGGGAGCCAGTTGTTAAAGGCGTTATCACTGGCTCATCAGATGAAACTCATGCCCAGTTTTCAAACGCATCATGTATCAACTCGACATGAAGATAGGGTGATTTGTTCCACACATTTGGCTGTAACTCTTTCAAAATACACTCCAAGGCAAGGCTGCATGCTAGAGAAATACAGCTCAGCTTGCAAAAAATGGCACACACAGCTACGAACACTCTCCTGTGACAGCCTTACCTGTTGGGCTCACTTCCTTACCAGCTGATGTGAGCGCCCACCAACTCAAATCCGCTCTTCAGCTCTGATCGTTCTTGACCTGGATTGGGTTTTTTTGAGGCAGTCAGCAGTGAAGTCACATGAGCAGTTACAAGCATCTGGAGAAGGGAGTGATTAACACACTCCCCCCACCTCACACCAAACTACTGTGAAAGCAGCCTCGTTTCTAATGTATTGAAGACAGTAGATTTAGCTTAAGGTGCTGTTGAAAAACAGCGGCAATGGACACTGGCTGTTCACACCCAGAGTTCTGCAGCTTGAGCAATGCAACACCAGGAAGAATCATCTTCAGAAAGCCAGGACCCCTCTCTGTTTACCCATGTCTTCGGTGAAACACGCTCTGTCAGCACTGAGCCTTCGTGTTCTCTACAGACCACGGCAACAGTAATGTGCAGGATGTCTCAAACAGAACCTTTACCAATTAAAAAACCAAACTCAACAAACAAACCAACCCAACCCAAATCCCTGACTCCTAACCCCGAGTTGCACTTCTTTGATATTTCATCAATACCAAAAGGTTGGGTTAAAGGTTTTTTGGTTGGTTTTTTGTTGGTTTTGGAGTTGCTTGCTCCAGCACCAGTTCTAAAAAACAGAAGGCAGCTCAAACAATCAAAAAATAGCTCCAAGAGCTAAAAATGTGAAACTCTTATTCTATGTCCTCATTAGTCATTTAAAGAGCAGCATCCCATCTAAAGTAAAGGGATAATTTTTGTCAGATTCTTATAAAAAAAAAGGCTTTATTTTGAACAAGTTTTCTCCATTTGGTTTTACAGTCTCAGCATACATCATATTCATGGAACAAGCAGCATTTTCACAGAATAAGAGCCAAATACAAAGAAGAGGAAGCCACTTGGGATTAACAGTTTCAACCTAATTGACCCAGACTTCAGAAAATACTGTATGCTGTCACTTATTTGAGGTAAAGGAATTCCATAAATTAAAATCCGCTTTTTAACAGAAGAGTCAACAAGGAAGTATTTGTGAGAAGTAGGTACCTTTGGGAAGAGGAGCAGGGGGAAAATTATCCTAAGAAATTGTGAGCAACAAAAGAAAGTAGGATTCTCACTTGGTTTCTATTGGTAAACCAAGAGCTTGGACTACCGTGCGCGTTCAACTGCATCTGCGCAGGTGAAATTTCAAGTTTGATTAATTCTGGCGGTAGCGCAGCCTTAAAAGGTGACCCTGACTGAAGATACGTGGGGAGCTCAGTTTATATGCTGAATGCTGCCACTAAGTAATCATCACACGATCAGTGCACATGTTTTTCCCTTCGAGTATCCAGTGAAAGTCATTGCATTCAGTTCCTGTTACAACACTCCAGCTACATGCCTGATTTTTGGGTAGCTGTGCTATCAGACCAGAAAATTATGCACTTGGTAGAATTCAAGCACACTTTAAGAAAAATTGTTTGGGGAGATGGGGGGGAGGGGGGAGATATCAACCTTCTGCTGTTTTTTCACAGAATATACCTGCAGTGTAACTGGGTTTAGATAAACAGATGAAAGCTGTTACAGGGACACACACAAGTTAAAAATTAACTTGTTTACAGAGCAAAGTGGCCTGTCACTAATCTGTGTGTTTAAAAAAGACAGTAAATGTTTTTAAGCAGTATCCACATTATACTAGATACTGTTTTAAAAAACAGGAGACTATCCTCACCTTTGAGATTTATATTAGCTCACTAATAATCCTAAATCTCACTGAAGAGAAAGTAGAATTGGACTAATATCCTGCAAACTGCGAGAACTAAATCATCAACGTTAAATTCCTAATGCCAGCAGACATGCCACAGGCTTCACTTCAGCCATTTATTGCCAGGCAGAGCTCAACTGATTCCAGTGAAAAGAAAGCATAATTTGTGAACTTGTAACAGGAGGTAAGCAGTGAAGCCATCCTCACCTAGAGAGATACGTGTCTCTTAAAATGTTATTGGCAAAGAAAGCTTCACCATCTGGCTGGTCAAACCATCCACTGAGAACAAAGTAACTTCATGTTGAACTGGTGCGATAATTTAGCTGTAAGAGGCAAAGCCTAGATTAGAAGAGCCAGTTTTTTCAATATTCTTTTGTCTGCCAACTCCAGAGTTCCAGTGAACAAAATGCTTTTATATTCATTTTGGAGGCAGAGAGAAGCTGGTTCATTAATCTGGCTGTGTAACGCTTCCAAGGCCTTTCTGTATCTTTGCTTTTTTTTTTAAAAAAAAAAAACAAACCCCAAGGCGCAGATTTATGGTTTAGCAAGTTACCTGACTCAGAGCTAAAAAAGTACTTGGTAAATTCTCTCCCCCGCTGGAAAGCTACACTGTATTCCACAGCTTCAGCTACATTAAGTTGGATCTTGAGGAAAGGTGGCCGCTGACCAAAATGTCTTTCTATGCTACACTCTGAAAAAAAGGCAGATGTAAATGAAGTTAAAAAGGGCAAGTCAGCTGTTGTACAGTGTCTCTGAGGATGTTCCAGCAACATTTCAACTGGAGCTTTAACTCCTTAAGAGATACACAATCTACGATATATAGCTACTGTGCAGTTTAAGATGTCTTGTTTGTGAAGCAACTGCCATCTGTTAGCTGTTACTGCACTTCAGACTCTCAGCAAGTGAGTAAAGCTGGTAAAAAAGACTATTTTCCACTAGCATCCAATTAGTTTCCCAAGAACTTGAATGCTAACAAAATGCTTTTCATTAAATGACCACTAAGAGAACACAGAGTGAAAAGAAATCCTCATCTGTCTGTTAAGGAATTTAGTCCTTGTATTTAGGACCTTGCCTTTCCCTCAATAGATCCTACATATCATGTTGCATGGAGCACGGGGTTTTTTTTAAAAACCTCACCTGCCTCTTACCAGTCCCTGCAATAAAACCACTTCTTTTTGTTGTTTTCACACTGCACTAGGAAACTTTCTTTCCAGCCAGAGACATGGAATTTAGTCAAGATTATAATGAAAAAAAAAAAAAAAATTAAAAAATTGAACTATAAACTGGCACAGCCAGGAGTAGCAACTCAACTACTCCAGAGTGCTTAGAAAATAGGCTTTAGATTTTACACCAAGAAATTGGATTTATTGTAAATGCCACAGTCACATTGATAGACAGAGCACAGACTTCTGGTAACAAACAAACATACATTTTTGTAACTAAGCGTTTCTACTTGGTAAATAAATGCATTTTGCACAGCCTTCCTTTTAAATGTGCCTAAACTAACCTAAATAAGCAGACAGCATAGCAGAAAAGGGAAACTTATGTGAGTAACTGTTTCTTAAGCAGTATATTATTTTTACTATGTATATAATATTTTATATTATATACACACACATTTTTTCCATCAACAGTTCAAATGATACCCGAATTTAAAAAATAAAACCAAAAAAATAAACCCAAAAGAAAACCAAAACTGGCGCTCCTCCAATACATTTACCACCTTTCCCTCAGGCATAGTTAATTCAGGTATTTGTCAAGATAGAGGAATGACAGTTAAAAAGATTCCACCCCCCCCCCACAAGAAACAAGTTACACAAAGAATACTGTATCACTACAAATTTTTTATTCAGAAGCCCATCTTTAAAAAAAATCTCATTATGAACTTGTTTGGTCAAACTACAACACTTTCTAGCAGACATACAGTAAAAATGGCATGGCTCAGAATCGACCGGATCTTTCACGATCTCTTGACCGCCTCCTATCACGTTCACGTCCTCCTCCTCCTCCACCACCGCCTCCACGACCACGATCTCTGGATCTAGACCGACGTTCGCGGGACCTCGACCTGGATCTATGCCTTCAAAGAGAGTTGGAACACTTTATTGTTGCATCGCATTCAGCAATTCACTGGCAGCACCAGGCAGCAGAACACGGAAGGACGCGAGTAGCGAGGGCGAAGACAGACCGCGTGGCATTAGAAGGATGGGTAAATCGGCATCTAGGCCGCGTAAACCCCTCATGTACAAACCCAGCAAACTTAATACCGAGAAGTTAAGCACACTGCAAAGAGACTCAACTGTTCCCTGCCAGTCAGGCATCATAATGGGTGCACAAAACTTCAGGGAAGGCACGTAGAGGAACCAAAGGCAGTGTTACACAGCTGCTAGTTAAAGCAGCAAGAGAAGGGGCCACCTGCTTTTGCAGTTATGAATAGCTCTTAACAGCAAAAGCCTACAGCTGTTTTCAAGTCCACTCCTGTTAAATCAACTGCATTAATTAGCAATTACAACTCAAAGAAAAAAGATAACTTCATTTCCTGCCTCCTTCCCCCTGCTTCTAGAAGCTGTCGGCATTTACAAATAATCTCTGCCTCAGGTGGATGACTTCAATGCAGAAATAAAGCTGAAAGCACCTGCTAACACAGCTATTATGGATTTACATGGCACTTGTCAAGAAAAAAAAAGAGTGGCTTGAACGTTTTTCAGCATTTCAGAAAAGTCAATTTATAAAGCAGGTAAACAGTACAGTTTACATAGGTGTAGACATTAAAGCTCTGAGAAATGAATGTTACAAGTCTGAAGTCTGCAGAACACTGTTCCATGGTGAGATGTTTTGGGGTAGGAGCATATGTGGTAACAAATTTTAGTACAACCAAGACACATACGTAACTCCTGCATAGTACTGAGCTCTCCAGAATCACTACACTAACCCATTATTCAACAGTTAATTTTTTCCTACTCAAACTTTGATGTCTTTCGTTCTCTGTAGGATTAATTTCAGGTCAGTCTACTTGATGCTATCTACCTGCGAAACTCCACTGGCACAAGGACTGATTTGGTTTGGGGTCGGGAGTTTTTTTTTTCATGCCAAGCCTTACTGGTAACCTGTGACAGCATTAGCTACACAAAGAATTTCAATAGGGCCAATACGACAAAACCAGGTGGAAGATCAGTGACTGCATTTGTTTTACCATAGACTGAAATTGTGCTGCGAGCAAAACAAAAAATGGTGCTACCTCTTGATTAGCCTTACCAAGTCCAAGAGATTCAGATTCATAAAAATGACCAAAAGGCTAATACAGGACTGTGTTGTCTGTTCTTCCATAAATTATTCAAACATCTTAAAAGCTTGTATTTGCTTAAATTAATATTACTTGCAGTATTTTAGGAAAGTATTTAGGTACAAATACACATGCCTAAGCAACGCAATCTCCATTTTCCAAAGTTAAATTCACCCTCAAAAATTCTAAGGCACTGCCAATTAGAGACATTAATAGGAAAAACATGTTCATAATCCCAGGCTCCTGCTGTGACTGAAAAGAAACCTACAAAACTGTGCTCTACATAAAAAGCAGCTCAACGATTATATATGCCTGTCCTAAATAGCAAGGCCCTAAAAGCACACAGATCGAGCCCAGCTCAAAAATTCACAAGATGGGTATCACAGTAACAGCAGTGGTGTAAGTCTTTCTACAAAGTGCCCTAATAATCAAGTATGAATATGCAATTAAAACATTTATCACAATCTCTTTTGCGATTAAGCAAAATTAAAATTCCTTTGCTCTACTGAGAACTCCTACCAAGAAGGGTCACACTGTAAGGCTAGTGTTAATGGAAAGTGAGCTCAACACCGCAAATCGCCTGTTACTAAGGAATCAGTAACGGGCTAGGAAAGTCAGCCATTGACTGTTAGTAACAAATAAGGTTGGGTATTGAATATACAGGTATGCTTAGTCCTGCCAAAATGCCCATTAATCAGGTAGCCTGCTCCTAACAGTGGCGACAAGCAAATACATTTCGAAGACAACAAAATAGAGAAGAGGCATAAAGCAGTACTTCTCCCAAATAACATATACCTCCAACAGTTTGCAGTTTGGAGACCTGAACCACAGGCAGGGCCCATATACTTAGTACCTCAGTGAATATTCTTCTCCTTAAACCCTGCCTTCTCTTAAAGGCTTTTTAGCCTCCAAAGCCCCACAGAGCAAGCAGCACTGGAATTTTTCTTTTTTTTAAAGCAAAGATCTATACCAAAGTTCTAAAGCAGCCACTTGCTAGCTTTACTTGATGGCCTTGCATTGGCATGTCAGAATTGCATTAGAAAAGACAAGAGAGGACTTATGTTTAAAGGTTTGCCTTCAGAATTTTCAGGAACTGTTTCTTAATTTACCTGTTTTAGTCACATTTAAAAGAAAACTTACTTTTTACGACGCCGCCCATACAACTCGCGTCTTAACTCTCGAGAAATGGGCTTCAAATGCATAAAGTTGCAGAAACCTCCTCGTGTACACTCTCTGAAACAGAATTCAAGAGGCAGTTGAAACTCCCAGCTCTACACACTCTCCGTTTGCCCAAGCCCCAGGGGACCTCTAGCCATCTAATAGTTAAATCACCTCTCATGTTAAAACCAGTAAGTGGCAAGCAGCATTTACTGACATCGACTCACCCCCAGATCAAACCCCTGAAGAGATGGCGAGACTCAAGAGGCTGACCGCAGGGCCTCCCTATGACCTCTCCCTGAAGTGGTTTCCTTCCCACCCAGGAGAGCCACACCCAAAGTAACCGCCCTGCCTGCGCAAGCAGTTCAAGGATACAGTCACAGGCAGACATAAAGTCGCTCCTTACCCCATTTCATATTGGCGGCAACAGGCCTCTCTGAAGTCAGTCACAGGTGAAAGCTCAGCATGAATGGGCTGTCCATTAAACCAGCGATTGTTCAGGTCAATCACAGCCTTTTCTGCATCTTCCTCACGGCGAAACTAGAAGCAAGATTAACATGTTCACATTACAGAGAGCAACAGCAGCAGACTGTGATCCCTAACAATTCAGTCGCGCAGTATCTGATTAACAATCCTAAGCCTCAAACTAGAAGCTACCTCTGGGACAGCCCATCAAATCAAGGGTAAAGATGCTAGCTTTGCCTTAGTCAGGACTCAGGGCTAATCAAAACATCAATATTTTGTCTTAGTTGTGCTCCATTTGGCCTTTCAAGTTTTGTGGCTTCTACTAGAAGATACAACAGAAAGTATCATATTTTCTTAGGACAACTTTAAAGAGAATGCTTTCTAGAACACTAAAGCTAAGATATTTTTGGAAACCCATTAAAAGAAATGTCCCTGAGAACTGAAGCTTGCATTCATTTAAATCAGAAGTTACAAAAATCTAATCCTGCTTTATGATCAATGTAAAACAAATCTAGAGTTCCTTTTCACAACTCGCTAATTTTTAAAAAGAACTTTATTTCCCCCGCCCCCAACTGACCTACACAGCTGAGAATTTCAGGCATGAAAATACTTTCCAGTCAAGGGAAGGTACAGTAAGAATATTCAAACTAACTCGCACCTCCCCACACAGGGTACACACAGTAAAATTTCTGCAGGCAACAACTCTGTACTCATTACTCAAAGCACCACCAATGACTTCTAAGAGTCAAACCTAAGCACTCTGCTTTGCACCTTAAACCACCCAGCTACTGCCAAATATAACTTTGTTACAAAATGTTTTGTTTAACTGGGAAGTCAGAAAACAAATGCAGCTGTTTAAAAGAAACACACCTGTTGCGAATAAACCTCTGCTCATAATGAAGTGCTTAAAAGGCAGTGTGATGGGAAGACAGACCCCATATTAATCCTGGCAAGCTAAACAGTCCAGCAGTGGTGACTGTGTTTATAACAATGTAAAAAAAAAGAAGTGTTAATCTTTATGAAAATGACACAGATTTTGATTATCAAGAAAACTTCTATCATCTCTTAAAAAGTTTCTTTCAGATTCCATTCACATTTGCACTCTTTCTAACTTCATGTTGCCAAGCTGGAGAGGAGCTTACATCCTGAAGAGCTACTGTCACAAAAGCTATAAGCACTCAGTAGCTTTTAAATTACAAATTGGTAACTACCACCCCTATGGTTTATATAAACAGGTTCCTTTACCCTACCTTTACGTATACATTTCCAACTAGATGATCTCCAAGGTTATCACAAACGTTCATCTCCTCAACTTCACCGTATTTTTCTTCCATTTCTGTGAAGACCTCCTAAGCAAAAAGCAGCACATTGAAAGTCTGCAGCATGTTACAGTACAGAAGTACTGCATTCAGCTCTTAGCAAACACAAAAGAAAGCCTTCCTCAAAACATCAAAAAAAGGAAAACACCGCCGCCACCCCCCCCTTTTTTTTTTAACATTTCTGATTTAAAGTCAGCAGCTGCTTGGCCCATACTGTGTCCATCTAAGTACAGTGCTAACAGGGTACAATAAAAAGCTATGGAAAACGTTACGCATACTGTATTTACAGAAGATGTAAGATGCACTGCAAGTGCTACATGTAAGCCTTGATGCTAGTTTCACTTCATTTGCTTCTATACAAATAATTAAACACATCTTAAACTACAGCAAAAAAGGGGATTATGGAATCAAAATGCTACATCAATTAAACAGCTGATTTTTAAACAAAGTCTATTATAAACAGTAAAGTTAAAGCCCAGTTGACCAAAGGTTACACCAGGAAATATTTAGCATTGAAAGCCGCCAGTTTTACACGAACACCTGAAGAAACACTCACTTTTCTCTGCCTCCATCTAATAGGTGCATTCAGTGTACAGCACAAACCCATTCGTGTCACTGAATGGCAAACACTTCAGTGCAGTTTCACACCTTGTACCTACCTCAAAGAATTCATCATAATGTTCCTGCATCTCAACATCGCTCACAGCACCTGTAAAAATCAAGAGTCATGTTGATTAGAGCCTGTAAATACAGAAGAGGTTCTGATCATACTACAAGACAATCTAGAGAGGCCGCCTGGAGCATAAAAGACACCATATAGCATGGAGCTATCTAATAGGAGTAATAATAGGTATGTATGAAGAGCTTAGAATCCCCCAAATGTATGTCAAAACATTACATTGACATAATCAAGTCAAAACCAGTTTTAATCAGAGCCAAACTGGTATTCCATGAATTTAAAGGAAGGGGAAAGGAATTACTTTGAAGTATCACTTAAATTAGATGTACAGCCCCACCATCTATCTACCAACCATTTTACCTAAACAGAAGGCAAGTGCTTTGTTACATTTAGTGTATTTTAAAACATGGTTACAATTTAGTGATCCTCTTCCTAAAGGCAGAATTTCATTTTAGCATGTCCACCACTCTGGCGTATACACTAAAATTGAGCTCACAGTGTAATGTAGCCCAGAATTGGGGTTGGTTTTTTTTTTTTAAATACGCTCAAAATAGTTATTGAAATGACACACTTTTTTCTCAGTGCCCTCAAAGAGGGAAGAGAAATTTTCTAGCTTAATTTTGAGTATCACTTTTCTGTAGTCCTGCAGAACACTCTTTAGTGCAAGACAAGCCAGCCATATATATATTCAGGTTAGATTATTTTCATGCTCCAAGCTGGAGTTTATAAATGAGCGCTGCTTGCCTGCTGCTATTAGAAAAACCCACAACATAACTTTGGCTAATTTTTCAAAGCATTAGGAATATAAAAACCAATGTATTTATTCCAGTCTACAGCATTTTAAACTCCATTAAGCCATATACATTAAAGCCTAACTTATTAGCTCTTCGGCAGTTAAGTGGTTTATTAAGATCAAGGGAGCAGTTTTAAAACAAACCCTGCATTTTAGGCTAGAAAAGTACTCTAGCCTTAAGATTACAAGTACTACTGCTTCAGTTCACAGAACATGAAAGAAACTGAGCAAACAAAGCTGAGTTTATTCACTTCAGGCTGCTGTGATGCTTTGGGCTCAGTCATTTTTTCCCTGCTATTACCCTTTGGACAAGCTTTACATTTTTCTTCAAAGTCATTAATATTAGCCAGACAAAACTTTCTGGAACTGTAATTCCTTTTCTTCTACCCTGCTCACCTCTCAAGAAGGCTAAGGGGCATTTGTTATATAGCTTAGGCTAACAGTGATTCTGCCTTTGGAACATGTTTGCTTTTAAGAAGTTTCTTTTTCCCCACTGCTATAGAGCAAATTAAGGCACATCAAACATTAAACCAGTATTTCTAAGCAGTTTAATACTTAACTATATTCCCAAGGTTCTGCCAACACCACTGATAACTGCTTACTAATACCTAAGGATTTATCTTTTTAAAAATTTTTTAAAGATGTCAGGCAGAGGGTCTGTGAGCCCCACTGGGAATAACTAATTTTTACCAGGTGGACAAGTGCCAAATGCTTATATGGAGATTCCATTGTCAAATCAGGAGATCATAAGCAACAGCTAGTTAATGACTATTTGAATGTCCTTCTCGAGTGGGAAGCATACGTATGCACAGGCTTTACAAACATCCATATTCCAGGGCTACTGGTATCTGAACCTTGAGAAGCCCAATTGCTAATTAAAATACTCAGGAAAACTACTGCTGTTCAAAACTAAGGTTAATCCTCTACGACGGCAATAGAAAGGAAGACAGTTAAGCAACAACAACAAGCATTAAACAGCTACCCAAGTTATCCATTTAAAATACATGCAAGTACTTAAGTAGGGACCAATACCGAAAAACCGGGGAGTTTGAGCAGACCTGCTTGATAACAGAGCTTCAGCTCTACCACCGAAGGTACAGTTAGGCTCTGTTACATAGCTACCCGCCCGTCAGGACAAACTACAGTCGGATACCAGAGCATCGAGACCGCTAGAGGATCAGTTCAAAGACCCTTGCAGCTGTACAACCTAAACAGCTCCACAGACCAAACTGCTGTCACTCTGTGCAAATTAGTTACCAGCGCATTGAGAATCGTGGGACAAGAGTGGGAACGCCCAACCGCACGGTTTTGGTTTTCCTGGAACAGCATTAACTACTAAGCATCTGCAACCAGAAAGCCTACAAACCAATAGAACCGTGTCAGCATCTAGACAAACTTACGTAGCTCGTTACGTATCTAGCTTACTTAATCAGGCCATTATTACTTTGAGAAGCAGAAGAGACGGTGTTGACTTTGAAGTTAGTGGCTGATTTCACTGAGCGTGTCTAATCAAATGCTGGTAACTAATCTGAACTAGTCTATAATCCAACAGTCAAAAAGAAAAAAAAAAAGGAATAGCCAGACAAAGCTTTATTACCACACAGTCAATATTCACTTCAACAAGAAATATTAGTTAGAAAATAACATTGATCCTTTTAGGTTCTAAAACTTTTAATTTAAAAAAATTTTTTTAAAAATCTTATTCTAACATTGATGAGTCAATCACAATGATGTATCAGTAATCGCCGATCAACAATCCTGGTCATTTAACTTCTGCCAGTCTCACAGTAGGTGTGTTTTCTCATGCCCATTCCTACCTCACGAGGAGTTACTAAATTAGTTCATGACCATACCCTAATGCCTTTCCCTCCTCAAAAGTACTTTTAAGGACATATTTTCCTAGGTAAATATGCAACTCGGTTTTTGGAATTTGAATTTCCAAAGCATGGAGGGAATTTTAAGCATGCACCTATCCAGAAAGGACAGCTGCCAGAAGGGAAGCGTTTGTCAAAGTGCATTCTTCCAAAGCACACTCTAAATGGAAGCTGCATTAACCTAGGACAAATTTCTGCATGCAGCCTCCAAAGTTTTAAATTCACGCTCACTTAACGTTTACGGAGCAGGAAATTTGTTCTGGATGAAGACAACATGTCATTGCCCTGCTCTTTTAGACACTGGAACCTAATGGGTAGCACAAAACATACGGAAAAACATTCCTAGGATGCAGGCAACTGGCAGGGAAAGAGATGGAGGGAAGAACGCAGTGCAACCAAGACTGCTTTACAGAGGAAGCACAGTTTCAACCCTTTCTGATTTAGTAGATGGTATTTCAGATTCCCCTCACAGTTCTGGGAATAGGGAGCAAGGTGAGTGGGACAAAAAAATAGTTTCCAGGTGGGTTTTGGGTGTGTTTTGGACACATTTAACGAAACGTGGTCAGTTTGATCTGTTAAACTAAAATGGTAGACCAGCTTAAGTCGACACTGAGCTCTGACAATCAAGCCCAGGGAACCAGTGAAGGAACTTGTATGAACTTACAGCGCAAACCGTCAGCAGACTGGGAAGAGTTTTGAGGGTTACGGTAAATGTTCAAGAGGGCAATGGTCTGAAATACAAAACGCAACAACTTTATATTATGGAAAATAATTTTAACAAGAAACCGGTTTCCTTTAGGGTCGCTTTAGCCGAGTCTGTGCTGAAAGAGAGGTGGTTATTTGCTCCCAAGAAGGAGAACTTTCGCTAAGCTGGTGACCTTTCTGAATCAACCTAACACTGTAAAGTAATAGAGATCTCATGATACTGCATTACTGTATTTAATTGGTTTTGAATCTCGTTCACCACTATAGAGGGGGTTTGCATGATTTCAGGCAGATCCATAATAGATGGCATCCAAACACAGTACTCCAATTGCAGACGTCATCATTTGATTGAATTTGGTTTCACTGAAAGGTTTCTTAGTAGCAAAGCCCCAGGAAAGGAAGTAATACAGTAATTGCAGCATAACATGAAATCTCCATTTTCCTAAAAAAGTTAATATGAAGGAAAACCCAGTTTTGGGAAACTTACCGTACGTCATATATATACCTATGTTTATCTATTTTTGTTAAATCAAGAATTTGAGAAATGTCTGCAGGTTAACCCTCAGAAAAGAATGCAGTGTTACTAAGCAAGTTTCACTTTGCCGTGCAAAGGAAGTCCAATTTCTGCAGTCAGTTCTGCATTCTGAACTGCACACATTTGACAAGCTCTTGATCTATGCGCAAGAAGAGTTCCGTCACTTGTCCTGTTTGCAACAGCTTTATGTCAGCAGCTCAGAAGCCAACATTATTTTCTCATAATTAGGAGTGGGCTCTTTAACACCATTCTTTAAAAAAATTTCTCCAACTGTGGGACTTACAGTGTGAGCCGTCAGCCGTCTGTGCACTGTTTTGGGGGTTACGATAGATGTTTTGAATCAAGATGGTCTGCGGGGAAAAAAAATAAAAAGGGGAATTCTACTGGCTGCTGTGCATATAATAGACAATTGCAAAGAGACAACTTGTTTGCAAACAGCTAAAAGTAATATTTTATTCTTAAGACTTCCTTTTGTATTGGCAGAATATCTTCAAAAATTGCATCCAGACCATCATATTATGAAAACAGTTTTAATTAACCACCAAGAAAGAGCTGCGTTTGTCTCAACAGCTATCCTCAATATAGGAGTTATGAGGCACAGTGACCTAAGACATGGAGCTACATGGTATTACGGAGATGCCTAGCTTCCGAGACCAGATTCATTAACTGTAAGTCATGGGGGGGGGGGAAAAAAAGTGTTATGTGCACAGCATAAAGTAGGTAATGCCACAGTCTCTAAAGTGTTACACCAGACAGTACGGTTTTTAGGCAAGAGCTACGTCTCATTTTGTGCATCAGGAATTTCTTGGTGGAATTTCTGTTTAAATAATATAATAGCATCATAGGTTCACATGTTTCCGATCCTTCAAATAAGGACAATTTCCTTTTAGCCCTTCTGCTTTTTACTTGAAGAATTAGCCCAGGCAGACTTGAAACCTTACATTTGTACCGTTCTTCTTAAAATCAAGTTGTCTGAAAAAACAAACCATGTTTAAGTTAGTAAACTAATATTACAAAAAAATTCCAAACGTCCATATCACTGTAAGCAGCTCAAAAATTGAAATTTGATTACTTCAAACACAAGCCCAGTGTTAGTTAGTATGAATTGCAATCCCCAAGTAATTTTAGCTTACACATTATTATTAGTCACAGTAAGAACTCAAAACTGAAAGGCGGCACAGGACCAGCAATGTCCTACCTACATACGTTGCCCACTTAAACACGTAATAAAAATAATCAGTAGCATCACATTTAAAGATCACACGCTTGTTTTGTAACGGGTATGGCCATACCAACCTAAGCTTTGTGCTTCCGCGGCCCAGGTTTAAAACAACTATGTTTTAGCCTTCAATTGGAGAGAGCCAGAAACACACAGAAAGTTACAGTGTTTCTGCTGATCGGTGGTAATTTGATCCCTCTGGATCCCACGACCTTTCAAAACGGAGCTCTTCTATACAGTAGCTGTACCAGCAGCACGAGATAAAAATATTGGGCTGGTAACTTCCCATAGTAAGGGATCTGTTGTTCTATTTTCTATCACAGCTGATTATCAATCTGCATACAAATAAAGATTTCTCTAGTGAACCCTAAACGTCTGCCACATACCTCCAAGATGTTACCACACAGTATGGCTGCTGCCAAGTGTAATACCAGAGTGGTCCCAGACATCATCACTGGATGAACCCAAAATGCCCTGACGACCCTTTTCAGCTGCCACAGCTACCTGCAATTCCTAAAGTGAAGCTAGAGGCTGCACTGACAGAGGAAACCATTGCTGCACATGAAGCTTTTTATAGTTTGGGGTTTTTTTGGTTTTGTTTTAAGTTAAGGACAGCTACTGTAGAAGCTGTCCAATTTAGTAACATTTTCTGGTAGTCAACGACCTCACTTCACATCTCTACATAACCAAGTGCATTTCAGCCCGCTCTTTGTGTAGGCCAGCAGCAGGGAGTAGCTTTGGAAATAGACAGTATCATGAGATGCAATGTTTACATTAAAAATTATTAAATTCCCAGAAGGGGAAAACTGTTAGGGTAGAGGAAGTACTAGCAGTGGTCCTTATCGATTAGTCACCTAGGTAGTATCCCCTAGAACTCCCTCTGCCCACCCTCAAAGTTAAACTTCACAGGCACCATCTCTCTGGTGGTTACCTAACTCTACCCAAACGAACACCAGCCCACCGTTCTCATCAGCCCTGCTCCACATCAACTACAAAGAACTTGCATGGGACTCCACTGCCACATAAACTTTACTTTTGTAGCTAAAACTGCTGATTATTCAACAACTTCCACAGGCACTACCTATCATATAGAACACTCTCAAAGAAATCTATCTACCTGTATACCCTGACAATCAGCAGTGATAGAAAAAGGCAAAGCACACAGTTCTCCAAGACCGTAATTTCTGAAAACTATGGAGCTCATAATAAAAACTATGACCCACTGCACCCTTTTTTTGTGGCAGACATGCAGTCACACATCATGCCTCCAAAAATATTCCCATGGCCAAAGATTAACCAATCTGTACACCCTCGGCAACCTGGCAAGTTGTTTTCAAGAAACAATTCTTTCACATTCACAGCAAGTATGCAAGTTACTCTCAAAATTTAAGAGCCTGGGTCAGAGAGCAAATATAACGACAGAAGAGTTGCTTTCATTAATTTGTTTCTTCTATTGTATGCATAAAGGACTTAAGTTCACACCTTTCAGACAGGTGGAACACGCTGCCACTGTTTGTGATTAAAAAAAGTGTGGGATTGTTTAAGTGCCTAAACACCACTGAGAAGGCACACTCACCTGAAAGTTAGCACTGGTTGGTCTCTACTACAGGCAAGCTTACAACAGCATCGCTTCCTGCAGCCATTAAGGGTGACAGGAGATAATTAGAAATGCTGGGAGAAGTAAATTGAATACCCCAAAAAAAGCAAAACCCCAAACAAACTGGGGCCAAAAGTGAACTAGTTAGTTTGGAGCTCGGTAATTACTCACTTCTATCTGTGAATCTACGTTTTAAAGAAGCAAGAATATACTTCCACAAGAAGGAGAAAACAAAAGGAAAACAAACCTGGCTAAATGTTGGTTTGTTGTGCAACCGAGAACATCTGTCTCCATGACGACAAGCTCCGATTTTGAAATAAAATGAACAGTTGACTCTGCAAGCAAAAAAACCAAAGTAGTTACATATTGGAATCAAAAGACATACATACATAAATCCTATAATATGTATGCCCTGAATGCCTTTATCTTGATGTGGAGAAGTAACACAGAAAAAAAAAGCAAACCAAAACAATATAGGAAAGCATTACAGCAAACCTGTTCACATTCATTCCTCTTTACCTCTAATTTGCAGCAAGTCATCTAATCAATTTTCACCCACTACTCAAACCCAAAGTGCATTCGTGACACCACCACAGACAGAAGCCATCACTACTGTTTTACCCTTCTGGCTCTCCATTCTTGTCTTTAGACTGGTTTCACTGGGTGATAGGATGGGAAAAAATGGGAAGAGCAGTCTGAAAGGTTACTCCAGGAACTACAAGGTTGTGTCTCTGTTCATGCAGTGCCCTACTTGAGGCAATAGAACCCGCTTTAAAGCTGACACAGTAGCACCCACCGAACGTTTGATAACCCCCCTGCTAAAGTCATACTCTAGGGGTAACTCAAGACTGCTGCTAACACAGTATTTGAAGTAATTCAGAGAAGAGAAAAATCACGTTACAGACAGAACACACATAAGCATAATAAATTCATTTAATTAAGTCATTTCTGCGAATGTAGCCAGTCATTTTAAAAGGAAATATTTATTTTCTTTTAAACCACAAGCTTTTCTTGAATTAACCATCATCTAATAGCATCTTTAAAACTATGCTGGTTTAGGAATGACAGTAACACTCACATGTAAGTGTGATTCATGTGGTATGATGAAAGAAAACCATAAGGAGTTTAATTACCTTGACTGGGAAAACTGAACACAAAATTCTGAAGGGCAAGAAAACTATTATGGGCTATACATATATGTAAGTGAAACGTAAGAATCCTCCTGGAAGAAAGGTTATTATACCCATGCTCATAGTTAACACCAATTCTTTCCACAATCCTGTGTAACAAATATCAACTAATGGAAGGGAGAAATACTAAAGCATATCTGATCTGTAGCAAAACATTCTACTGTAAAATTGTAACACGCTTACTCTCCATCATGGCTTGGTTTTTTAAAAATATGTACTTAGCATTACAATATACTTACTGTCTTTTCTGAACGCTATCCTGAAAGAAAAAAATTGCCTAACTATGACATTTCCAATAGGAAAATGACCAGTACAGGAATATCCATGCCTGCTGTATCGGCATACACTAACACTGTTCAACTGTAATGTGTTATATGAGAAAGGATGCTACAGTAACAGATCTCGAGAGAGGCTGCCGATACCGCTTTTCTGACAGATGAGGGAATTGGAACTGGCATGTAGCACTACAGAGCAGGAGGAAAACAGAAGCCTCACGGCCAGAGGCTGACAAGAGTAATTTAGTCCAGTAGCACATCGATGCCCCCTTTCATTTTTACGAGTGGAAAAACACGCTGGTTTGGTCAGGCCGACGGTGACCAAATTTTCGATAGGAGGGTTTTCTAAGTATGCTTCCAACAACCAGAGAAACTAGAGACGTTCCCGACGCGTGGAAGGCTGCAGGCAGAAGCCTGAGGATCAGGATGCAGCAGTCGGGGAAATCCTCCGCACCCTGGGGAGGGGGGAGAAATAACCAGTCGCTGTCCTTGCAGCAGAGCGGAAGCTCTCGGGCTGCTGCGAGGCGCAGAGACACGAACAAAAGGGGTCCAAGAGGCCCTTTCTGGCAGGAGGCGGTGGCGGCGGGAAGCTAGCGGCCCCGACCGCTCCCGCCCGCCGCCAGAAAAGCGCAACCGCCGGGGGGA